>CAJQUN010000401.1:0-513513 GCA_907163345.1 Haberlea rhodopensis
ATTCGATTGAAATGATTTTCAAGGTTTTTTACTTGGGGAAAACAAACGAACGTGAATTCAAAAAATTTCAATTGCGCTGCCCAAACAAACCTCTAAATCTTCAATTAGATTTTAGGGTTTTCTCACTCACTACAAGGGTATTTTTAGATGAAAATAGACATTTTAAAATCATAAGTTTGAAAAGTGGACTTAATTGAGAAGATATTTATCCACCATGCTTTTATTTGTACACTTTTTAAAAAAAAGAGATTGTAATGAAAAACATGTCTTCTATGAGTATCGGCCTTTTAAGTCTCCCTCTTCTACTATCCATGTGGGTCTGGATTAATTTTATGTTGTGCTTAACAGTATTAATTAGGAATTGATGCTTACTTGATATAATGTTTAATATCAAGTTTTATATTATCCACCACACAAATTTCACGACTTTGGTAAGATAATTAATCATTTGGGGAAGTTGTGATAATTTATATTGGGTTCTTCATTTACCATAATACCCAATTTTTAAAAGTCAAAATATGCATTTTCTCTCTCCTACTCAACTCTCTTCTTTCTTTCATAAGAAAAATTTTTAAAAATAGTTTTATTTGAATATCTAATTTAATTTTTTTCAACAAATTAAAGTTTTTTAAAAGAATTTAAATTATTATATTTAACCTTATAAATAAAAAAGAATATTTTTTGAGGATATAATTATATAATATCGTTTTGAATCTATATTATTATATATAATATATATATATATAATATATATATATATATATATATAATCAAACATAATATTATTAATAAAGATGTGAGGGCAAAAAAGAGTAATTCATCCTATATCATAATTATGATCTCAATTCATTCAAAGTAAATATAACTATTATTTATCAATCACTAGCATATCATATCCAATCATATTAATAATCGCAATATAACTATCAGTATAATCATATTTTTCGAAGTAAATATCATCTCAAAAAACAAATAAATGACAATAATAGATTGTGTATCTGGAAATAAGCATCGGAAATCTCAACATACAACACTTTGGTCGTTTAATTTGCGTGCATCGCCTACTCCAGTTAGCAATAATATGAGTGTCCAACTCTCATTCGACTTCTCATAGCCAACATCTTGGTGTCCTTGGGCGATGGTACAAATACTTTGATCTAGAATGATGACAATTAAATAGAGATGTTATCTTATTTTTTTTTCGATTTTGGTTCGATAACAATGAATTTGTATGTAAGAAATAAATAAACATCAAGATTTTTTACGTGGAAACCTCGAGGGGGAAAAACCACGGAATCTAGTCCAGTATGAAGCTTCACTATAATACCAAGAATTTACAATAATTGTTCTGCAACCATGGAGGAGGAAGCTAAATGGAAATCAAAAAATGGGGAAGAAGCTGCTCCTTAGGCGATGATCCACCTACCTCAAAACCTCTCGTTACATTGCCTTTATATTACTATCTGGTAATGGGCTATTCTCATTAAGGGAAATGGGTCTCCTAGTTAGGGCCTTTAGTGAATTATGGTATTGGCCCAGTAACAAGAAATGTGTCAAGATAAATGGTTAATAAAATGGGCCCTAAGCATAATGGGCCAAGGAAAATGGGCCAAGGATCTCTCGTTCTTATGAGACTGAGTCGAGCCAATAGAGTTCGGGTCCAAACCGCACCAGATATCGGATATCATGAGTATCCCCCTCTAGTCGAGCTAGAGTAGCGCTGTATCGACTCTAGCTGGTTAGGTGAGGACCCGGATCGGTAGTCCTTTAAATGCCAAACCATGATGTGACCTTGCGCCGTGCTGAGTTCCCAAGTCATGCTGTCGGTAGAGCCATGTCAATTCGAATGCCGATCCTTGATAAAGTAGGAGGCTCGTAGAACCCCTACGAGTAACCGGCGTAATCCTAGCATATCGTTCATGTCAACAATAGTTGTTCGTACTGGTTGAGAAGCAAATAAACATATATCTGAACCGCAGGAATAAGAAATATCCCGAGCAGATAAGACAAATATGGACTATGTTTCTTGGTTTGGGCCGACCTGAGCGAATAAAGCTCGTCCGACCTGAGCTCCAGAGATCATACAATAAGTGCAAGAATAATCGCCCAATCTGAGTTACTGAGATAATGTTATGAGAAAATAATACCCATACCGACCTGATATGAACAAATATTGCTCGCCCGACCTGATATGAGAATATGCATGAGCAAGTTACGCTCGCCCGGACCCGATCTAAGCTCCGAAGATGAAATATATATGAGCTAAAATATTGATCCGAGCTGAGCTGAACTCCACATGATAAATATAAGAAAATAATGCTCGGCCGACCTGATATGATTTCCGAAATAAGTTAGGCAAATAATGCTCGTCTGAACTCCATAATCAATAAAGCCTAACTCAGTTCCATAGCAGATAAACTCACCGAACTCCAGAGCTAATAAACATGTGTTGAGCAAAACAAATATAGATGAGCTCCAAAAATGATCCATGTACAGAGCAAATAAATCTGGGCTGGTCTGAGCTCCACAAGTAATACCGAGCCGATGAAATAAGTTGATGTCAGCTCCCAGACGAGATATACCGAGAAATGGACACCTGTCTGAACTCAGAAAATACTAAAGTCATGCGTTGAGTAAATAGATATAGCCGAGCTCCAGGCAATGAACATGGATCAAATAAGACTCCAGAGTGTCGAAACTGAGCTCCATAAATAGTACTCGAACATGGCTGATCTAATGAGCAATGGTGCTAGAGCCACCAACTATTATCTTAGCAGTGCTGACCTGTGCAGGCTGGCGTGCAATAATGACTTCAAATAATTCTAAGTAAAGAATTAAATATAAAACAGGGCTGACCGGTTATGTTAGCAGGACTGACCTGAAATTATAACTAGGAAAATAATTCTAAGTATAGAATTAAATCATAAACATGGCTGACATGTTATCTGTGCAGGGATGACCTGCAATCACAGCTGTTTTCTGGCAGGGCTAACCTGCAATCATAGCTAGAATTAAATCTCCAAACAGGGCTGACCTATTATCTTGGCAGGGCTGACCTGCAATAATATCTCGAAATAATTCTAAGTACAAAATTAAATCTTAAAAATGGCTGACCTGTTATCTGGGCAGGGCTGACCTGCAATAATAACTTGAAATAATTATAAGTACAAAATAAATCTTAAACAGGGCTGACCTGTTTTCTGGGCAGGCTTGACCTGCAATCACAACTGAAAATAATTCTAAATATAAAATTAAATCTTAAACATGGCTGACCTGTTTTTCGGGCAGTGCTGACCTGCCTGAACTCCACTGATAATTAACCGAGCACAAAAAGTCCAGCCGGACCTGAGCTCCAGAAATAATAGGTATGTGGAACATATAAAAGTTCATCTTAATTGCAAAGTGACAGATGATTTGAGCTCTTGAGATGATAAAATGCTGAGCAAATAAAGCTCTTCTCATCTGATCTCAGTGAATAAATATAAGCAGGCAAGGCACGTCTGCTCTGAACTCCAGATAATAAATATGAGCAAATGATTCCCGTCTGATCTGAACTCCGAGGCAGACTATAATATAAAATCGTGCCTAGCGGACCACGACAATATATCTGGTCCAGGGCCTCATACATCTGGGTTTAAGCAATCAGAGCGGACATGTGCGAATATTTGTCAGGGCCTCATACACCTGGGCTTAAGCAATCAATGCGGACCTGTGCTAATATTTGTCAGGGCCTCATACACCTGGGCTTAAGCAACCAGGGCGGACCTGTGCTAATATTTGCCAGTGCCTCATACACCTGGGCTTAAGCAATCAGGGTGGACCTGTGCTAATATTTGCCAGGGCCTCATACATATGGGCTTAAGCAATCAGGGCGGACCTGTGCTAATATTTGTCAGGGCCTCATGCATCTAGGCTTAAGCAACCAGGGCGGACCTGTGCTAATATTTGTCAGGGCCTCATACACCTAGGCTTACTCCGAATATCCCATCCAAACTCCCCATCATCACATCATCCTCGAATTATCACAACATCCAAAGAACAAATTAAAATAAATCAGATAAATACCTTGATGGAGATCGCAAGCCTGAGCTGATATAATAGGGGTTTACCGCAAGATTGCATGCCCGAGTTGTCATAATAGGGGCTTACTGCGAGATTGCATGCCCGGCTACCATAATAGGGGCTTACCGCGAGATTGCATGCCCGAGCTGGCGTAATAGGGGCTTACTGCGAGATTGCATGCCAAGCTGTCATAAACAGGGGCTTACTGCGAGATTGCATGCCCGAGCTGTCATAAAAGGGCTTACTGCAAAATTACATGCCCGAGTTGGCGTAATAGGGGGCTTACTGCGAGATTGCATGCCCGAGCTGTCATAATAGGGGCTTAATGCGAGATTGAATGCCCGAGCTGTCATAATAGGGGCTTATTGCAATATTACATGCCCGAGCTGGCGTAATAGGAGCTTACTGCAAGATTGCATGCCCGAGCTGTCATAATATGGGCTTACTGCGTGATTGCATGCCCAAGCTAGCTAATGACTTTGCCCTGAAAGTACGAAGCAATACCCAAAAGACGAGACACAAAAGATCCAGATAATAATATCTTACACTTTAAATGCATGGCACAACATAAAATTTTTATTAGAAATGCCCCGCATTCAAATGGATAAAGGTCGGCTCTTAGAGGTAAATCTTATTTGAGTAATTCCATCAAACAGCTACTAAATGTGATGTGTTCAAATATCTAAGTTTAAGTGCCTCCACTAATATCTCAAACACCAACATTTTATTAATAACAGGTGGGGATATATCTAATTTGCTTACAATAAATTTCTCACAGCAGCAAAGGCAGGATTTGGGCATTTCACGCTTCCTCCTCATACTCAAGTGATTCACTAAAGTAGGTATTATGAAAATCCAATTTCTTTCTTTGTCCCATGAATTTGAATTCTTTAAGAATTAAACTATCAAGCTGTCGTCCCTCCGAATAAGTCTTTGTGAGGGGGAAATTCAACTTTTTCCCCACTTTGTTAAGAAAACATGCATATCTTTTTTTTATTATTACTCCATCATTATCCATGTATTGGCACGGTAGTGGCACTATGATATCTCTAATGCAATAAATAAGAGTACTTTTGACAATGACATGTAAACTTATCTTTGCTCCATGAGTTGTTGGAGATTCAAATTCCCGTAATTAAGCTGCCTGTTTTGCACAGAAAACCCCACCTTGGGTTTGGTGGCAGCATTCAGAGACTTTTCTTTCCTCGAACACTTTCCCGTGTACCCAAGCTTTGAAGGATGCTTATAGATGCTGAAAACTCAAAGAAGCCCCAAAATTCACATATCAACAACTAAACTAAATAATAACCAGCAAAATCAATTTGCCCTCCCTCCAAACAAGATTTTGTGATGGGAAGAAATCAATGTTTCCTCACTTCTCGATGACCCACGCTGAGGCCATGAAAACCACCTACACTTAACCATTACCAGCTTAAACAGAGAATGTTTAGCTCAGGTATTCATCGAACAGATTATGAGTAGTGAAGGAACTAGCTCAATTTCCGTGTAACCAAGAGGGGACGAACTCACAAACTAATTAATTTAACTTTAGAACAACAATTCAATACTCCCAATGAATATCGCAAAAAACAATAAGGAGATAGCATGAAAATACTCAATAAATGAAACAAGAAAAATCTCACAAATTTGCTGAGATTTTCGATCATGTTTCTGCATGTAGCGATCGAGAGCGTAGGGTGGCTGACAGCGGGTCGGGCCAGCCAAGATGGTGGCTCACGAAGGCCGGCGAAAGGTTTTCTGGCATGTGCGCAGGGGCGGCGTGTGCTGAAGGGGAAATGATTTTTTTTCTTCTCAGAACCCATTTTTCACTCTCTGTGCTACTGCATGTAATGACACGGGAGAGACACTTCGAAGAAAAAGAAAGGAAAGCATAAGAGACAGGGGAGAGAGGAGACAAGACTCAAGAGCGGTGCAAATTTGTTGAGTTTTTGAGTCCACCCAGATGAAGAAGAAAAGTGCATCGCTGCAGCCACTCTCAAGACGTGAGCAATGGGTGAAAATTGCTGGAGAAAGAGACAAAAACATCTGCATCTTGTGGCGACGATGAAGAAATCTCGAAGCCCTTCCCAGAAAGTTGAACCAGAAACAAAGCAACGCCTCATCCTCGAAAACCTTTTTTTTTTCTCCCCACCTTTTTTTTTTCTCCAAACGATAAAAACTACTGCAAAATCAACGTCTTAGCCTGATTTCCCACAGACGGCACCAATTGTTACCTTATTTTTTGGTTCGATTTGTAACAATTAATTTGTATGCAAGAAATAAATAAACATCAAGATTTTTACGTGGAAACCCCGAGGGGAAAAAACCACGGGACCTAGTCCAGTATAAAACTTCACTATAATACCAAGAATTTACAATAATTTTTCTACAACCATGGAGGAGGAAGCCAAATGGAAATCAAAAATGGGGAAGAAGGCTGCTCCTTAGGCGATGATATCCCTCCCTCAAAACCTCTCGTTACATTGCCTTTAACATTGCCTTTATATTACTATCTGCTAATGAGGCTTTTCTCATTAAGGGAAATCGGCCTCCTAGTTAGGGCCTTTAGTGAATTATGGTATTGGCCCAGTAACAAGAAAATGGTCCAAGATAAATGGTTAATAAAATGGGCCCTAAGCATAATGAGCCCAGGAAAATGGGCTAAGGATCCCTCGTTCTTATGATGAATCGAGTCGAGCCAATAAAGTTCGAGTCCAAACCGCACCCGATATCTGGGTATCAAGAAAATAATATTTGTATGAACATTTTGAATACAGTTAGAAAATATATATTCTTACAGAAGAAAACAAACAAAGATTGCGTTATTTATGTGATTCCATGCACCTTTTTAGTAGCAATTTACCCACTACTGTTAATAGATATTTTACTCTATTTGATTTCTAAATAATCGTTTTATCTTATTGTGTATTAGTAATTTGTATTTTAACTGTGATTTGTAAATAAGTATTTTATATCATATTATTTGCAAACAATAACATATTGCCCCTCACATGATACGCAAATATAGTGTTTTGTAACTATTTACAAATCACAATCGAGTAAATGATTATTTTCAAATCATAATGTATAAAATACCTTTTTAGAAAGCATATATTATAAACATATACTCATTTGAAAAATCAAATGGAGTTCGTAGCTAATACCCATTCAGTCATCATAAAATCGGTGAAGCGATGACGTGTCACTGTCTATATTTAATCGGCTTACGTGTGCGGCCCCCAGTCAAGGACGACAAGCAGAGGCCCCAATCCAATCAGAAACGCGATGCTGGTAGGCCCAATCCCTAACAGAAAACGACGCCATTCTTTTTCTTTTCTTTTTTGAGCACGAGAAAAAACGAATTCTCAAAGAATCCAATGACTTCGAAAGCCTTCTGAGGGTCGCGTTTCGATTCTCGCTGCTTTTGGATGAAATCGACTCCGATTCCGTTGTTGTAAGTTTTTTTACTCATTGAAATGTATGGTATAATACTGTATATGATTCGATGACCGGTGGCTTGTGTATCACAATCGAAGCCGATATAATTATTTGAGTAATTGTTTAATCTTCATTTTATGACGCCAAAAGTATGATTGATTTCTTTTTTCATTTCCTTTTTTTAATATATATTGACGATGTAGCAGTTGTTCTATTATTTTCTTGCATTGCGTTTAAGATATGTATTTTTGTGATTGGTGTACCCTATCCACGAATTAACCTCTATTCTGATTTTCGTTTGTTTGTGCGTAGCTGGAGTGGAGGAAGGAAAAAATTCGCCCAATTGTGAACAATTTGAGAGAGAAATTGAGGAAAAGTAAGATGCCAGTGAAACATTGTTCATGAAGGTGATGGATCGCCAAAGATTGTATTGTCGGAGCCCTCTGGTTCAACTGCCGAGGTCAGCAATCTTTCAATTTTGTGGCCATTTTATGGTTTTCCCTGTAGTTTGCTCTCTGTAATGGATCATTGCACGGAGGAATGGTCATTTGATCTCAATACAGAAAATCTAGATGAATATTTGGAAGAAATCTAATAATTTATTGCTGCAGGTGCTTTTGCTTGGTTTCCCAGGTTGTATCTTGGAAGAATGAACGAAGGGAAGAGATGATTTTCATGAGCAGTAAGGTATACCTATTTTACCTTTATGTGATCTGAGTGACCTATAAATTTGGGATTAATTGCCTGTAAAGAAGAGATACTTGGCACAAACATATTACTATTGGGTGAATGGTGAGTATATGTGCATCTTTTATCTGTAAATTTGGGTTTCTTATTTATTCATGCATCGATTTGTTTGATATATGTGTTCCTCAAAAGACCCCGTATTCAAACATCTCATCCTACTTTTTTCCTATCTCTAATTGTCTCTTTCATATTATTCGCTGATAGAGACTGATCATCTACCAGGACTTGAATTTTTCATCAAAACTGATCTTTTCTTTGATGGACAAAAATTAGAAACTTAAAAATGTTTAATTTTTTATGCGATATTTGTATTTTACTCTGTTTAGCAGGCTATGCGGGGGTCTTCTAAAGCCATCAGGAGTGGTATACACACAAGCTTTCCACCGGTGAACCTCAATAACCTTTTAAAAATTTACAGGATCATCTTATGTTGTTTTGCATTCTTATGTTGTGTATGAACTTTTTAGTTTACCAACACTGGTTCACTGGAGCAACATGGATTTGCAAGCTCTCGATTATGGTCATTAGACAGTTCTCCTTCACCTTTGCCCCCAGTCAGCAATCAGTCAACTGTGGATCTTATGCTGGAATCCACAGAAGACGATCTGAAGTTTTGGCCCGCCGCACAGGAACGTGACACCTCTATTAGTACATATTCACACCTAATGCATGTAAAATCAAAAAAGTAGTACAACTAATTCCCATATGCTTGATTTGTATATGGAGTTTAAAAAGTCAGTTTTTTTTTTAGTATTTTTTAAAGTCAATTTTAAAATTATAAAAAATGTTTTGAAATTAAAATATTATTATAGATTTGGATCATGCCTGGTTTCTGTTTGGCAATTGGCAAATAAAATCTATTTGAAAAATTGGAATAGAAACAAGAAAGGCAAAAAAGTGGGTAGATTGTCTCTAATCTGTAGTTTTCAGTTTAACATATCAAGGAGACCAAGATCATTACAATCCTCTCTAACATACTACAATATTAAAGATTTGATTGAGTCCGATTCATTTTTACAGATTTGAGTTGCGTCTACGCATCTCTCTGACTGCTGGCAAGCTCACCTTGATACCTCGTGTGCGTAATACTGATAACAAGCCCTTCTCGTTTACGTTTGTGTTGTGCAATTACCTGTCTGTATCAGATATCAGGTTTACCTCGTTACTTTGCTAGCTATCTTCTTGCTATTTCCTTTCTTTTTCGTTGATTTCTGTGGTAGTCTGTCCATGTTTCACTCGCACATTTTTTTACTATAGTGGTGAGAATTTTTTTTTTTTTTTTCCATTTTCCTTTATAAATCTAAATTCGCTAGATACTTTATCACCCTTTACAGATAGGTTGCATGATGCTGTTTGATTTGCAGTGAAGTGCGCGTTGAGGGCTTGGAGACACTCGATTACTTGGATAACTTATTACAAAGAGAGAGATGCACAGAGCAGGCAGATGCAATTACCTTTGATGGCGAGGTAACACGCTTTAAATTACCTTTTGTTTGGTCTCTGTATGCATGATTGCCTGTCTTAGGACCACAAAGTTGTAGGCTTCTGATTTTATTTTTTTTCAAGACTTTTTTTTTGTTGCTCACCCCTTTTTAACTTGAATTTAAACTTACTGTTGATTGGATTTTATCTCAGTACCTTTTCTTAGACTGATTTTACGTTATTTCCTTACCTTTTCTTATACATCATTTCCTTTTTTACCAGTTTTCTACTCTTTAAAAGGAGACTGTACACAATATATATATAACAATATAATAAAAGAGTATTTTCTCTATTCTCTTTTTACTTACATGGTATTAGTAGGGTTCGATCACGAACTTTAAAGCTGCCATGGTTGGCTCTGCCTCCACGACCAGTGGAGCTTCGTCTTCCACAAACAGCGGCAGCTCCTCCAACATGACGACTCAAACTCCATCTGTTACCCTCCCTGACCAATCTCTGCATATACTGTCTATAAATTGGATGGCACCAATTATCTTGAATGGTCACAGTCCATTTGATTGGTCGTCGACGGGAGAGGCAAACTTGGCCATTTGACGGGTGATACAATACCACCGTCTGCTGATGACCCACGGTACCCTCAATGGAGATCCGAAAATTCCATGGTTACTGCTTGGCTAATAAACTCCATGGCACCAGGAATTGGAAAACCGTTCATGTTCTTACCCACTGCGAAAGACGTCTGGGACACCATCCGCGAGACCTATTCTGATCTCGACAATCATCCCCAGATGTATGCGCTGACCACCAAGATGTGGATGAGGCAGCAAGGCCCTCGATCTGTCACCACATACTACAATGATTTACTTGTCGTCTGCCAAGAATTTGATTTCTTTGATGAAGAAAAATGGGACGGCCCCACAGATGTTGTGCGATATCAGCAGAAGATTGAACGAACAAGGGTATTCGTTTTGTTGGCTGGCTTAAATCCTGAATTCGATGATGTCCGCGGCCGTCTCCTGGCGCAAACCGCTGCCCAGCCTTCGGGAAGTTTTTTCGGACGTTCGCCGTGAAGAATCCCGTCGGGTGGTGATGCTCAAACCACCCACTGACGGCGCGCGCATCAGGGCGACGCGTCTGCATTTGCTGCGCGCGGAACCCATGGTGACCTAGGTGGAAATCGGTCTGCACTTTGGTGCGACGTCTGTCGCCGTAATACCCATAACCGTGACAACTGTTGGAAGCTCCATGCTAAGCCACCAAACTGGAAGCGGAAGCCTGGCAGAGATTTGAGAAATGGTGATGGTGATTTACGTGATTCACGTCCTATTTTTCTAATGAAGGAGTCAATAGGGCTCTCAAATCTGATGGGAACTCTATGGGCCTCACTTTGATGATAAGCCCAGTGGATATTTACATGCACGCCACACTAATGGTTCTGGGCCTAGCTCCAATTTCTCCTCAAATCAGCCCAATTTTACAAAGGAACAATTAGATATTTTGAATAATATGTTTAGGTCCATGACTCCTAATAATTCCTCTTGCTCTCATGCTCAATCAGGTATATATTTTTCCACTGCCTTCTCTTGCATTAATCCTTGCTCATACTGGATATTAGATTCTGGAGCGACAGATCATATGACTGGCTCTTCGAGATTTTTTCCTTCTTATACTCCTTGTGCAGGAAATCAACGAGTTCGACTTGCAAATGGGTCGTGTGCAATGGGTCGTTTGCTTCTGTTGCAGGGAAATCCTCTTTCCCAGTCATTAGTTCTCACTAATGTCCTCCATGTTCCGTCCTTGTCTTATAATTTACTATCCATTAGTAAAATCACCAAGGATTTGAATTGTCACGTGAAATTTCACTCTTCTCATCGTCAATTTCAGGATTTAACCTCGGGGAAGATGATTGTGGATGCTAAGCAGGATGGTGGTCTATATCTCATCTTCTGGATCTGACCTTGAAAGGCAGGGACGAACGACTTGCTTTAGCTCTATCTCTGTTTCTGAATCTCATGATAAAAATTCCTTCTGATTTTAAGTGTGAAGTTTGTCAATTTGCTAACCATCGTCGTGATGTTTCCCCGCCCAACCATACAAACCATCACAACCCTTTACTTTAATTCACCGTGATGTCTGGGGTCCTGCCAGGATACCAACTCTTTCTGGTAAACGTTGGTTCATCTCATTTATTGACGATCATACCATTTTACTTGGGTGTTTTTGTTAAAAAATAAAACTGATGCTACCACTGCGTTCACTATTTTTTATCAGATGATTCAAAATCAATTTCAAATGTCCATTAAAATTTTTCGAAATGATAATGGGAAAAAAGGAGTTCGTCACTCTTTTTCACATACACCGACCGGGATAAAAGGTATTTCAATAATGTGTTAGGGACCTTTTTTGCTGATAAAGGTATCATTCGCCAGAGCTCCTGCACACACACTCCTCAGCAAAATTGGGTAGCCGAAAGAAAGAACAAGCACCTTCTTCAAAATTGTGGCCTTACTTTTTACGACTAAGGTCCCTAAGGGGAGATGCTCTACTAACCGCCACCTTTTTAACGAATCGTGTTCCCTCTGGCATTTTGCATTCCAAACTCCACTAAAGTGTTTCACCTCATTCTTTCCCAATTCTAGACTTCCGCTGACTATTCCTTTAAAAGTTTTTGGCAGTGTGGCCTTTGTTCATGATACTGAACCGTGACGTTCCAAACTGGAACCTCATGCATGAAAATGTATCTTTGTCGGGTACCCTAAACAATCAGAAAGGGTATAAATGCTTCGACCCCCTCTCAAAAAAATATTTTGTGTCCATGGATGTTACCTTCTTTGAAGGATCGTCCTTGTACACAGATTCCCAATCTTCAGGGGGAGCATCATGAGCAAGATGGGATCCATTCACACACTTCAGACTTTGTACTGGATCTTGATTTTCCACACACCACAGATATTCAAAAGCAGACCTTTGAAAACCATGTCACGAATGAAACATGCATATCTGAAAAAAGGTTTGGAAGACTTGTCTATTCAAAGAAACATCTAACAACAGAACAAGAAGACCATGCCCCAAAGCATAACCAAGCATCTACTCCGAGGTTGGATCAAGAAATTCAAGATGAGACTTCCAGGGATCCCACGTTAGCAGGTAATCCTGATATTTCTGAATTAAAACTGGTTGATAATCTTGATCTTCCTATTGCACTTAGGAAGAATGTTAGGTCATGCACGAAACATCATTTATCCAATTTTGTGTCATATAAAAATTTATCTCCTTCATATTGTGCTTTTATTTCACAACTGTCGAGTGTAGTCATTCCTAACAATATTCATAAGGCTCTAAAAGTTCCAGAGTGGAAGGAAGCCATATTTGAGGAGATGAAGGCTTTAAAAATGAATACTACGTGGGAAGTAGTAAGTTTACCCAAGGAAAAAATACTGTTGGCTGCAAATGGGTATTTACAGTTAAATATGGCTCAGACGGATCCTTAGAACGGTACAAAGCACGGTTAGTTGCGAAAGGATTCACCCAAACCTATGGGGTAGATTACTCAGAAACATTCTCCCCAGTTGCTAAACTTAACATTGTACGAGTTCTATTATCTGTGGCAGTCAATCTTGACTGGACATTACAACAATTGGATGTTAAGAATGCCTTCTTGAATGAAGATTTGGTCGAAGAGGTGTATATGGAACCTCCACCTGGTTTTTTCTGAAATGTTTGGAGACAAAGTATGCAGATTAAAAAAAGCTCTATATGGTCTCAAACAATCTTCAAGGGCTTGGTTTGAAAGGTTTACAACATTCATTAAGAATCTAGGATACACTCAAGGACAAGCTGTTCATACTCTATTCATCAAATTCACAGGCAGCAAGACATTCATCTTGATTGTGTATGTAGATGATATCATTCTAACCGGGGATGTTATAGAAGAAATGAGCAGGCTGAAGCAAAAATTGGCGATAGAATTTGAAATTAAAGATCTAGGCCAACTGAGATATTTCCTGGGGATGGAAGTGGCTAGATCAAAACAAGGAATCGTTGTCTCACAGCAAAAATATATACTGGATATGTTAAAAGAAACAAGGATGAGTGGATGTAGACTGGCTGATACCCCAATCGATACCAATGTCAAGCTTGGGGAAGTGAAAAATGATACACTGGTTGATACAGGGAGATATCAAAGACTGGTTGGAAAACTTATTTATCTGTCTCACACGCGTCCAGACATTTCTTTTGCTGTAAGCTTGGTAAGTCAGTTTATGCACTCTCCCTACGAAGAACACCTTGATGCTGTTTACTGTACTCTTCATTAGCTGAAAAACTCTCCACGGAAAGGACTTTGGTTCAAGAAAGAAAGAGGAATTGAGGCATATACAGATGTTGACTGTTGACTGGGCTGGATCAATCACTGATAGGAGATCAACATCTGGATATTGTACATATCTGTTCGGTAATCTAGTCACCTAGCGAAGTAACAAACAAAGTATGGTTGCAAGAAGTAGTGCTGATGTTGAGTTCAGAGCAATAGCCCAAGGAATATGTGAAACACTATGGCTGAAAAGAGTTTTAGAAGACATTAAAATGCCACTAAAGTTACCAATAAAGCTCTACTGTGACAATAAGTGCTATTAGCATATCCCATAACCCAGTCTTGCATGACAGAACCAAATACATAGAAATTGACAAGCACTTCATATGTGAGAAAGTGGAGGAATGGACAATTTGTATTCCCTTCGTACCAGGCATACAACAAGTCGCACATGTTCTCACAAAGGGCTTATTACGACAACCATTCGAGATTCAAGTGAGCAAGTTGGGTATGACAGATATATTTGCACCAACTTGAGGGGGAGTGATGATTGATTACAATTGATTATGATTGGAGTTTGATATGTTAAATTCCATACTATAAGGGATTTTATTTCATTACCTTTTCTTAGACTGATTATACGCTATTTCCTTTTTTACCAGTTTTCTACTCTTTAAAAAAGACATATTGTACACAATATATATATAAAAATATAATAGAAGAGTATTTTCTCTATTCTCTTTTTATTTACACTTACGAAAGGAAACTTTTTCATCTATTTGTTTGCATGTTTTGTGTCATTTTATAGATTGACCGGGTGTATTTGAGCACACCAACTAAGATAGCCATAATAGATCATGAGAAGAAAAGAACCCTTGTTCTTCGTAAAGATGGCATGCCAGATGCAGGTTTCGCAACTAATTTTATTTGTGCTATAATGTTATACTCGAGCATTTTCCATCAGTTCCATTACACCCTAAATGAATGTTAATTATGCACAGTTGTTTGGAACCCTTGGGACAAAAAAGCAAAGGCTCTCCCTGATTTTGGCGATGAGGATTATAACACAATGTTATGCATGAATTCGGCAGCCATTGAAACTCCTATTGTTTTGAAACCTTTCGAAGAATGGAAGGGTCGTCAAGAGCTATCGACTGTGTTGTCGAGTTACTGCAGCGGTCAGTTGGACCCGCGGATAGTTCTTGGCATAAGCTGAATAAAGGTATATATATGATGCACTTGATGTTCTCCCATAGCTTAGCACCCTGCATTATGTAGAATGTGATCTCGCCTTTCTTGTGTGCAAACGACAATGTATTGCTTTGCGCATTGTAAATTTAGGGGTATGCGTGGGAATGTGAACTGTTGAATTTTTTTTCCCGCATGTTGTTCAAGGAGTCTCTTCCATCTTATGTTTTATTATGATGAATCATCGTTAGTAGTAGTATTATTATTATTAGGAATTTGGGTGTCTTTTAAAAACTTTTTGATGTTATATCTCCAGCAATCTTGCTTGATGCCTGGATTTAATTTGTTAGATCCACAAAGGCAAATGGCTTGTTTGGTTTTATTTCTAGAGCTCTGGGGAGAGGGCATAAAAGAGTGAGGAAATAAAATGTTTGTTTATCAACAATTGTTTCTTTTTTAATGATTAACAATCATGTCTGCAACCTCATAGCCTCGTGACGGAAATTTTTGTATGGACCGGGTTTTGCAAATATCAACATATATGATATATATAATCTATATACATACATATAGATATATGTTTATGTATGTTGATATATGATATGACCGGTCCATAAAAGAATTTTTATGTCGTGAGAACACTGAAAAGAGATGGAAGTTTTGTCTATGCTTCCATTATAAGAAATTCGATAAATACATCCAATAAGTCAATACTTGGCACTAACAAAATTATATATATTTTTTAAATCTTTTTCAGTTATCGTAAAAACAAATGTATAGTAATACATTTAGTTCAAAATATGAACAGAATCGGAATCATCTCCCAAAAATGCTAGTGTCTCGAGTATATGCAAACAATTAACGCGCTGACAATCTCTAATTCTAATCAGTGTTTCGCGATCTATATGAGATAACCTTTGAAAGGAGGATAAATATATAGTATTTAAATTCTTTGATTTATATTGATAAATATAGAATCTATTTTTAATTTTTAGAAAGCACAATTATCATAATACAGTTAGAATAAAAATATAAATACTTTAATTTTAATTTTTCATCACTAAATTTGAATTCAAATAAATTTGAAACATGATTAAATAAAAACAGAAATGATCAAGAACTGAATGTAAATTAGTTCAAAGCGGTTCAATTTGCATTTGATGTGATGTGGAAATCTAATAAAGATATGATATACTCATTTATATATATTCGATTTGAGCATTACTTATATATATAACTCAATATTAAAATATAATATCATTTAAATAAAAAATATATAACTAACATACCTAGTTTTAAATCAATTGTCTCTAAGCCGAGCTTAAATTGGGTCTATTGAAATATTTTCCGCCACCGAACCGGTAAATATCCAATTCTACCATCTCATCTAAGTCGAAACAGAATGATCAAATCTCCGGTTTTCATTAATAACTTGGAGGGCAAGTTTTCTACGGCCCCGCATAATCTATTGTTTCTACAACAAAAAAGGATTCGTTGCAGACATAGGCTTGGAGTCAGCTTCGGTCAACGGTGGGCCATCTGTTATAACGCGTTATGGCCATTTAATATGCTCGTCGGAGCCTCATCTTCGAAATTTCGAGCCTCTCAATGTACCCAAGCTGGATTTCCCGCTTGTTACTTAACTAAGTGGAGAAAAGGGAACGTATTCGACAATCTCCTCGCTACCTCGAAACTTCGAATGCATTTTCGGTTTTGTTCTGAATCATGGTTAGGTATACGATATGAAAACGATCATTTTTAGTCAATAAGATTCGGATCATCTTCATAATTTTGATGGATTATACTTGATAGGAAAAGAAATTTAATCTCGGGAGACGAATGGATTTTAAATTTGACTAAAATTATTGCCGGGCGTGATTCAGAGTGACTTGAATCGGCAGCGATGTATGCATTTATTTACATGCACGTTCAAATAGCATAATATGAATCTTTTGATGTTTAAGTAGCTAAGCTCTCTGCATTTAATTTTTTTGGTATTATAATTTTCTTCGATTTGGGTTCGGTAGCTTGGGTTGATTTCCCAGCAAGAATTACTTGGTGTAGTTTGAAATCCGAGCACAAGGGTTTTAGTTTAAATGAAGTTCCATCTTTTTTTTTTTTTGTTCAATTAAGAGAATTATTAAATGCGCACGCCTTATGTATGGGTTCATATCTAAATTAAGAGGATAAAAATCTTGACTAAATTTTTGTACTTCAAGTTCTGAATTTTGGACAAATTATACTTTGAACTTTGTCTTGCTACCGTTTACTATCAACTTTAGTTCTTGCTTCCTTTTTTTTCTCTGTGGGTGCCAATTTTGAAGAGTCATGCTTAACTTCTATATTGAAGTTTGAGGGATTGAAAATGCTATGTTTCTTTGGTTGAGAAGTTGTTATTTAGTTTAGTGTGGCCTAATACATATTCCAATGATGCAGGGCTTGGCTTATTGACTGTAGAGGGCTTGCTAAAAAGGTGAAAAATGCTGGTACGATTGCAGTAAATCAGATCAAAGATTGTGGCGCAGAACGGGAGTGCCCAAATTGCCAGTACCGAATCGATAATACTGATGTAAGCTCAATTTTCTTGAACCATCTGAGTTGTTCTTTGAGTAATCAAGAATTGAATGAACTCCCCCTTTTGATCCATGTCCTCTTCAATTTGATATTACCTCTCCAACTATTCAAATCTTATTCAGTTCTTCATAGCAATAGCCAATAATAACAATCGGCAATGGCACTTAGGCTGCGGTTGAAAAATTGGAGTTTTTTTTTAGACGAAGGTAGATTCTTGGGAGACTAACATCTATATCATCTTGTTCAGGTTCCCCAGGATTGGCCTGGGCTTCCTGCTGGTGTGAAGTTCGATCCATCTGATGTCGAGCTGTTGGAACATTTGGCTGCAAAATGTGGAGTTGGGGTTTCAGAGCCGCACAAGTTAATCGACGAATTTATTCCAACCTTGGAAGGTAATGACGGGATATGCTACACCCACCCAGAAAATCTTCCGGGTGAGTTAGCTCCTAATTATAGATAAACGTGTTATATTGTTTCTCGTTTCTCTGCAATGCTCCATACTTCGTCAATATCGATTGTCACAAGATTACAAACATAAATGTGACGTGAAATTTTGATGGAGTTTTGGGGGAATTTGGTTTCGATGCAATTTGCAAATGATCATTTTGGATCGTTTCAGGGGCTAAAAAAGATGGAAGCAGTGTATATTTCTTTTATAAAATTATTAATGCATATGCTAGTGGTAAGCGGAAGCGCAGGAGAATAATTCATGGTCAAGAAAGCACGAGAAAGGGTCGATGGCACAAAACTGGCAAGACCAAGCCTGTGATGGAAAATGTAGTTCTGAAAGGTTTTAAGAAAATTATGGTTCTTTATGGAACATCCAAAAAGGGATCCAAGCCCGATAAATGTAACTGGATCATGCATCAATACCATCTAGGGAGTGGAGAAGATGAGAGGGAAGGCGAATATGTGGTTTCTAAAATTTTCTATCAGTCACGGAAGGAGACTGTCAACATTGAAACATACTTGATAATGGAAGAATCCGACATGGGGACCGTTGAGGTTGTTCCGAGGACTCCTAAGATACGTACTCCTGATCCACCTCGGCCACAGAAAACAACAGCTGAGAATCTTGAAGAAGCATCTAAGTTGGATGATGAAATCGAGTATGCCACTTGCATGGCTGGAGAATCACAGGATTTTAACTTAGGTGGAGTGGACTCACATTTATACATTCATATGATGGATTCTAATGCAATTTTTGGTGATCCAAGACCAAACGAAGACTTGTTAACTCAAGATTGTAGCAACATTACCGATGTACGCCAGCAACATGTCACTGCTTTCTGTGGATTCACTGATCTTGACAACTTAGAACTAGATACTCCACCGGACTTCCATCTCTCGGTGAACCCTTTATCCTACAACTCGCGTGGCTTGTGTGTTTTCATAAGTTTGTTTAGCGGAAATTGTATAATCTTGGCATATTTTGCAGGATTTAAGTTCGCCTCTCAGGACAGTCTGATTGATTGATTGAAATAACATAGACAGACATGAGCCAGATCACTTGGAGGCCATGAAAGTGCCAATTTTGTGTTCTTTCTGATGAGTCCGCAAGTAACATTCAAGAAATAAAGAGGAAAAGATCAGAAAGGGAAAATATATAAAGCATAATGTTCTTTACTTAAAAGAACTGATACAATTATCAAGAAAAGTGACTGGAGTTAGCATTTTCACTTCCTTGAACTGTTTAGGGAGTTTGGTACGTAGATATGATAAGTGAATGGTATCTAATATTTTGATAAGTAGATGATAAATAAGGATAAATAATTTGGCGTGATGATTTGTAATATATTTGGTTTGAAGATTTGTAATATATTTGGTTTGTATGATTATAATTTAATATTGTAATGTATGATATGTTTGGTGTGTGTGATAGTTGAAAGATTGTATTTAAAAATTTAGTAAAATACCTAAATTATCCCTTAAATAAAAGAAATGTATATCATAATCTTTTTACCCATCGAGGATCTGGGGGAAATAGGGGAAATAATTGAACCGATAATCAGTGCTTGATTCGGTCCGGTTGATCCTATAAAACCATGAGTCCTTTTTGTATGGAGGAGACCACATATTTGGTTTGTATGATTACAATCTAATTTTGCACCGATTTCATGTCCGGTCCGATTTTAGAAACAGTGGTTACAAGTAACACATACGTAATTGTGTTCTTGATTAACTGAACAAAAAGGACTCATGATCATACATGTGTAGATTTTATAGTTGTGTACTATATATGTTATATCAATATTGTTGGGTTTTGGCCCATTACCTATTAATTGCATTGGGCTTTTGCTTGGCCCCTTTTCCCATCAAATTAATCGAGCCCCCCCCTTTGTCTTCACCCATTCTGCCTCTTCACCCTTCATCTCCCATGTCCAGAAGCTTCCTCCGCGTGCGCCTCTTCGGCTGGACCAATTCCTTGGGACTTGCTCCCTCCTCTTCGTCTCCCTCGGTGCTATTAAGTTGGCTTGGTTCCATGATGACGTAACACTCTCTGATAACCGAAAATCCTTAGTGTATTTTCGTTGCCCCCCTTTCCTTCGTGTCTCTGTCTTCAGCGGTGGTTGGCCGTGAGTTTTGTGCTCCGGTTGTGAGTGGTTCAGACGCTGGCCGTGTGTTATGCTTGGTGCTTTTGAGGCTGTGTGCTTCCGGCAGTGGTTCGGGCAGTGTCTTCGGGCAGTGTCCTCGGGCAGTGCTTTCGGGCAGTGTGTGTCTCCATCTGTTGGATTCGATACCTTGGTTCCCCGGTGACGACGTTGAAAGGAATCCCTGCTCGACCTGAGCCCTAATTCCTAACTCTTGTTTGCATTTCAATTTATAGTTTCTATTTTGTAATTGTATACTGTGATTGCTTCTGTTCTTGATTGCAGGTTATCTATCGAGATTGAAAGCGGAACGTACACCTAACAGTGGTATCAGAGCGTTCCGTACCTGGTGGAGTGCTCGGTTGACCTCGGGCAGTGCTCATTTGGTCTCGGGCAGTGCTCGGTGGACTTCGGGCAGCAGCAGGAGTGCTCGGGCAGACCACGGGCAGCGACTGGAGTGCTCGGTGGTCTCGGGCAGTGCTTGGTAGGGCTTCGGGCAGCGGCTGGTGTGGTCGGGCAGCGGCTGGAGAGCTCGGGCAGCTACTGGAATCTCGGGCAGATTCCGGGCAGAGCACTTCGGTGCTTCGGGCAGTGTGGTTTCGTCACCCCAGAGCTTTGTCTCTGGGTAGTAAGTGATTATTTCAACCTTTAATCATTTTACTATTTTGTTTCTAGGTGTTTGTGTCCCTTACCCGTAGGAAAATCCCTATCTGAAACCCCATGCTCGTACACCGTTGAGTGTATTGTGATCTTGTGGGTGATAGCGATTTTTCCTTCCCTTAGCTTGGTTAATTCTTTCATTTTGTGTTTGGTGCCTTGTGGTCCTTGCTTCTGCTGATTGGTTGTTGAAATTGTGTGCCTCCCTGCTTATTTGTGATGGCTTCAATTTCTGGATATAACCTTGAACCTTTTAATGGAAAATCTGATTTTTCTATATGGCAACAAAAGATGAAAGGAATTTTAATACAACAAAAAGTATTTAAAGATATTGACGGTAATTGGGCTGAGAACATTACAACTGCTAAGAAACTTGAAGATGACGAATATGCTTATTCTTCTATTATCTTGAACTTATCTGACTCTGTACTCAGGAAGTGTGGTAAACTATCATCTGCTAGAGAACTTTGGGAAAAATTAGAAGAAATATTTACTGAAAAATCTTTGCCTAGTAAACTTTTCTTGTTGAAAAAATTTTTCAGATTCAAGCTTGAGTTGAACAAAGACGTAGATGAGAATTTGGATGTGTTTACTAAGTTAATTCAAGATATTAAATTGACAGGAGATAAGAACATTGACGACTATTCACCTATTGTTCTCTTAAATGCTATTCCTGAAAATTATAGTGATGTAAAATCCGCCATTAAGTACGGTAGAGATTCTATTACATTGGATACTGTAATGAACGGCTTGAAAAGCAAGGAATTAGATTTAAAAGTTAACAAAGGTAATAGACAATCCTCTGGTGAAGTTATGCACGTTCGTGGTAGATCACAACATAGGCATAATAACAATAACCAATATCAAAAAGGTGATAAAAGAGGAAAGAGTAAGGCTAGATCGAAATCTAGGCCTAGTAAGAGAAAATGTTACAATTGTGGGGACCCAAATCATTTCATAAAAGATTGCCCTAAAAAGAAAAACCAGAATAAAAATGGAAATCAGACAAGTGAACAAGCGAACATTGCTTCTACCTCTGGGGAAAACATGGGGGATATTTTTATGGTGACTGAATTATGTGATTCTGTGAACTCTGTGCTTTCATTGCCTGTGTGTGAAAATGAATGGCTTATTGATTCAGGTTGCACTTATCACATGACACCACTTAAAAATTTGTTTTCTAGCTACAGAGAAATTGAGCATGCTTCTGTTTCTATGGCCAATGAGAAATTGTGTAAAGTTTCTGGTATTGGTGATATTTGTCTGAAATTTGAATCTGGTTATTCTGTGACTTTGAAAGATGTTAGACATGTTCCTACTTTGTGCAATAACTTGATGTCTTGTGCTGCTTTAGAGTCTGATGGTTATGAGGGTAAATGGGGAAATGGTTGCATGAAAATTTTGCGGGGGTCTTTGGTAGCTTTTAAAGCTGAGAATAGGAGGAATTTGTATGTTTGCAAAACAGTCTGTGATAAAATCTGTGCTAATTCTGTATCAGATGATTTAACTGATTTATGGCATAAAAGGTTAGGTCATATGAGTTCTAAAGGATTAGAGATTTTACACAAAGATTGTTGTTTTGGTAAGGATAAATTGTCTTGCATGACTTTTTGTGATTCCTGTGTATTAGGCAAACAGCAAAGAGTTAAATTCCCTATCTCCCCTTCCCCCAATGTGACTAAATGTTCTGATATACTTGAATACCTGCATGCTGATGTTTGGGGACCTTCACCTGTCCCAACTCAAGGTGGTAATAGGTATTTTTTGTCTATCATTGATGATTACTCTAGAAAAGTGTGGATTTTTCTAATGAAGAATAAATCTGATGTTTTTGATATGTTTAAAAACTGGAAGATTTTAATTGAAAACCAAATTGGAAAAAAGATTAAACGGCTTAGGACAGATAATGGAATGGAATTCTGTAATATCTTGTTTGATGACTTGTGCTGTGAATCTGGGATTCTGAGACACAAGACTGTGCCCTATACTCCCCAGCAAAATGGTGTTGCTGAGAGGATGAACAGAACTTTACTCGAGAGAGTTAAAAGTATGCTTGCATCTTCTGGACTCTCAAAGAAGTTCTGGGGCGAAGCTGTCGTGACAACTTCTTATTTGATAAATAGATCCCCTTTCGTGCCTTTGAATGGTAAGTGTCCCGAAAGTGTTTTTTCTGGTAAGCAATTAGATTTTTCAAATCTTAAAGTGTTTGGTTGTTCTGCATTTGTGCATAGGAAAGGAGACAAACTTGAACCTAGGTCAGTTAAGTGCGTCTTTCTTGGTTATCCTGAGGGTGTAAAAGGATATAGGCTTTGGTTAAGATGTGAACCTGGTTTTAAAACTATTATAAGTATGGATGTCATTTTTAATGAATCTGAAATGCCTTGCTTACTTCCATCTTTGCCTGAATCTGACTGTGTGTCTGAGACTACACCGAGCAAGGTGGAGTCTGTGCCTATTGTTACCCCTGTTATTGAAAACGATGTGCTCCAATATGAATCATGAGAACTTGCCTGTTAATGAACCTGATTTGCATGAAAATGTTGACGAACATGTGCATAATGAATTGGTTTCTAATGAACATGAAGATCTGCATGATTATATGTTGACTAGGGATAGAGTTAAAAGAAATGTGAAACAACCTGCTAGGTTTAATGATTTTCACCTCATATCGCATGTTTTCAATATGTTTGAATCTATTGATAATTGTGAGCCTAAGACGTATAATGAAGCTTTGAAATCTAAAAATGCTGTGCATTGGCTTAGTGCCATGAAAGATGAAATGCATTCTTTAGTTGTGAATCATACATAGACTCTTGTACCTAAACCTGTTAATTGCTCTTTGGTAGATTGCAAATGGTTATTTAAGGTAAAGAATGAAGTTGATTCTATTAGATATAAAGATAAGCTAGTTGCAAAAGGTTTTACTCAAAGAGAGGGTATTGACTATACGGAAAAGTTTGCTCCTGTTGTTAAGTTTACTACTGTGAGAATCTTATTATCACTTGTTGCTCACTTTAATTGGGAACTTAAACAGATGGATGTTAAAACCGTTTTTTTTCCATGGTGACTTAGATGAAAAGATTTTCATGAAACAACCTGATGGTTTTGTTGACTCAAAGAACCCTAATCATGTTTGTTTGCTTAATAAATCTTTGTATGGCCTAAAGCAGTCACCTAGGCAATGGAATACGAAGTTTGATGAATGCATGCTTACCTTAAAATTTAAAAGAAGCTCTTTTGATCATTGCTTGTATTTTAAGGATAAAATGCCAGTGCCTGTTTTCTTGTTGATTTATGTGGATGACATGTTGATTGCTAGTCATTGTCTGAAATCCATTGAGCATATTAAGAACTGTCTAAGTGATAAATTTGATATGAAGTTCTTAGGAGATGCTAGTAAAATCCTAGGCATGGACATTGTTAGAGATAGTAAGGAATCTACTCTCTGGTTAAAACAAACTTCTTATGTAGAGAAAATTTTAAAGAAATTTTCCATGTTTGATGCAAAACCTGTTAACGTGCCCTTAGCTGCTCATTTTGTGCTAAGTAAAGATCAAAGTCCCAAAACTGATGCTGACTTTGATGCACTGAAAAATGTACCGTATTCAAATGCAATTGGTTCTATAATGTATTTGATGGTTAGCACTAGACCTGACATTGCTTATGCTGTTAGCTGCTTAAGTAGATACATGTCTAATCCTGGTGTGGTACATTGGAATGCTGTTAAGTGGTTGTTGCGATATTTGAAAAACTCTATGCATTATGGCTTATGTTTTTCCAAATATGCTGATGGTGTTAAGTTGAATGGTTATGTGGATTCTAATTATGCTAATGATAAGGACAATAGAAAATCTACAACTTCTTATGTTTTTACTTTGTGTGGAGCATGTATAAGTTGGAAATCGCAGCAGCAGCATATCGTTGCCTTGTCGACAACGGAGTCTGAATATGTTGCTGTAACAGAAGCTTTGAAGGAAGCTGTCTGGCTGAAAGGTTTGATCTCTGAACTTAGCTTGCTTGAAGGTAAGGTATAGGTATTTTCTGATTCTCAGTCTGGTATTCAATTGTGTGAGAATCCTGTTTTTCATGACCGCACTAAGCATATTGATGTTAGATTTCATTACATTAGGGATGTAGTGGCTAAAGGATTAGTTAATCTTGAAAAGATTCCTTCCGAATATAATCCTGTTGATATGGGAACTAAGTGTTTACCTATTTCTAAACTTCAATCATGTCTTAAAATTTTGAATTTTGATACCGGTGATTGATTAGTGTTGCTAACTATTTTGATAGTTTATAACTGCTGTGTGCGTGTTATAGAATTGTTACCCCGGTTATTGACTTTAACCTCCTTTGTGTTGGTTATTGTCTGTGTTCTTTGTCTGTGCTGTGTGCTATGACAAGAACTTAGTCCACACAATGCTTTGTGTGTTGTGGGGACCCTTTGGGCGATGATGAGTCATCTATTGGGTTTTCCTTACGTCGAGGTGGAGCCGGTATTGTGCAAGGTGGAGATTTGTTGGGTTTTGGCCCATTACCTATTAATTGCATTGGGCTTTTGCTTGGCCCCTTTTCCCATCAAATTAATCGAGCCCCCCCTTTGTCTTCACCCATTCTGCCTCTTCACCCTTCATCTCCCATGTCCAGAAGCTTCCTCCGCGTGCGCCTCTTCGGCTGGACCAATTCCTTGGGACTTGCTCCCTCCTCTTCGTCTCCCTCGGTGCTGTTAAGTTGGCTTGGTTCCATGATGAGGTAACACTCTCTGATAACCGAAAATCCTTAGTGTATTTTCGTTGCCCCCCTTTCCTTTGTGTCTCTGTCTTCAGCGGTGGTTGGCCGTGAGTTTTGTGCTCCGGTTGTGAGTGGTTCAGACGCTGGCCGTGTGTGCTTTTGAGGCTGTGTGCTTCCGGCAGTGGTTCGGGCAGTGTCTTCGGGCAGTGTTCGGGCAGTGTCCTCGGGCAGTGCTTTCGGGCAGTGTGTGTCTCCATCTGTTGGATTCGATACATTGGTTCCCCGGTGACGACGTTGAAAGGAATCCCTGCTCGACCTGAGCCCTAATTCCTAACTCTTGTTTGCATTTCAGTTTATAGTTTCTATTTTGTAATTGTATACTGTGATTGCTTCTGTTCTTGATTGCAGGTTATCTATCGAGATTGAAAGCGGAACGTACACCTAACAAATATAAAATCAAATTCAAACTTGATTACCACCGAAAATTTAGCTTGTCAAGCTCATATTAATTGGTTTTTAAAAAAAATAATTCAAAAAAAAATATATCAAAAATATCCCAATCTGAAAAACGTTGCAAAAATACGTTAAAACGCCACCCACGATGGCGGCCCTCTCTTATTTAGGGGCTGCCAGCCCAACTGGCGGCCCCTTCCAGCAGGCGGCCTTCCCTGCCTTTTTTTTGTTGTTGCCTAATTTTGCCACGTTTTAGAAGCTTGCTTATTTCTTTATTTTTTTGTCCTTTCACTACTATTTAATCCTCGTCTTCATCTTTAGTAAGAGCTTGGTTTTCGATTCATTATCACGTAAGATTTTTTGATGGGTTCTCTTCGGAGGAAATAAAGCATGTTTAGCCCCTTATTCTGAATCTTGAGTATGCTGAACAAGTTTGATAAGAAATAACGAATATAGTAAGTTCAATTTTCTTAAATTGGAGAACATTTGCAATCTGTAAAGAAATAAATCCCATTTCATATTTCAAG
The DNA here is from genome assembly GCA_907163345.1 of Haberlea rhodopensis. Taxonomy (NCBI): domain Eukaryota; kingdom Viridiplantae; phylum Streptophyta; class Magnoliopsida; order Lamiales; family Gesneriaceae; genus Haberlea; species Haberlea rhodopensis. Next base: position 26,724 of record CAJQUN010000401.1, read on the forward strand.
TTTATATTCAAAAATGAACATAAAAATCAAAAAAAAAATTTATTTTTTATGCAAGCCAATTATTTTAGATGACAATGACATACAACCAAATTCAAGATGATGTCTCTTACAAATGTAATCTTGGAGAGCACCACTACAGGAGCTTTGAAAAGAAAGAATCTTTAATGTTCTACAGCCTCTTCTAATAATAGAACATCGCCTGATTTGGTAGAGGAAAAAAAATAAAGAAAATAAGCAAGCTTCTAAAACGTTGCAAAATTATGCAACAAAAAGAAAAAAGGCAGGCAGGCGGCCCCTAAAGAAGAGAGGGCCGCCATTGTGGGTGACGTTTTAACGTATTTTTACAACATTTTTCAATGGAATTTTTGAATAAGAGTATATCGAGGTTTAAGGTGTAATTAATCAAAAGTTTAAACAGATGCTAAGAAAATGGGAAAAATAACATTACTCAAATATATTTTGGGTAAACAATGGACAACCTCTCAACATTCACATACTTTAGCACTTTACCCCCTAACTTTCAAAACGTGTACTGAACCTCATTAACAATTTTAACTAGTACAATTAACCTCCTAAACAATATTCGGAGACAATTTTCCCGAATATTATGTCTGAAAATTCCATCACATAGGTCTCGACCATGGGTATACTCGTAAGATTCCTTTTCATATATTTTCTGATGTGTATACTCGTAAAATTCCTACAAACAATACATGAATATGCATGCATACGTTAATTGTAACATTTTTAAGAGATTTGTTATACAAATGACCTCAAAAAATCAGACAAAGATCAAAAATTAAAAAAAATATTATATTTTAAAATCACGATCAAATAAAAATTATATGATTAAATAATATAAAAAAATTAATAATAATAGACGGTCATAGAAGTAGACATGACCGCGGTTTTAAAATAGCAGTGGCCTGGCTCGACCTTAACCGGGTCAAAGGGCCAGTTACCCGTTGACCCGTTTTGACGGTTCAGAACTGTAACCGGCCCGTCACTGTACGGGCCGGTTACAGTTCATGGGCCGGAAAGCTGTGCCACGATTTTTTTAATTATTTATTATTTATTATTTAAAATTAAAGTGTGTTTATGAAGATTCGAACTCTTGACCTCTATCATGTGTATAGAGTTTGTCTTGATTGTTTTATTTTATATAATATAATTATATATACTAAAATACAATATATATTATATGTGTAATACAATAATAACTATTTTATATTGACAAATAAAAATTATCTAAAATTATACCTTTTAATTATTCTTCAAGCACTTATGTTCATTATTTGATTTACAATATATATATAATAATTAAATAAGTATATCTTAGTTTATCACATAATGACCTACAATAGAAACTCGATAATGTAATATTTGATTAATTAATAAAATATTTTAATAATTCACTTACACTAATTTGAGAACAACATATTGAATTGATAATTCACTAACTTTATATTATATAAATTAATAACTTCAAAACTTAAAAATATTATATTTTACAATCACGATCAAATAAAAATTATATGATTAAATAATATAAAAAATTAATAATAATAGCCGGTCATAGAAGTAGACATGACCGTGGTTTTAAAATAACAGCGGCCCGGCTCGGACCGTAACCGGGTCAAAGGGCCGGTTACCCGTTTTGACGGTTCAGAATCGTAACCGGCCCGTCACTGTACGGGCCGGTTACAGTTCATGGGCCGGAAAGCCGTGCCACGATTTTTTTAATTATTTATTATTTAAAATTAAAGTGTGTTTATGAAGATTCGAACTCTTGACATCTATCATGTGTATAGAGTTTGTCTTGATTGTTTTATTTTATATAATATAATTATATATACTAAAAGACAATATATATTATATGTGTAATACAATAATAACTATTTTATATTGACAAATAAAAATTATCTAAAATTATACCTTTTAATTATTCTACAAGCACTTATGTTCATTATTTGATTTACAATATATATATAATAATTAAATAAGTATATCTTAGTTTATCACATAATGACTTATAATAGAAACTCGATAATGTAATATTTGATTAATTAATAAAATATTTTTATAATTCACTTACACTAATTTGGGAACAACATATTGAATTGATAATTCACTAACTTTATATTATATAAATTAATAACTTCTAACTTATTATATTTATGATTAATCAATGAAAACATCATAAAAATAATTTTATTGACATTTTTGTTTCTTATTTAAATTGATAGTGACAATCTTATTACTGACTTTTTTAACATAACAAGAACTTTGTGTTGTTTTTTATAGATAAATAACAAATAATTCAATGTTATACTCGTCAATTTCATATGTAATTAGTACCATAATTTTAAATGTTTCATGTCAATATCATTTGCAATTAGTGTCAAAGTTGTATAAGTTTCATACAAATTTCATATGTAATTAGTACCAAAATTGTAAATATTTCACACCAATCTCTTTTGCAATTAGTACCAAAATTATATATGTTTCATACCAATTTCATATGTAATTAGTATCATAATTGTAAATGTTTCATATCAATATCATTTGTAATTGGTACCAAAGTTGTATATGTTTCATACCAATTTCATATGTGATTAGTATCATAATTGTAATGTTTCATACCAATATCATTTGTAATTAGTACCAAAGTTGTATATTTTTCATACCAATTTCATATGTACTTTGTATCATAATTGTAAATGTTTCATACCAAGTTCTTTTTTAATTAGTACCATAGTTGTATATGTTTTATACGACTTTCATATGTAGTTAGTATCATAACTGTAAATGTTTCATACTAATATCATTTTTAATTAGTAGCAAAGTTGTATATGTTATATATCAATTTCATATATAATTGTACTATAATAATAAATATTTCATACTAATATCATTTGTAATTAGTACCAAAGTTTTATATTTTTCATACCATTTTTATATGTAATTAGTATCATAATTGTAAATGTTTCATATCAGTCTCTTTTGTAATTAGTGCCAAATTTGTATATATTTCATATCAATTTTATATATAATTAGTACCATAAATGTTTCATACTAATATCATTTGTAATTAGTACCGAAGTTGTATATTTTTCAAACCAATTCATATGTAATTAATATCATAATTGTAAATGTTTCATACCAAACTCTTTTGTAATTAGTACCAAAGTTGTATAGGTTTCATACCAATATCATATGTAATTAGTATTATAATTGTAAATGTTTCATACCAATATCATTTGTAATTAATACCAACGTTGTATATATTTCATACCAATTTCATATGTAATTAGTATCGTTAGATAATCAGATTCAATCAATTAAAATGACATTACTTATTTGTGGACCTATCGATTTTGATGAAACAATGGGGTAAGTTTTGTAAGGTTAATATCATGTGACCTTGAAAATTTCCACTAGATATACCCACTCGTTGGAACTGAACATATAAATTGCTAGATGTCTCATATGAATATAGAGAGTTAATCGCAACTTAAGTTCAAACCCTCCCCTCCACCTTACATTTCATTTGTTCTTTTTTATGATTTTGTTAGTAATTTTTAAATTATTTTAAATAAGATTTTAATTTTTTAATTTAAAAAATATAATGGTTGACCGTAACCGTAACTATAATCAATGGTTCACAAACCATAACCAAAATTATCTATGAATGTTAAGATTAATGGTCGAGCTCTTTTACACCGTCGAACGTACGGCTCCGAACAGGCGATTCTGTGGTCTCGTCTACTTAGAAGGCAGAAGCAAGGGCAAGCTTAACGAGCGATGTAACAATGGCTAAATGCTCGCACTTGTCCCGCCTCCTGCACTTCCACCGCCCTAAGCCTATGTATACCGTACGCCCTCTCTCCATTCTCCTACCCTTCTCACGACTTTTCTCACTCACAGCCACTCCGTACCCACTCCAATACGAAATGATTATCTCCCGCCCAGTCAATCCTCAGCCAAACCCCACTCGCCGCCGTCAACCCAATGTCCCGAAATCCATACCGAAAGATTCGGAGCGCGACCAGGACATGGGCTTCGACGAATGGGTTGACAAAAAGCTGTCTCACGATAATGGCGATGGTAAGGGGGAGGTTTCAATTGACAAGGCTAAAAGGAAGTATTATAACAAGAGGAGGAAAAGGATGTACGGAGAATCTGATTCCGACGAGGAGAATGGACACCGGGGTAATCAGAGTGATTATATTGAATTGAAGCAAGAGGTGGTGGAGCTGCGGACATTGCATAAAAGGGAAGAGGAGCTGTATTTCTATGACGCTTTTGCTTATCCCTGGGAGAAAAACAAGCACTACAAGATGGTATATCAATTGGAGAAGAAGTATTTTCCCGATCAATGTTTCGACAAGGCGTTTCTCCAGCCGGGAGAAACGAATCCAAAGAAGGAGAAGAAGAAGGTGTCGAAGTTGCAGGTGGAAGCGGCAAACGTGGATGATAGAGGGTTGGTGTTTTTTGAGGACAATGACAAGGAAGCAAAGGATGTTAAGGTTGAGGATATTACAGAGAAGAAAGTGGAAGACTTCTTCAAGTGTTTGAAGAAATTCCCCAATCAAAATAATGGAGATATAGCCAATCCAGAGCCATTTCTTGCAACGAGAAGTGTTGGTCTTCCGCCTAAATGGGATGGTCCAAATGGGACTGTGGTTTTGGTGAACAAGCCTAAAGGTTTTTTTCCTGATATCCTTTAAATGTTGAAGTTCTTGTGAAGTAGGGGACTTGTTATTTAGTTTAGGTAGATATTAAAGCTGATTTTTCCACAGAAAATTGTAAAGAAAAACTTTCAATCTAATAGCCAGTGTAAACAGGGTGGACTTCATTTACGGTTTGTGGAAAGCTTCGACGCCTCGTCCAAGTGAAAAAGGTGATTCTTTCGTCTTTATCAACTAATCTATATTCTCTTAATTCGTGAAATTTTACAAAAATTTACCTATCTTAGGTGGGGCATGCCGGAACTCTAGATCCTATGGCTACGGGTTTATTGATTGTATGCGTTGGTAAAGCTACAAAGTTTGTCGAAAGGTGAATAAGTACATGGGCATCAAGATCTGCCATGTGTGGATATTTGATTTCTTCTCTAACTTTTTTGTTGAAACTTCTATATTATTTTGTGTACAAGATGTGTTGCTAGGTGGATGCTCTTTTTAATGACTATGTATAATTGATTTCTCTTAAATTTTTTGGAAATTTAACTTACAGATACCAAGGCATGATAAAGGGATATAGTGGAATCTTCCGTTTAGGAGAAGCTACTTCAACTTGGGATGCTGATTCACCGGTGTGTTTTTGTTATCTGCTGTTTTATGTTTCACTAGTTCTTAAATTGTGTTGTCTATTTTTCATTGAACATGCTAGGACGTTGTGTTTCCTTCATTCAGCAAAGATAATGAGATATTATTTTTATTTTTTCATATTTATTCTCGTCTTGAAAAGTGAAGATATATGTTTAATCAGGTCATCCAACGCGAGCCTTGGGAACACATCAAGGATGTTGACATAAAGAAAAGTGCTGCATCCTTTCTTGGAGAGATATGGCAAGTTCCTCCGATGTTCTCCGCTATTAAAGTAAGATTTATTCCACAATGGCTTTTATGTTGTGTGCATTACAGTCAGTAATATACGTGATGATATTATATAAGTTCTATTGATTATATAATCACTTTGTTGATTTCATTTTTATATGCTATAGCTTGAGAACAAGTAATTCTAAATTTTTTAATATTGAGGAATATGCATCCCTTGCAGTATATGAAAAACCTAAATGATTATGCTCCAAAATTGAAAAGAATGTGTCACTAACCTTATGAAATTGTTTGGGAAGTAAAGCCTACAAGGAATTCTTTTCAATGCACGTCCTTTGCATGTACGGGAAGAGAGAGCATTCTGTATTTTCTCGTCAGATCGAAATGTAACTGTTGTGAGAGAATGAACTAGCTTGCTCTGAAGCGAAATCCGAACAACACACGTCCTTTTAAGATTACAGGCAATTGTTTTTGGTATCAAGAGCCTGAAAATATAGTCATACCATAATCTTTGCATGCTTTAATCTGATGATACGGTTCTCATGTGGTAGGTTGGTGGAGAAAGGATGTATGAGAAAGCCAGGAAAGGAGAAAGCATCGAACTTTCACCAAGAAGGATATCAATTTTCCAGTTTGACGTTGAAAGGAGCTTGGAAGATAGGTTACATGAGCGATTTCCCTTCTATATTTTTTTTATTAAACATTTTCATTCTTCATTGATGTTCAGTTATTATATGATCTCTTAATTTCCGTGACTTGCTTATCCAACGAGTTTGAAAATGTTGCATTGTGCTTGTGCTTGTGCTTGTGCTTGTCATGTTTTAAACATTATGTTACACCCATAAGTTTATTATCTTCATACTGCTTATTTCTTCTTGCTTACAAATATCTATGATGAACTCAGGCAAAATGTGGTTTTCCGGGTAACTTGCTCGAAGGGAACATATATTCGATCTCTTTGTGCTGATCTTGGGAAGGCTCTGGGAAGGTAGCATACTCAACAAATAATTCTTTAATCTCGTTTAACTTTCATTTCCTTTCTAGACTTTTTGCATTGAAGTTGGGTTTCAATTTTTTCGGTTTCTGTTTCCTTTCTTGCAGCTGTGCACACTTGAGTGCCTTGCGCCGAGATTCAATTGGTTAGGTTCTTTACTTAATCACTCTCTAATTTACTCTGTATTTAACTAATTATTATTTTTTATCTTTGCCAGGAGAATATTCAGCGGACAGTGCCTGGGAATTTCAAGAGTTGGAGGAAGCCATTACAAAAGGATATTTATAGTTTCTTGGCATTTTTTGCTAGAATACATGGTGGAAAGAAGAGGTGTACTAATATATATATTGACCTTGTCTATGAATTCATTTTCTGCTTTGCTTGTTCACACAAGCTTGTAATTACTGTTGCATCTATTGGGGCTTGTATTTCATTTTTGCCTCGTTGTCTTCCTTTATTCCAATAAATCTACCATTTTCACTTTTGATATTATATAATTTAAATTCATTCTGAACTACATGCATTTACTACTTTTTTTAATTAGGCATTATTTGGTCATATTTTCACAAAAAAAATTTGATCCTCCGATAAATCCAATAATAATTTTATTTCATTTTTTTGTGATTCCCCACACTATCATCCCCATATTTTATTATTGTTAGCCCTCATTTACACGCGTTGAATACATATACAATATTTTTTTTTTGTAAACTATTGTGATAATTGTAAATTTATTTTTTAATTTGGATTTTTGTGATATAATAAAAAAAATTCAAATTGATTTTATAGTTTAATACCCTCCCATGTATTTTTTGATGTTATTTTGTCATCTAAATTAGTAGAGGTTTTACAGTCATTTAACACATTGACATCTTTATTAGAATGAGTGAAAATCTTGAAAATTGAGAAGGTTGAGTAAATTTGAAATTTAAAAGTGAAAAACAAACATGATAAATGAGGAAGTTTAAATGTTAGTTTTGTGGTTTTGAAAAAAGTTTCACCAAATTGATTTTTCTAGCACCATCGCACTTTATAAGATAGTAAGATATAACATGTCATAATTGTTTTAAGAACTTAAAAATACTTTATACATTATTAAAATAATTAAATACAATCAATTGAAATATCTGTAAAAATAAACCTCTTATATATTCTCACACACTTTAAAGCACTATCAAGTATTACCTCAATATTTTCAAAAGAAAATTTATTAGTAAAAAATATTCACAAATGGACCAACATGGCCTGAATTTGGGTTTCTAAGTACCGTGAGAGTAAATGCTTCACCACTCTGGATGTCGTGAAGTGAATTAAGAATATGGCATTTTGAATTTATAGCTAGATTCTTGTCATCCTAGTAAAAAAAAAATAAAAGAAAAAGAGTTCAACCAAAATACTCCTCCTATGGAGTAGTGGAGTTGGGTGGATCAATTCCCATCTCTTCGTAATACCCTTTTTCTGCAGCTGACATCCGATCTTGAAACATTGTCCATTCATTTCTACACCTCTCCCGTACCTAAACCCAATATCACATCCAAAATGAACTCAAAAACTAAAAGCAATTCATAAAGCATATGATCTACTATAATCATCACATACCCCTTCCCATGGTGCCTTCCCATCCTCTGCCTTACCCTGTACATTGAGAACCAGGAATAAGAAATTTCAAAACAGAATATGAATGGTGGACACAAGCGAAAATACCTCAAATCTTATGTATACTTTTACTAAAATAGGAAAAGTTTAGTGACCCCAAAAAACATTAATTCAACCCTCTTAACTAAATTTTTGGGCCTACTCCGCAGATGATGTCATAGTACCTGATTTCCTAGCGAAGGGACACTTTGGTGCACTATCCATTGAGCATCCACGACTCCTATTTTTTCATGAGCGGGCTGCGTTCATCAAAGATCAACGGATCATATTTGTTATTTTCGAGTAAAGATGGCCATGAATTTCAATACATACATGTAAACTAACACGGACCTCAACACATTTCCTGAGAGCAAAATCAAGCCCCCACCCATGGACCAAGTCATTCTGTACCAATGCCATAAGTATTTTATATGTCACATTCGCTGGTGCAAAGCTATTCAATTTTTTTAACCTTTTGATCATTCTTTGTTTCTTTCCGTTTTGTTCTTTGTATTATTTGGCGGGGAGAACTTGTCTCATACTAGAAATGGAGAAAAATTGCAGAAACATTTTCATACCTGGATCATATGCCAGACACAGCGCCATGCATTACGAGAAAAAACTGGTGCCATGATCTCAACAAATCTGGAAAAAAACTGCACTAATGAGTTGAACTATTTACAATACTAATCACAGTGATTCATTCATGTACATACGCTGCACAGGGTGGCAAATGAGGATCTTCACACCAGCCTGGTCTTTCCTCTGTATCTCTGTGAATACTAGTGATTAGAGTTCAAATGTTTTCCAACAACAACTACCCGATACAGAAAATCAGCACAGATCAAGAGACAAGTCTACTTATTCATACTTGTGAACTTCGGTTTCTTCTCTCTTTCTTGTCATCTGCCATGTCATTCCGCTATCTGGGGATAAACCAGGTTGTGAAATATCTAAACCATGCTTCTTCACGAGTTTTATATATCTGTCAGTCACAAGGGCAATTGATTTAGGTAAATAGCTTAGCTTCAAAATATTCACGACTGACAGAAAGATATCAACTGGTTCTACTTACTCCTCCGGATCAAAGTTCTCCACCCCCAAGTCTTCATCCCAGATAAAAATAAAATCATACGGAGCCACGATGTCAGGGTGTAAAAAGCGTTTGGCATACCACCTAGCAATGTAGAATAAACCATATCATGTTCGTCACAAACTTTATAGACAGACAAATCGTGAAAACTTCCTTTATAATTACCATTTAGCCTGCTTCTGCACACTCACATGGATAGCTCGTTTTGACCACTCAAATTCACTCCATTCACTTGTCCGGCCATCATAGTGAAACAACAAAATCGTAAAGTTTTCTGTCAACTGTTCAACTTTGTCAATCCAAGAAACCAAACAGAAACGAAGAAAGTGATACTTGGCAGGAGGAAAACACAAAATCTGCAATTACCTTCTTCACTGCAGCATCAATGTTTTTCTTCTGATCGACGCCAACAGTAAAGGTCACAAGATATTTCGGTTTTATGATTAAGTCCTGCCATGATTGACATTTCAATTCAAAATCAATGGAAAACTATAAGAATGCCAACTTCACAAGAATGAAAACCTCACAAAATTTTGTCTTGTGCCATCTGCTCCGACATTCATTTTAGAGAAACAAAAGGGTTCATATCATCCATGCTTTCTTATTGTTCAAGCAAAACACACGAATACGCGAAAAAATAATGGCAAAACGCACAAACCTCGCCAGGAATACCATACAATCTGCGCATATAATAGTCAGACTCAACTGCAATGATTCCCGGCGGTAGTCTTTCAGCACCTCGAGGATTGGTTGGCACCCAAATCTGTGTGATGTAACTAAACAAATAAGCTATTGGAGGGAAGTGGCAAATGAACTTCACCAGCCGTCTCACTGTGCCTTACAGCTTTTATAATTTTGGTTCCCTCCGACACTCCAACTTTACAACTCCGAGAAAAGATTGTAGTAAAAACTGGAGAAGGGTGTTAGAAAACATAATTACTCGAACTCGATGACTTGCGTAAAATACAAATGCTTGCCTTCGTATTGTTAAATTTGTGTGAGACGCCTCCATGGCCTTTGAGAAAAGACCATACATTTAACAGTTTTTGCGTTGAGAGACCAGAGTAATTTTCCTCAATGTCAGCAAGGTCGATAGAAGGAAAAATTCCCAATGGTAAATGCACCTAAAAATATCAAATATATGCAACAGAATAGTCTTGGTAAGTCCTTTGTGAGGATGGTAAGAAATTAATCACAACAAGAATCAAGCCACATGCCTTTGTCCATGAAAACATTGGAAAAGATGCCCCTAGGAAAAAGCCAAATATAATTCCCACAAAAGTCATTACAATTAACATCATTGTTTCGTTTGTTCTTCTTATACTCAAGCTGCAGCCAAAACAAGAAACCACATGACCATTCACGAACTGAACTAATAGCTCTTTCATTCAATTACTCAAGTTCATGAAGAGGAGAAGAGCAAAGGAATCACTGCACTTTTAAATGCATTGAAATTACATTTTTGATAAGTTATATGTGAAATCCAAAACTTTTTTTATACGATTGAGCGGCTCCTCACCTCCTCGCTCTGCTTGATGAATAATTACCTGGAAATAGTGGTCCTTCGCCTAGGAGTACCCATGTTTTTTTATGCAAAATAGGAAAGCAATTTTTACTCTGTTCAATCAAGGCTTCATTTTTCTTCGAGAATCAAGCGCACATTCTCAGTAATGTCATCAAACCTGAAACCCAGAAAATAATTTAAAATTGAGAAAAAAATATATCAATCACAGTTCCTGATCCTGATCTATTCAACCGTAAAATAAGGACAACCCGCTTTGAAGTTCAAATCAGCCATCACTAATTTAAAACGGTTCCTCGATAGCTCAACAAAACCCAAAATCACAAGCCAAGATTTAATGAACCAAAATAGGAATTGAAAACGTGTGATATCGACGGTTACCTTTTTCGATGAGAATTTTCAAATTATAAAATCCCGTTTCCAATCCGATTGTTTCTAATTGTCAATTACGTACAATATATGTGGGCTCATGCACAAAATAATGACAATGTTATTCCCTGAAACTGAAAAGGGGAAGAAAATGAATGGGATTGAGTTAACAATTTGTGAAAAATGGCAAGAATTCAGCACTTGGCATATAAAAGTCGGATTTTCTTTCTGTTTTGAACAAATTAAGAATCTGCAGAGGGTCCACTGTTGAAAGTAAGCAATTGTAGGATATACAATTTAGATCCAGATTTATAATAATTACTAAAAAAGTACATTAACAGATAAAACTTAATTAAACCATGTTTATAATAAGAGATATTACATACGCCTCCCTTTGTAAATAATTATTTACAAATTTATCCATCTAATTTAAACAACTATACGTCTCCTTTTGTAGAATAACTGTATTATCATAAACACCCCTGTAGTTTGTAAAATATATTTAAAAAAATTAAAAATATCTTATATAATTTGACATAAAAATACACTACATGGAGATAGATGTTATTGTTCAAACTAGATGTGTTAAAACGATAATTATGAAAGTAGAGTGGGTCTATATGAAGTTCACCCATATAATAATAATAATAATACTCAATGAGTGGAAAAAATTAGGAATTAAGTTGTGTGATATTTGTTAGATAAATAAATAAATTCGAATAATTTATTATTATAAAATTTGTCATAAGTTTTTATTGAAGAAATTAAAGTGTGGTTAGTAACGTATGGGATCCAATGCATTAGGGTCAGTAAGATCCACATAATATTAAGTGGATCCGATGATCCCTGGTACGACGTTAATTGAAGAAAATAGTAGATGGACGGACATACGATCCAAATGTGAATTTACGTTAACAGAGAAGTTGACATAGTAGATATTTTAATTCAATTAAGAAAACTCAGACTTGTATTTAAAAAAAAAAACTGAAATAGGAATTATATTAATAATGAAACTGATACAACTAAAACAATCACGAACTTTCAATACATGACGAAACAACGGAAAAAACAACAACACATACAAACATCGAACAAGGACACTGACACAAAGACAACGAACAATGGGTGGACGATTCAGTGGAGTGAAATTTTTCTGATTCATCAAATTTATCATGAAGACATTTATGAGCTTGAGAATATGAATGGATGTCAATCACTTTTTGTATTACACATGGTAAAAATTGTGAAACCCCGGTTTCCCGACTAAGTCACAAACTAAAGTTTTAGTAAACCAAAAGGCTCAAGTTTGTTTATTTAAATCAATAACTTAGTGTTTAGATAATATTGAATTGAATTAAGAGATAATATTGATTTGTATAAAAGATAATATTTAGTTTATATGACTTAATATTGTAGATAATATTGAATTATAATATTAAGAGATAGTATTATACTAGAACTCTTGATTAAACAAGTTAATGAATAGGCAAAGAGTCAATCAACTACCTCACAAATCACACAATTTTTGAAACACACACTAAAAGGTGTGAAATTTTTAGCAAGACAATGAGAGAAAATTCATCACGTTTTTGCCACCGAAATTCATTGAAACATGCAAGAATCGTTTCTGATATCGGTAAGTGGGCTTTTGTTAAATATTCCTTTCATTTTTGAAAAACTATAGTATGTTTTGAAACTTTAATCGATATGTGAATTATGTAAAAATTATGATGTTCGGATGAAAATTATATTTTCAACACTCTCAAACTTTGCACTATTCGACCATCTTAAGCTCGTTTCTGGGAAAAGTGGTAAACATGAAAGTTGTAGCCCTTCCTCTTATCTAGGTGTGGACAAATATTCATTATATTTCATTAAGGTATGAAGAGGTTATGTCCAAAATGCTACAGTCGTTCAAACCTTGCTACAATCTGCAATTGCTATGACTTACATGCCATTTTGCTCCATGATGCAATCCGAATTGGACTGAGATGTTTGAATATGAAAGCTAGCATATTGAGTTGGCTTTCTGACCTCTTTGGATTCATATTATTCGGAGCATCGAGCCAAAAGATATACTCAAAACATTGCACTGCACTCCAAGTGGCTTCTATACGAATTTGCCCACCAACGGAACATTGGTTCGTGGGTCTTCATCCCATCATAAGATATTGTTCCAAAATCATTCCACACATGTTGAACACTTAGTTTGGTTGTTCATAGATGTCATTCCTCCTCGTCCATGCTCAATAGATTCCTTGATAAAAATCACCGCTTGTCTTATAAACTCGCATATGCTATTGTATAACTTGGGTTCTCTTCCATTGGTCTTCCCAACCAATTTATCAATCTAACCATGTACACTAAGTAGACATATTAGTACAACAAATGCAAGTTTTGTTGATCATCAAAACCCATAATAATTCGAAGATAAATTAAGCATTAGACTCAACAATGCGTTTAAGGCTCAACAATATATATACAAAAACTATATTTGGCTTCATCAAATGAATTTTCATTTATAATTACCAATTAATTTTTAATTTATTATCCATTAATTTCTCACTTTTTTCTCACTCAATAAACTTTTCATTTCGTGATTGTATAAATATATTTGTGAAGAGTTTTTAATTAATTAAATTCTCTAACACTTAATAGTTATAAATATTTTTATATTTATGTTATTTTTCTTTTATTTAATTTAAATTATTATATATGATCATACAATTACAATAAGTATATATATATATATATATATATATTTAACTTTTGCTGTATATCGGGGAATTCAATTAATTTTGAGGAGTATGGGGAAGAAGAAAGGAGCTGGAAGCCCTAATACTACCACCACCGAGCAGAAGGAAGGGTGCAATTTACTCGGCTCGCCGACCTTCGAGCCACTTGAAAATGGCCGCTTTAAATGCGTGGAGACGGGTCACGAGCTGCCGCCTCACTCCACACACTCTTACGCTATCTCCAAGCACTGTCGTTTGGGCCTTATCGACTCCGCCGTCGCTCACAAAAAGCCTCCTCTCAACATGTTCCGCCAGGACCCAGTTTCTCGGTAATTCTTGCTCTTTGTTTTCTTAGGCTGCTTGACTTGAAACTGGGTGTGTTTGTGGATTGTGATTGCATAGGATATGTGTTTGGTTCCAAACTTTCAAGGAACAGATTTTGGATTCTAATTGAGAAAGTAATTTGGGATGGTGTTGGTAGCAGGGATTTGAGTTCATAGAATTGGAAAAGAATCACACTTGAAGCTCTTCGTGGGTTTATAGGAATTCGATATCCAAACTCACGACCTCGGGCATTTGAATATTGTTGTTTTGATAAATAATATCGAACTGTGTAATTTTTTTTAATCATCCAAACACGCCAGTAAGTGTTACATGAGGTCTTATGTTGTTGCAGATCGAAACTGATCTGCAAACTGACCGGGGTTACCATCAATAAATCGGAGGAGCACATATGGAAGCATATAAATGGGAAGCGTTTTCTCAACATGTTAGGTTTGTCTGAGCTTTGCAGTTTTGCTTAAAGAATTTGTTAATTAGGAAGATTTTCGTTAAGCAGAGATATCGTTGAGGGTTTGGTTTTTATGCTTGACTTGCGCATTAATGTATAAACAGATAAAAAGGAGGCTGAAAAAGAAATGCAAATTGGGTCGATGGGGATGCATGATGAAGAAAAGGAGGAGGAGAAGAAAAAGAAGAATGAAGTTGGTGAGTTGAAGAAGAAGAAAAATAAGAAGAAAACAAAGGAAGTGGAGGAAAGTGTTGATGCAATTATCTCTGAAGTAAGAGATTCTATAGGGAAAGACAGTGATTCGGGAGAAGATGCTGACTTTTGGATACCTCCCATGGGGAACAGATGGGATCACGATGATGGGGGTGGTCGATGGCTTTCTGGTTCGGAAAGCGATAGTAGTAATGGAGAAGGTATGAATTCCAAATTCATCTTAATCATGCTGAAAGCTTCTGCTTTTTGGTTTTTGGGCTCTGTTGCAAGTTGATCCCTTGGCCAAGCTTGTCTTTCTATATTTTTTTTAAAATTGCTAGTGCCTATAGATTTGTAGTTTTGGTGGTGCAATATGCTTTGATAGATGCCATTAACTAAAGCTTGGGAGTGATATTATGCTGCTGACAAAATTTGGGTTCGAGGATGTATAATTGATGTAGCAAATGCGAAGAAAATATTTTTGTTGTTTCCCATTAATCAACTATCTTAGGCCAAATAATCTTATGGCCGGCTATTCTCGCACTCGAAAAAACACAGTAAGCTGGCGCTTTAGGCTATTTGAGTCTTGACTTACTACATTTCTGGTCAAAAGCAACTGACTTTTCTTTGGTCAATATTGGAGCTAGAGATTAAGCATTAGAATCCTTGATTTTATGGTACCTTGGAACTGTGATTCTTTATGCGATTTCAAGATGTGTGCTTCACTTGCATTGCAAATGTGATGACAATTGATAACATCTGTGGTGTATGATGAAATTTTTGTATGTAGCAGATGTGGGAGCCGAGGAGGCTAATTCCGAAGCTGGAGAGCTATCCAAACGGTATGTTTAATATTTAGGTACTCTTTCATTTCAATTTTACCTTGGACTCGGAGATGACTTTTGTTATGCCATACTAAACCTTATTTTTATTTCTCCACAGAACGAGGCGAATGTCCCTAGAAATCGGACCTAGTAGCTTTGCTTCAAGGAAGAAGAAAAAGAAACTCAGTGCTGCATCATAAATAATCTTGGCAAGCAGCTCCAAATCCCAGTGAAGAAATTTCAACCCCCTACACTATGAAATTATGCCTTTCCAGAATTATACGTTGCAAGTTTTGGGGAGTTTTGATAATGGAATTAGTAGTAAACCAGAAGGAATTTCAGCAGTGTTGCACGTTTTTTTTTTTTTTGTGCTTGTTTGCTTTGGATGTATTGTTATTGATTTTTCTAAATTGATATTGTTTTGATACATTGACCATATTCTGTATGAAGATTTATAAAACAAAAATATCAAAAATTGCTACCAAATTTCATCTTTTTGTTTATATTGCAATTAGGGGTGTAAACGAATCAAATATAACCCACTATGAAGAAAATTTCAAGGTTTGTAATTCGGTTCGAAATAGATATATTCGAGCTCGAATTCGATTAGAAGTTCCAATAGTTTAAAAAATTTGGCTCGAGTTCTGCTAGAAAAGTTTCGAACATGTTCTGCGAGCTATTCGAATTATTGCTCGAAAGTAAATACCCGAAAGCTTCGAAATATATTTATTTAATATATAATTATATTATATTAATAAAATATTAAAGTTCGTGAGCGGTTCGCGAACTATCGAAGAAAGTAATTTGGGCTCGAGTTCGGTTAAAAAAGATCGAACATGTTCGAGTTCGGCGAATTCGAGAATTTCGAATACAGACCAAATAAGTTTCGAGCCGGCAGGAAAAGTTCGTGAAAATGTTCGATTAGTTTACACCGATAGTTGCAACTGAACTAAGGTGAAAGCAGAAATCATGTTAAAATATCAAACTTTACTCCCGTTTATTCCTTGTTGTTTACATTTCATGTTTCTATACTATCTACAGCTAAACCTCGATAAATGAATGTTCGAATAAAGTAATAACATCATTTATATAATAATTTCTTTCGGCCCCGACTTGGGCCAATGGACTAAAGTATTAACCTCGTTAAATGCATTACGTAATAAAAATATTTAAATCCTTAAGGGCCCTATACCAAAACCTTGCATTCAATCAACAATATTCATACAAGAAGTCATTCTTCTGAAAAAAATGCATTTATAGTTGATTATTTTTTTCTTTCCACCTGAACCAAAATGAACATTATTCTTAACTTTTTGTAGTGCAGACACAACTTCTGGTATATTTTACTCATGTTGTAGTAAGTTGTTGTTTTAAGGTGAATTGCTTGAAAGGCCTCTTTTGAAGATACGTTTGCGACAACGCGGCTATCATCTGGCTCTGGATCATTTTCATCAACATTGTTCATTATGGATAATTTCTTCGTCTGTAGGCGATTCCATAACTTCATCATTCTCGCTAGGATAGTTCAAAAAATGTTCGACATCCATCACATTTCTATAGAGTAAATTAGAAATAACATCACTTAATCAAAGTTTTGTTGCGCACATGCTTGCGTATCTTTTTGGCTAATAGTTGGATGCTCCTTCTTATGTTTACAAATTGCACTCCTCATTTTGTCGGTTAAAGTTGATTTCCTTACTTCTTTCAGTCTATGTTGAGCGAGGCATCCATATCTTCTTCTTTTTATAGCTAAAGACTAAACATTTTTCATTCTACACATAAGTAAAAAGAATGTATGTACATGAACTTAGTTTTCAGTGCATTAAGTTTCACCAAAAAAATTGAACTTCTCTATATTAAAGTAATAATTTAATAGATGTCTTTTAATTTTTCTTACCACATACAATGTATGCATTTTACAATAAAAAATTATCTATAAAGTAATAAATATTGATTTACCGATAAATGAATAATTTATTCATTTATCGATAAATAAATAATCTCGCTAAATGAATATTTTTTTTCGGCCACAAGGATATGCATTTATCGAGGTTTTATTGTATACTATATTATAATGTAATAGAACACTATAGTAACTTATTTGGTGAATCATTTTTCATAATTTCAATATTGACTATCGTGTTATGCTTGCCAATTTTTTTATATTCAAAAAATACCATCACAATATAAAAACAAAACCTATCAATCTAAAATTAAAAACGAAAGCTACCTTGATAATTTAAAAATATAAACAATTTAAATAAATAAAAACCAAAAATATATTATATTTTATAATTTGAATAAATAAAAGACAAAATAATTATTAAAAATAAAGTAATTTTTATAAATATTTATTGTCATAAAAAAATATATTATATAAAAATAAACGATTAGATATACACACAATACATGCAGGGGTCGCTAGTATAAATAAGCGGTTACGTTTATTTAATAATTTTATATTTTCATGATGCTTCTCGTATATCCACTAAAAAATAAATAAACACTACTTGAAACATAGATTCGAACTCGCTTCAAGATTTGTCATCGTTCATGAATTCAAAGTTCAACCAATTCCACGTCCGTGCCTGGGATCATACGCATGTCTGTCAGTCTATGTTGAGCGAGGCATCCATATCCGAAGTCATTATTTTCAGGGGAAATTTCTGACAAACAACGTGAATTCCTTCAGTGGCCTGATTTTAAATCATCCATAAAAAATAAAACATAAATGTGATAATTTGATAATGTCATATTGCAAAACATTAATTCATCTGAGGATATGAAAAAACTTGGAAACAAGAATCAGAGGATATCTTCACATTCTATGCACGAGCCTCGTTTGTGCACGAGCCTCGTTTTAAAAAAAACCATTTTTTTTCCATTCTAGCACACAAAACACCATTCCATCGTGTCGCCTCCAACCTCCTATTATAGACAATCACATCATTTTCATATAGTACAATCCACCAAGTGAGTAATGGGTAGACACATTGCCTCTAATATCCATGAATTGAAAGACTCAGCTGTATTGTCATACATCTCTCCATATCGCATGCCAAATGAGTAAGCGTTTGTTCATTTCTCCAGAGGAAGTCCCTGCAAAAAATCTTACATTATAGATCCATCGTCTAGTTTCAAAACTTCAAGTTTCTAATTAAAAATGGCATCCATCGCACGATTATGCACACTTGTCCAACAAATAACATATTATCTCCGACACTGGTTGGAGAAATTTCCCAGCATATTTGTCCCGAATGTTGCATTTTAAATGATATAGACAAAATAAATTGTTTCATAGAATGTCCAAACACAAGAGGTAAAACCTCCATCAAACCAGCACTCTGATCGAATACACAACATCTTCACCATTATCTAAAATCTTGCTCAAGCAATGCAAAAACCAAGAAAATTTATCATAGTTTTCAGAGTCCACAAGCAAAGGCCAACGAGAACAAATCTACAACAAAAAAAGGCAGAAGAGGCGCTTGTATCTAATGTACACTTCGTTAATTCTAAATTGTGCACGTATCACATTAACAAGTCGAGTTTTGTTATAACCAATGCACGTCACATGCATCAATAACAAGAAACCACTGGCGCTCATATAAAAATATATAGTTCACCTCCTTATAGTTTCTCGTAAAATGGATTGTCAAGAAAAACTGATTTTTTCAGATATTTATTTAAGTTATGATTTTGTAACTACTATTTGGTAATTTCCTCTAAAACAAAAACACATGAAACTCATTTTTTTTTAAAAAAAAACATTACACAAGATTCACTAATGTTGAAAATAGGCCAAAAAAAACCCATATATTTTCTTAAAATTTGGAGGAAACTCTCCGTATTAAAAAATAGCAAAAAACCCTTCTAATTTTTAAAATCCCACAAAACCATTCATCATGTGTTAGATGAGCACAAATTCTTACTTTTCTGCCTATTGTGACCAAGACTATGGTTTTATGCCTGTTTTTTTTTTAAATGATTGAGTTTTATATCGAGTTTAAGAAAATTGACGAGTTCTTTTGTCAATTTATTTAACAAAAAAAGTTTTGTGATGATAAAGCAAACATAATGGTTTTTTCGTCTTTTCGACACAAGTAAGTTTCATGTATTTTCGTTACATCGACATCAGTTGTGGAATTCACCTTGCTAAATAAACATATCCATTCGGTTCCGACCCACAAGTAGGCATGATCACGGGTCACGTTTAAATCGTGACCCGGCTCGGATCCGTAACCGGGTCAATGGGCTGGTTAATAGTTGACCCGGTTCAACGGGTTTGAACCGTAACCGGCCCATCTATATACGGGCCGGTCAACGTTTAGGCTTCCACAAACCATGAACTGCCAGTTTTTTTAATATGCTGGAGTTTTATATCGAGTTTAAGAAATTGACGAGTTCTTTTGTCAATTTATTTAACAAAAAAAGTTTCGTGGTGATTAAAACACACATAATAGTTTTTTCGTCTTCTAAAACAAGTAAGTTTCATGTATTTTCGTTACGTGCGACATCAATTATGGAATTCACCTTGCTAAATAAACATATCCGTTTGATTCCGACTCACAAGGCATGACCTCAGATCACGTTTAATTGTGACCCAGCTCGGATCCGGAACCGGGTCAATAGGCTAGTTAACAGTTGACCTGGCTCAACGGGTTTGAACCGTAACCGACTCGTCTATATACGGGCCGGTCACGGTTTAGGCTTCCACAAACCGTGTAGTGTCGATTTTTTTTAATTAAAAGCGACGGAGCATATGTAGCCAACAGGATTCGAAACTCTAGAACCCTCTGGATATATGCCTAATACCTTACCATTGAGCTACAAAGAACTTGTGTTTGTAATTTGACAATATATAATATATATGTCTAATCAAATAAGAATATCCTAATCACTTCGGATTTGATGTACGGTGGAACATTTAACATATTTTATATAATATTGTTGAGCGGTCCTAACTTGGGAACGATATGCTTAATTAACAATTCACTAAAGTTATGATACATAAATCATAACTCACATAGACTACATGCAATCATTAAATAAATTTATAAATAATTTCTTAATTATAATAAAATTATGATTAGCCTATGAACTCTTCATAAAAATAACTTAAAATTGTCATTTGTTTTTTTTTTAAAATTGATGTCGCATTTTATCTCCTTTTTGACTCATTTTAACATACTAATAATTTTTGTTGTAGTTTTCTCATAACTGAACAAAAGTTTATTCAATGTTACCATTGCTTTAAAAGTTTTGTTTCGAAAAAAAGGGCTATATAGTAAAACTAACATCTTCAATTTGATCACTTTATGGCGCTCTTAATTATCTGTTCGCCAGTCAATATCTTTACAATTATATTATTTTCATCATGGTAATTAATTTAGATGAATAATCTTAATTCATAGATTATTTAATATTGGTTAAATTAATATGATTTTGTTAATCCTAAAATATATTGATTTATTGAGTTTTAATTATATTTTCTTATATTTTATGATTTATTTATTTAGAAAAATACTTTCCAACATATATATATATATATATTAATTTAACTTTTTTTAAAATGTAAGGTCAAATAGCAAGAAGATTAACATAATCATGATTGTGATCTTGATACGAGATTCCATTTCCTGCCGAATATTGCGGTTCGAAATTTCTTATCTGCAAGTTTACCCCTTTCTGACCATATCCCTCTCCGCCCCGTCCAGAATCCAGACTAATACTAGACGATGACATCTGCAAACGCCCCTCATCTGAAATTGCTGGAATGCTGCGGTGCAACCACTGTACCCAGAATTCAGCTCACCACATCCGCCCCACCCCTGTCTCTCAGGCAAATCTACAATTCCACGACATGGGCTTCACTCAAATCCAGGATTTTACATTCAAATATTGTCCCATTAGTTGCGCAGACTTCAGACTGGGCTCAAAAAGAAGAAGAGGAGGAAGATAAATATGAGGAGAAAGTTGAAAGTGATGGCGGAGGTTTGGAGGAGGATTCTTACCCCGAGCCTTCTGAGGAGGCTAAACTCTTTGTTGGGAATCTGCCTTATGATGTTGACAGTGAAAAATTGGCTCAAATGTTTTATCAGGCTGGGGTTGTGGAGATTTCCGAGGTATAAAGATCTGCCTTTGAGCTTTATGTTAGTTTTCCTTCGAAATTTCTATGAATTTTCCTATGTAATTCGATGGCTGTTGTGGATTAAGGCAAGGCATAACGAGTCGTTCAACTTCTCCTTATTGAGTCGTTCAACTTCTCCATATGCGATTGGTTTTAAGATATTAAAAAAAAAAAAACTTAGCTGGAACATTGACCTTTTCCTGGCCACCTGTGGGCTTAATCCTTGCTGTATTTTCATTCTAATACCACAGTGAAATTGAGTTGCAATAACAATGCCTATAAAACAGAATCAAGATTGTAAATTATGTTTAAAAAGATTAAAGTGATTAAAACATGTTATCTTTCTCTTGCAGTTCTATGGTTATGAGGTGAAGCTTGCAATTATTGTGACAAAATAGAGTCGGTCCTTATATGTTCGTGTCATTGCAGGTTATTTATAATCGACAGACGAATCAAAGTCGAGGCTTTGGATTCGTGACTATGAGCACGGTGGAAGAAGTTGAAAAGGCTGCCGAGATGTTCAATGGTTATGTAAGTTTTTTTGTTGCTTATTGATTCAATTTTTTTTTTCTTTTCAATTTTCCTGAGGTTCGATGTGGTGGTGAATATGAACTTGGCAGCTTGAAGCATACTGAGTCCAACTTTTGTAGCATTTTAGGAAAAATTGAAGAATATGCTCTCATTGTATGAGTTTATTTTTATGCACTTAATTTGGCATGTCTACTTCTAAAAATGCTTCATGTACAGTGATATATTGGATCTCATTATGCTTTAGGATATAAATGGAAAACTTCTAACCGTAAACAAGGCTGCTCCTAGAGGTTCACAGCCCGAAAGGAGTCCTAGAGTCGTGGAGCGTCCTTTGTTCAGAATTTATGTTGGTAACTTGCCATGGCAAGTGGATAATGCTAAGTTGGAGGAGGTGTTTAGCGAACACGGAAAAGTGGTTGATGCCCGTGTAATTTTTGACCGAGAGACCGGTCGATCACGTGGATTTGGTTTTGTAACGATGTCAAGTGAGACGGAACTCAATGATGCTATAGCTGCTCTAGATGGACAGGTAATTGCAATGTTCTTACATTTATTACTTTCAATTTGCCTTCAAATTGAAGCTAGAATCAACAGTCCCTTCAAATGCTCCCATTTTATTGTGCTTCATTATATTATGCTCGATTAAACTATAATTGACGAGTTAATGGTTATGAAATTTAAAGCTTCTAACCTGGTCTAACTTGATCAAGTGTAATTTTGTGATGCAGAGTTTGGGAGGCAGGGCAATCAGAGTGAATATTGCCGAGGAAAGGCTCAGACGCTCCTTCTGATTAAATATTTTACAGTTGGTTGGGCTATAATTGGTGATTATTGTCTCAGTTAAATAACCTTACGAGACTTGAGATTGAAACCCCCTTTACCCACAATTCACTAGGGGAAAGAAAAAAAAGCAATGCATATGTGAGTTGAATAAATTTTTTTTAGTAGAGTTTTATAAATTTTTAATTGCACGAGGTGTGGGACAACTTATTCTCCGGACTCCTAAGTCTAACAATGGGATGTCAAAATTCTCATCCCTGAATGCCCGTTTGGGCGGGCTGCGGGTTAAGCGGATCAGCCCATTTAGATTGACCCATTTTTATAGCTCTACTCCTAACAACGTAACAGTGGGATGTCAAAATTCTCATCCCTGAATTTTCTATTAACCAGCACTTTCAGAAATATTGGCACATTTGGCAGGATGACACGTGGATTGCTAAGAATATGGGTATGAAGCGACGACAGCCTTCTTTCAAATAAGTAAGAACTGGATTTCATTTGTATCGCATCAACTTGACTTACGAAGTCCCCCCTCAACCCTTGCTCTACCACAATGGATTTTTTGGGTTTAGTAATGCCCAAAACTCCCATATATGGATAGTCATGCACATGGGGTCTATGCATGACTTAAACAAGAAACAGAAGTGTGTGCTGTATGTACAGTTTATGCACCATTTGTTCTTTCTCTTGTATTCGTGAAATAAAAAAAGAACGTACAAAATTTAATACAAAATGAATGAATTCAGGAATGATTTTGCTTCAACGGGATTAAAGAACATCTGGAACGACTAAAGGATGACTTGAATGACTTGCCAATTGGAAAAACGTTCATAATTTCTTAGCATTTTCAATTGCTACGACATAGAAATATAATCTCCATAGTGTAATTTGGTCCTGCACACGGGAAATGTTTCAAAATTAGCTTTTTCACGAAAATCAATTGCATTAGCACGACAAATAGTCTGTTTTATGTTTCCTACCTCACCATCCAGATCAACATAAACCTCATCGCATGAATCTTCACTTGATGTTTTATTATGCCCAAGTAATTCCACAACACGGCCTACATTCAATGGAGGGAGTTCTTTAATCCGTTTGCGAAGCTGCTGCTTTTCATTAGGCGTCATTGGCCTATTAGTGAAAATTATAATAAAGAAAGTGAGCCTTACATGCATAAAAAACAGTAAATCATCACACTCCAAAGACATCAGCTTTATAAACGCAACTCGATACAAGTGAAATTAACACCATGATGGATTCTTCCTCTAAAACTATAGTGTTTATGAGAAGGAAATTATACTAAAATTAACACTTCTACGGTTTTATAGTAAAAATTCATTATAAAATGGATAATTTTGTAGAAAGAAGGGCAAGAGTGTTTACGACAAGGAAATTATCTGAAAACAAAACTTAAATACAGAAAGAAATTTTTAAGAGGTTCTATGCAGCAAAAAGAGTGAAAAGCCATGCAATGTAAAAGATACCTGCAAGTTTTCATTGTAGTATTCAGAAGTTCTTCAAGCTTCTGCTCCATGTGTTGTAACTGCAAAATGAATTTAAGTTGCGTTCAACAAAGATGTCAAGATATAAACATGTTGGCTTTAACAAATAAATAGGGGGAACAAGTTATTGTACATCAGAATACCATGGAAAAAAATTCATCGGAGTGTTGTTTCAACAATTCCTCAACCTTGCTGGTATCATTCTCCAAAATGAATCGCATATCATCATCTATCTGGAACGAAAAAGGACAAAACGAGTACATACTTGACATCCGTATGATCTTCATGGATAGATAATGTTAAGAAAACCATGATTTGAAAACGACGTTTTATAAGTTTGACGCTTAGCGCACTAACGGTTCAGATCAATGGCCTTTGAATGGAGCTCAACTCCCCAAGGTAAAATTGAGCTCAACTGACATAAAAAATGAACACCCCCTTTCACTATCATGCACCACATAAAGGACGGATTTTCTTTATCTGCTTCCTGATCAGGGTACATAGTAATCCCTTATTCAGGTCCTTTGTTGGTTTAAGCCCACAGACATTGCAGAGAGACCGGAAAAACAAGTGTCACACAAGACTAGTAGTTTAGGACTCAAAATGAAAAACCACTGTATGCCATAAAAAATTTGTAACGCAGCACACAACAGAGTAAATTTCTCCAATATAACAAAATCCATCACATGGTGGAATCTCCACAATGTATATTGTGAAAAGCAAAGCACCATGTCATGTGCAAATGGAGCATACACAATTGCTAATCTAAATTATGTTAAAAATAGATTAATTGACAACAATGAAAAGTCCACTAAGAAACCTCTCCATTCAACAACCCATATTTATACAAAAAATTGACTATACGACTACCTTGGAAAAGAACGTGGATACTTTACGACATCTTTTAACTAAAATGATTCAAATCAAACCGTACAGAAAAAAATTACATGAAACTCAGCCAATTTTTTCAATTAGGTACAAGTGGATTTAGTTGCAGCAGCAACACTGAAAATTCTTGGGACAGTTTATAATATACCAAAAAATTGTTGACGATATGAAATGAATCAGCTCGCATTGACTTCAAACTGAATGTAGAATTTGTGAATCTGAAAATTGGATGGGAATTTAATAGCTCAGAAAGCAAAACAAAAACAGAACAACTTCGAAATCAGAATTGCTCCAGAAAATATATTTAGAATACAAGTTAAAAGAGTGTATTCTAATTGTAATCACATAAAGCCAAAAGAACAAAAATTTCCTATAAGGTACAATGGCAAAAAAACAACACGTCACACCCTTGGCTCCATCAAGCCCAGATCTCCACTGAGAAGTTTCAGTTGCATGGCACTGGCTCCATCAACCTTAATGATGTAGTCAGATAATTTTTATCATTATTAAACACAAATCATTTTTGCAGTATGTAGTATATGACTCAATCAACTGTAAAACACGAGAAATGTTACACAACAAACAAAACCTTAAATGTTCATGACTTCACATTCACGCAAAGAAGTATCAAGGAAGATGCTTACCGAAGAGGAAGGTAATATTTTGGGCTTCTTGTGTGGGTGTTTTGATTCATCATTGTTCAGTGACAACCCATTAGAGTTTAGTAGAAGACTTTCTTTATACCTCAAACATGATCGTAGTCGATATAATGATATTATAGGATTTATTACCTGTAATACAACAAAAAAAATTGTTAAACAAGTTTAGAATAGTTAATCGGCAAAAAGTCCTCACTTTAGCCCAAGTCAATGTTGGAATTTCATTTTTAGATGGTCCAGAGATAATCTATTATGTCGTAAAGTGCCAAGTTTATTTAAATCATTAGGTTGACACCAACTATTTCAAAACAACAATAGTTGTAAGAATGAACTGATAAAAAACATTCTATATTTTGAACCCTCGTATAGATCTTAGGTGGACCGATCCGAACTTTTACAGAGAGTGCACAATAAAATAAAATAAAAAAAAAACAAAAATGTCCTAACGCGATCATGTACTAAAAAAATCCCATTTGTTACTGAAGAGAGAATACCCAAGCAGGAATTACCTCATTAACCTCCTGTGAAAGAGTATACACACTTTGCCGAAGCAATATTTTTAATCTCTCCCTTCTAAACTCTGAAAGAAAAGCTCCTACTCCATTAGAATACAACGAACTAGAACTACCAGAAATGTCTTTTTCTTTAGTTGGGAAACTACTTTTATTTGTGCCCTTCTCACCACTCGCATCATTAGTGTTTCCACTTAGGTAAGATGTCTTATTCGAAAAAGGCACAAGATCTTCATCTTGGGCCAAAAATTCAGCTAGTTCACTTGTATAGAGACCAAAAAAATCCAATCCCATACTCATGTCTTCCCCTTTAGATCTTGAACACCCAGAAGTCTCTGACATGTCACTGATTTCCTCTGGAAAATAAAATAAGTATACTTTAAATAAAAAGATGGGTAACCGCATGTATAGGAGTCAATAGAATCACATTAAATACTAAATACTATACAAACACAAGTATATCAGTATGTTCTAGTTTACACAAGTGCAGATTGAAGGTCTATTCGTTATTGTGTATTGATATGATCAACATACCAAGAACTATGCTTGTCAAAGTAAAATATATATATATATATATATATATATATATATTCACTTATTTGTTTAAATCTAGTTTTTCAAAAGAATGAGCTAAAAATCGAACCACGGCTATCAATAACACATTTCCTTTTCAAAAAGTGCATACAAGATCCAAGTAATCAATAATTCAATAAAGTGATCTCTTCAACAACCTCAAACAATCAATACCTTTTTTTTTCTCATACTTTCCAAATTCCTTTTATAATGTTTCACACATACTCGACATTATCATCACGTACACACTGTAAATAACTACACCAATCGAACTAGCCTTTATACTTTAGTAGTAGCCCATCCATCCATAAGCTATAGCATATACACACTGTTACCTAATGAAATACACACACATATGTATATACACAAACCAATACATGCTGGAACACACACACGTATATACAGCGGCCACATACATACACTCAACGCACGCACAGCACACACACACACGCACGCTGCAGTAACACCCCCCCACAAAAAAAAAAAGGGGGAAAAAGGATTCGAGCCAATTGTTCTTAAGGCATTAATCAAGGTTGGAGCAGCATCTTAGCACATAGAAATTTCTATGAAAACCAACAAGGCTTAACAAACAGCAATGGTTCTCGATTTCCCGTCGACACAGAAATGGTTCTCGATTTCCCGTAGACACAGAAAGGATTCATTCAACAAACAGCAATGGTTCTCGATTTCCCTTCGACACAGAAGGGAAAAACGGGACAACAAGCTACGAAGGAATTATTCACTCAACCCACTAATAATCAACTATTTAAATTACACTAATAATCAACTATTTAAATTACATTACAACCAAGATTTAATCAACAATTGAAGGAACAAACACTCCTGGACTGAAGAACATCAAGGTCGATAGTTCCTGGCTCCAAAACAGCGACAAAACCGAGCCCAAGATCTCGAAGCACAAGGGAGAATGAATAATCGAAGAAATGGCATAAAAATCATTCACAAACCTTGAAGAATCGCTGACAGAACTCCCTGTATTTTGTTGCCTTTCCAACTGCTAGAAACGAAGGGGAGAATGGGAAGAAAATGAGGGAGGCGAGTCGGTGGGGTGAGGGTAGAGGAGAGAGAGTGTCTTTGATCCAAACTTATAATTAATCCTACCCTACAATTACCATTTCTACTGGTAAAATTAGGGATGGCAACGGGGCGGGTTTGGCCAATCCCAGGACTCGCCCCGCTACACATAAAACCCATACCCGCCCCGCCCCGCTTAGACCCGTCGGGTTCGCGGGTTTACCCGCCCCGCCCGCAAACAAATTTTTTTTTTATAAAAAAAAAAATTGGTAGAAATTAATTTTGAAACACAAAAATTGAGTTTTGAGATTGAATTTAATGTTTTCCTCTAGTAAATATTATAATAAGCATCGTAAAACTATCTTTAAACTATCAAATATTTATTATTTAGTTTTTATTCCATTCAAAATGTTCAACTTCTTTACCATAAACACATGAATTTTGATATGAAATTAAACAATAACACATTATTGTACAATCAAAGAAGTGAAATGTATATTCAATATTAATTTTTTTTTAAAAAAAATTAAAATTGCATAGCGGGGCGGGTTCGACCAATCCCAGGACCCGCCCCGCCCCGCTTCCAAACCCGGTTGAAGCGGGTTTGGACCCGCCCCGGCGGGTCCGGTTCAATACGGGTCCGGGTTTGGACCCGCCCCATTGCCATCCCTAGGTAAAATCTATCCTACTCCGGGAGCAGGGCTGCTTATTTGCTCAACTCGATCCGACTTGATTCGAAACCGGTCAGTTCTAGATCCGTGAATTCCGGAACCGGTTTCAGTTCTATCGGTTTCAGGTTGGGCCGGTTCCAAACCGGAAACGGCTTTTTAGAAATGTTTTTCCCAAAAAATCAAGGAAAATTGTTGTTTTGAGGATTCAAACACGCGACCATCGCCTTCTACTCTACAACTCTAGTCAATTGAGCTAATGAGCCTTTGAATTTATAAACTAACATCAAATATATTTATTAACATTGAAAAAAAAAATATTTTTTTAAAATAACGGATCCGTTGAATCCATACATCCAAACACAAATTTAGTTCAATCTAATAAGATGGGCTACATATCAATTTCTATATCTGTACCATAAAATTCAAACACTAGGCCAGTAAGCCCAAATGTGTTTCAACCCTTCATATATAATTTGTACAACAATTTTTCGTTAATGTGCCATAAGATTGTGCTGATAAATACCTTGACAGACCATACATAATATATGCGTTGACAGAATGCAATTACTGGAACTGGTAACCTGCCGAGTTGGGCAATCGATTTTGTGTTCGAGTCTTGAAACTAACAATCTCCTCCCCGTACTCAAAAAAAAATAACTATTATTATAAACATATAATAAATTAAACCAAGAAACCATGTAATTTTCAATTCACAAAATCTGTTCAAACAAAATTATCAGAGATTGTTCTCACAACTAATTTAATTTGTTGTATGCTCAGATACGGCTGTGCCAACCAATTAAACCAGTTCCAACCACCCAAACACGAAACTGAATTAAACCAAATATTATAAGGAACATGTGAGTTAAATGGAGTTGCGTAATTTTGCATTGAATTCCATGGCCGCCAATTAAGGATTTATTAAATTAAAGTGGAGTGGCCTACTTTTTGATGGGTTTTATTAATTGTTGGAAAGTGTATATATATAGAAGCGATCTACGCGTATATAATATAATATATATATATATATATAAAAGTTTTTGTGTATTTAAATTTTTTTTCTATGTCAAAGTCAATTTTTATGTGACAAACTGTGAAGATTATATTTAAATTTTAAAAGATTAGGGGGTGAATTTCTGATAATTAATTACAATAATTATTTAAGTAAACTGTTTGTTTTTTTAACAAAAAGAAATATAAAATTTGAACAATACTATATTTTATATAAAAAAATATATCCCATCAATCAATACTATATTTATAGGGTAACACATATATAGACTCCATAATTTGAACAATTACGAATTCTCCCCCTCTAGTTTAAACAATAATATTTAAATTCCCAACTATATATATTTATGTCAAATCATAGGTGAGACAAGAGTAATTTTACATCCATTCGTTACAAAAGATGGTGAATTCATAACACAACTATTCTACAGAAGGTCTATTCGTTATTGTTCAAATTAGAGGTCAAAAGTTGTAATAATGTTATTCTACATGTGTGACAAGTGTAATTTTCCATATTAATATATTTCAGATCATATTTTGACTTGGAGGTTGCCGATATAGACCACCAAACGAAAGACCATCTCAGGCCAAACTAGGCTAGCTCTACCACCAATTATCATAACATCTTAAAACATTGGAAAAGCAGAGTGAAATTGAACTATTGTGGCTTAAAGATTCAAGCAGAGAAAGCCAACATAACTTATGAAGCTGTTCGGGAATCCCGCATATAAACTTACAACCAAACCCAGAATCCTCTTCACACGAACCAGACTAAGAATACATTAAAGTGTTTATATGGAAGATTCAACAATTTATAGTTTTAATTCTCAAGTTCCTTAACAAGAATATGAACTGCGAAAAGTTAACAAGTACAGATAGAGGAAGGCTAACATATATGGCTTTTATTCCTTCTTCATTGACTGCTTGAGATATCCTTTCTTCCTTATCTTAAGACATCTGTTCAGAAGCTGAGAATCTACTAACCTCTCCGGAAAACAATGCACCAAAAACCATAGAAGTGTGTGCGGCCAGTAAGGTGCAGAACGAGGTTCATAGCCTAATTGGCGCAAAGCAGCACGTGCATAACCATCTGTCGATGCAACAATAAAGGAGGATCTTCTGATCGATGTCATCTTTGTAGCCACGTACAAGGGTACCTACATTTGGAGATGAATGCAGCAGTTTTATAACCAAGCAACTGATTTTTATATGCAATTAATCTGTTAGGGGTTAAATGAAAAGAAATGTTGGCCACCAATATTGTAGAGCAGTAGAAAATATTGAGACACCTAAGCATCCTCGACTCAAAAAACAAAAACATCATAGGATTTTCCACGCAACCATAGGTTTTGAATGATGGAGACAAACTTTTGAAGTCCATAAATCCGAAGCTGTACTTAGATTGAAGAAGAATGGCTCGAAGTTAATCCATCAAATGTATTTTCCCTCAGATGCAGGACTAAAACATTTTCTCATTTTATATAATTGACGAAAGATTACTTTTTTTACAGAATCGTTAACCATTCAAAGTCATGAAGGATGCAGACAAAATTTAATCTTAAGAAACCAGATGATTGCATATCAATGACATAAACTTGATCTGGATGCAGAATGTACCTGACACTGCACATCAATTCCCTTATTCTTGTATTCCACGTAGAGGCATCTTGAGAACTGATCTACATAACTGAGAGCCACCAACCGATCTCATTAATTATTATTATGAACAGAATGAAATCATTCCATTAATCCCACTATGACTATTCTTACACAAGGATATAACAAAACTTGAAGATGTAATTCAAATATCCGTAGCTCATGTTTTACCGTGCTTTCTATAACTATGTAAACCAACCATGAACCATCACCAGTTTCAATCACTCATATCCAGCCCAAGAATAACTTGAATAAAATCTCTACTTCCAGTTCAGATTAACTTGTCAGGAAATTTTCAGGTTCTTAATTGGACTTGAAATGCAATGAAATATTTACATGCTTTTCCAGCATCAATCATAACGAAAACAGCAAACCAACCAAATTGAACTAAACAAATTAATCAGTAATCATATATTCATGGTTCTCTAGAACGGTCATGGTGACAACAATCCCAATTCCATGGCAATTTCACGGAATGGATGCAATTGTTCCATACATTATCATTTCCATTCCGTCCAACCACGCATGTATTGAATTCACATAACATAAGCATGGGAGAAAATTAAAACAAAAGAATTGACAGGAAATGCTTACGTTTTGGTAGCCGCATAAACAGAATAGAGAGGATAAGAAGGAATGACAACAGCAGCACCAGATCCCATATTCAAAATAGCTCCCCTTTTCCTCTCAACCATCCCCGGTAAAACAGCCTGAGTTACTCTTGTAGTACCCTCCACATTAATCCTAATCAAATCATTCATCAACTTCTCATCCACTTCATGAAAGAACCTCGCGAAAGGATAAGAGATTCCGACGTTGTTAATCAAAACCCCAACATCCAACCCTTCAATCGCCTCCTTCATCCTCCCAATACCTTCCTGTAAATCTCCGGAGAAATCCACGACCACAGTCCTGATCTGGGTCGACCCGTATTTGGATACAATGGAATTCGAAACCTCTTTCAGCTTATCCGGGTTCCGGCCAACGAGAACCAGATTCAGCCCTTTTTCAGCCAGCTGAAAAGCGAAAGCTTTTCCAATACCGTCGGTCGGGCCGGTGACCACAGCCCATGATCCATATTTCTTCAGATTCTTTCCGGGTCGGATGAAATAGATGTAGATCCAGTTGAGAAAGGACAATGAGCGCTTCAGGATCGATAAAGAACCGATTGTTAGGAGGAGAAGAAGCCATGTGGGTTGAGATTTGAGCTGCTCTAAGATGCAGTCGGCCATTAGCATATGAGTGAGTGATGAATCAGAAGATGGAGCTATATATTAGTAAGGAACAGTTATGTGTTTGGAGAGTCGATAAAAAGAGAGAGAAATAATGGCTCGGAGAGCACGGTTGCGCTGCATTAATTGGGTATTCAAGAGTTTGTTGAAGAAGATGAGCTGAATTCGGGAGTGTTCCGTAGTAGCTGAACCAATTATCCAATAAACCTCGAGTCTTTGTCCATTATTCACCATTAATTATTAATTTTAAAGACCTAAAAATTTTAGGAGAGAGTTACCATTGTTTCACAGGTTGAAGAGAATTGAACATTTGAATTTGTTATTCGATAAAATCACTCAATTTCCCACCCTAATTAACAGGATTATTAATTAAATAAATTACTGTTTTTTCGATATATTTTTCTTGGGTTGGTTCTGGCTTCGACATGGTTAAAGTCTAAGCATGTTGGCATCGTTTTAGAGGACCAATTCTCTCTGATTCAAACCAATTACTCAATTTTTCAATTTTAATTTATTATTTATAATATTATATTTAGTAAATTTATCTTTTTACAATTACTAAATTAAAGGGGGATGAACTCGAATTGTTTATAAAGAGAGAGATGATGACCACTAAATTATAGTGCCTTGGTAGTCATAATTAGTAAATTTTTGTGTCATTGAAATCGCTTTTGAGATGATCTTACAAAATATTAAATTAAAATGTGTTATGTTTTTTTTTCATGTATCACTGTCGTAGGAATTGGACACCAAATTTATATGGGGCATTTAGCCATTTACATGTCGGTATCATTAGTTGGTGAACAATTTAATATAATCCACCAAAAAAACAGCAATTCATTTAAATATATTTCCTGTTGAAATGACATTATAAACCCTCGCGCGGTCACTGTAGCACAAAATCACTGTAGCACGTGCATCGCAAAAATCTGATGTTTTTTTGCCAAAAAACGTTCACCACAAGCCAAAATCGTGGATCAAAACCAATTTTAGTACATCCAATATCAAAAATCTTGCACGGCCATGTTAAATAATCGTGCTCCAACATGTTAAAAAAACCGTTAAAAAATCATGCACCCAGTTACAAAAAATCGTGCACCCAACCCCACCCCCGCCCCCAATCACAAAAATCAAATGCACCACCACCTTGATAAAAAATCGTGCACCAATAAACGTACACCACAAGATTACATAAATCGTGCACGTTTAATGCACAAAAGGTTAAAAATCAATTCATGCAAAATTAAGTAAAATTTTTTCTAAAAATTATCTCAAACAAGAACATGAAACCCACAAAATCCGAGCTCAATGTGGCAAACAATTTGGAAATGAAATTACTCAAAGTTAGCAATAAAATAGAATTTTTTTAAAATAGTGTAACCTATCTAAAACAAGGAATTTGAGGTTCGTCAGTGGTGCCAATATCACTTTAGTTCTATTAGGTTAGATTCGGCTCAAGAAGACGTTTTCGTGCATAGGTCATAATAGGCAAAATTCCGCCTGGATCAAAAGCTATGGCCGTTATGTTGGCCGACAAACAACATAGTTATATTCAAAAGTTGGTGCATGATTTTTGTACATTGATGCACAATTTTGGTACATTAAAGTTAGGAATGGCAACGGGTCGGGTATGGAACGGGTTTGGCTAATCCCACGATCCGCCCCGCTACACATAAAACCCGGACCCGCCCCGTCCCGCTTAAACCCGCGAACCCTGCGGGTTTACCCGCCCCGCCCCGGTTTCAGTTTTTTTTTATTTTTTATTTTTTTAAAAAAAAAATTTTAGCTAGAAATCAAATTTGAAACACAAAAGTTGAGTTTTGTGATTAAATTTTATGTTTTCTCTAGTAAATATTTATAATGAACATTGTAAAACTATCTTTAAACTACTAAATATTTATTAATTTGCTCTTATTTCCTTCAAAATGTCCAACTTTTTTAACATGAACACATGAATTTTGATATAAAATTAAATAATGACACTTTATTGTTTAATTAAAGAAGTAAAATGTATAATCAATATCATATTTTTTTTAAAAAATTAAAAATGTATAGCGGGGCGGGTCCGGCCAATCCCAGGACCCGCCCCCCGCTTCCAAACCCG
Source organism: Haberlea rhodopensis (assembly GCA_907163345.1). Classification (NCBI taxonomy): domain Eukaryota; kingdom Viridiplantae; phylum Streptophyta; class Magnoliopsida; order Lamiales; family Gesneriaceae; genus Haberlea; species Haberlea rhodopensis. The sequence goes on from CAJQUN010000401.1 coordinate 61,723, forward strand.
GTTGAAGCGGGTCCAGACCCGCCCCGACGGGGCGGGTTCAATGCGGGTCCGGGTTTGGACCCGTCCCATTGCTATCCCTAATTAAAGTGCACTTGAGTTTTAACATTATGGTGTACTTGAATTTTTGTAATGTTGGTGCACGATTTTTTAACATTGATGCACGATTGAACATTGGAAAATCGTGCACCATAATTGCATAATATTTTTTTACCCATGATGCAAGATTTCAGAATTCTTATCATGATGCACGATTGGACATTGATGTACTAACATTGAAAATGTATGCACCATAATTGCATAAAAATCGTGCATCACAATTGCATAAGATTTTTTACCCATGATCCACGATTGGACATTGATGCACTAACATTGAAAAATCGTGCACCATAATTGCATAAAGATTATTTTACCCATGATGCACGATTGAATAATTTCAGAAATTTTACCCATGATGCACGATTGGACATTGATGCACTAATATTGGAAAATCGTGAACCATAATTGCATAAAAAATTGTGCACCATAATTGCATAAGATTTTTTACCCTGATGCACGATTGAAGAATTTCAGATTTTTTACACATGATGCACGATTGGATATTGATGTACTAACACTGGAAAATCGTGCACCATAGTTGCATAAAAATCGTGAACCATAATTGCATAAGATTTTTTTACCCATGATGCATGATTGAAGAATTTCAGAATTTTTACCCATGATGCACGATTGAAGAATTTCAGAATTTTACCCATGATGCACGAATTTTTTGCCCCAAAATGTCTTAAAATTTTGTCAAGTGCTGCACGATTTTGCCCCAACAAGTCTAAATTGTTTGAATGCGAACCGTACTCCAAACTTCCCACATGATGCACGATTTTTTACCCATAATGCATGATTTTTTGGCCCTAAAGTCACATAATCGTGCATCACATTTAAAAAAGTGTTGTGATTCACGATTTTTGAAATTTCAAAAATTATGGTGTACGGTTCAAGAATTTCAACCTCAAAACATCCATTGAATTGCCCTGTAACCCATATCTTACCACCCCTAACTCGACTTCTTGGGTACATTGAAATTTGATCGAGACTTTCAAAGTTAGACTAATTTGATAATCTGTAACTTGTCTTGAATGAATTCAGGAATGAGAATTTGACACCAGATTATATCATCAAACTTGTTCTTAAATTTTTTTCCCTATATATTTTCAAATTTTACATGCTTAATTTCGAGTTTATTAATCATATTTTCAACAGATATATTAATAAAACATGAAATATGTGTTTTAAATGGCTTTATAAGTCTAATTTAAATTTTAAGTTTATTAATCATATTTACATGCTTAATTTCAGTTTATTAAGCATATTTTCAACAAATATATTAATAAAACATGAAATATGTGTTTTAAATGGCTTTATAAGTCTAATTTAAATTTCAAGTAGGATAGTAATTTCTATTGATGAATGTAAACAACTTAATCATTCTTGATTTCATATTTAGTCGTGATTTTTGGATTTTTTGGCAGCACTTGGTGTTGGAAAAACTGTGCGGTATTTCCCCCCTTTCAGATAATAAATTGTCGACGGGTGAATTCCTGCTCGAACGGAAGCCCGCCGACACCCATTACTGCTTCATCGTCTGATTCCTCAGGGGTGGTTTGTGCATGCGGGTTGGGGATAACTGGTTCTTACGGGGAGAAGAAATAGCACAGATGCAAAATAAAAGGACCTAATAGATTAAAGTTTTGAAAAATGTACCCATGTGAATTATGTTTTGAGTGAGGTGGACTATTGAGTAAGGCTGTTTTTTGCCCAAACTAGGTTGAATTAATGTTTTGTAACCGATACCTGCTTGCAATTTTCTCAATTTATATTATCCAAGATACTGTTCCCTTATGGCACTACCACACACGATAGCTCAACGACCCAAGTTTACCAACACATTGTGTTCCACATAAAAAAGTGAGGCATTGGTACATCTGAGACATTGCTCCAATATTTGGGATAATGCCTAATGTGATATCCAAGAAAATTCCCAAGATTCCAAGATATATCTTTGACATCAAATAAGGAAAAGTCTCAAAAAGTGCTAGATTGTGATGCAAACTAATTCTAAGTATACCTGATCCAAAATATATACCCCTTTAAAATAAGGAGAAAATGATTTAAATCAACAAAAAATAACGAGATGTCATGTTCCAATGCGAGAAAATTCACTTTGTTTCTTATCAAAAAGAATTTATGGTGTTTCAATACACATACAGTTTGGATAAAAGCATTATGAGTGGTGGATTTGGTCATATGCTATTTAGAAGCAATTTTAATAAGAAAACTAAGTTAAATTTTATTTATTTACATTAAATTGCATAACATAAACTTATCAACAGCGACCGGATTGCTCCCACAAGCCATTATTAGTAAAGTTTTCCCAAATTATTGGTTCAGCTAACAGCCGACTGAGCTATATTCCCTTATTGTTGTTCCATCCTTTTTAAATGAAATATTCCATTTTGTTTTGAGAGGAAGTCAATTTTAATTGGAAAATAACATTTCAAGATTTTGTGTGTCATCCTTGCACACAGGGGACCGGGGAAGTGCCCGGGGGCATCACAGCCTTCCATATTCCACATGGATTATTCCACGTGGAGGGCTGGATTGTCCCTTAAGGGAAACATCGGCGTAAGCCACATAGGGTGAGCTAAACTTATCTAAATTGTATGCATTTCTGCACTAAACTATGATGACACATAGATATGACATTACTCAATTCATTTTATGGACACATTGTCGAGAAAGCATTTTCCACAAACACCACAAAATAAAAACAAAACAGTACCAAACTTATGTTGTATGGAATGTGTAAACCACCAGAAGTAGCAAAAATGGCACATACCATTTAAATAACACGACTTGGGTCCACCAACAAGGTTCAATTTCTGCTTATTTTTCTTCAGATGTAGCAATGTTATAATACAGTTCACACAATTATTAACTGTTATGTTTATCAACTATATCACTGGGAAGAAAAGGCATAGCTTGAAATGAGAGCTTAGTGTCGTATAATTACCTCATCACAGAGATGGAAACTAATGATTCCTTGAAAGCCCAAGAAACACAGTAGCTGAAGAGACTTGAACTCTAAGGTCAGCAACATCAACATCGTGCCCACCTTCGACCATACCCCATTTATCAACCTGTAAATCTTCCTCCAGCCGAATCAATTCCATAGCCTGTTCAATATTCAACCGACCACGAAAAATTCCAATTGCAATGATCAATGAATGTGCGGATGCAGCAATTGCATCGATTGCAGCCAGCTCATAGTTATCGGTCTTTTGAAGAAGGTTCTCAATGGCATTAACAAGACCATCCTCTTGCTTGCCACCAAAAAAACTGGTGTATGTAACGGGCTTAAAGCCAAATTCCGACTCCAACCATCTAAGTAAAGGATCTAGTTTTTCTACTTGACGTTCTGCAATTAATAAATATAAAATTGGAAAAAAAACAAACCAGATGAAACCCCAAATACAGAAATAAAAATGCTTTCATCAGGCATATGAATTTTCCTTCCGTAACAGGTTTTCAAGCCAACTATGATCATCACACTTGTATCATAAACAATGATGGGCTTATGTTTTAACAACGTTTTTTCAGTCTTTTCACTAATGGCCACCTGAAAGTAATCTATGTAACATGAAACTTGGCATGAGACATTTAAAGAGAGGAGGCACCACTTGAAATAGAACTAGGATTACCGAAGAGATCACTCGTTAAAGGATTATCTTCAGGAGCCCGACAAAAAACCAGATCTTGATTGAATTTCTTCATCAGATTCTCAATTATCTTTGTCCGAGTGAGTGGTACTCTTTCTAATGCAGTACTTGCAAGTTTCATCAGAGGCATAGTAAAGGGTCTGATTCCATCTGCTAGCTACAAATTCGAAGTTTTTTATCATTTGGTCCGCTCGGGTCTTAAAATACAAGTTGAAGTCAGTAAGACATAGCTAAAAACTGCGGACATAAAGGAATTAAGATACAGCACACGAAGCGAAATGAAGAGAAAAGGAATAACATTTGCCAACATGAGATATAGGAAGGCCACAAAGAACGCATGTAGGATAGCTAATCACGCAAAAGGCATTACCAAAAAAAGATTTGATTACACAAATCCAAACGGGAAATGGACACATAAAACAGTATACACATATAGACTGGAAATAAAGGAAAATTCAATCATCGAAAATGAAGGATTTCTTAAAAATATAAATAACCAAAAAGGGGGAGCAAGTGGAGCAATTGCCTCCAAAATCGTGTTTTTCCAAAAAACTTTATGCATAAATTTTTCGAACCGCTCCCGAATTCGAGTCATCCATAGAAGAACTACCGTCATAAAAACGGATTAATCATGGTTCAACGTCTTTTTTTACACAGTGATCTTGGTATTCGAAATCCACCTATGAAGAAACTTACAATAATTTCTTCTTTTTTTTTTTTTTTTATAAAAATAGTAGATCACATGGTATAGACTAAAACCAGAGTTGATGAGGAACCTGATACTCCCATTCAGCAGCAATGGCTTTAGCAAGAAATAAAGTGGGGCATTTCAGAGGTCTCTTTGAAGGGGATTTGAGTGTCCTGTAGTCTAGCATTACGGTCCATCCATTGCCATCCTCAGCTTCTCTAGTGCTAACTTTTTTGTAGAAACGTTTGCCCACTATCGAACCGGTCATGAATGACGTTGGCATCGTCACGGATGAGGATGATGTAGACGAAGTTGCTTTGGTGGAGCTTTTGATGAATATTTGGTCATTGTTATCTGTAGTTGCGGCGGATTTAGGATCTTCAGAAGAAAAGGTGAAAGATGAGGACGGTTCAGGTTCTCCGACAGCAACGGCGACTACGCTGAGTTGGCGGATGGTGGAGATCGGAACCATGAGGACGGTGGGTTTAAAGGTTTTCCTTATCACCGCCGACGCCATTTTTCTAGTGTGAGAGAGAAGACGGAAGAGTTCTGCTTGACTGAATAACCTGGATTACCTCAGGGCTTACGGGTGAAGGGTCCGACCCGAGTCCAAGTTTTGTGGATACAGTTTTATTAGGTTCAGGCCCGTACATATGGCCTAAGGGCCCAGCTAAGGTGTATAAGAATACCACTCGGATGTAGATTTTTTATAAGAACTAGCTGCCGACGAACACATGTTATATGTGTAAAATAATATATGAATATTATGCGTTAATATAATATCAAATATTGATTCATAAGGGCCCTATTACCAGCATGAAAATACTGAAAATGCAAAGAAAATGTTACAAACAAATAAAAAACTCAAAACCAATTAAAAAATAAAGTTTATTTGGTTGATCTTCCTATATTATCATTTTTATCTCATGGCTATTAATAAAATAAATAGAGGGTATTTTTGGTATATCACAATGACCACACCAAAGTTGTTACTATAAGATGCTTACACATTATAATATAACTAGCTGCCGACGCACACGTGTTGCGTGTGTAATGAAATTTTAAATTATATATATATATATATATATATATATATACTGCATTTTTATATTTAAAATATCTGATTTCAATATGATATTTTATGGGGTAGAGAAAAACTGCCGTATATATTTTTGGAAGGAAAAATTAGTGAAAAATTGATAACTAAGTTGGAAAGTTAATAGGCGATCTTCCGATATTATTAATTTATCTTATTGTCTCATGGCTATTACTAAAGCAAATAGATTGTATTTTTGAAATTTCACAATGGCCATATCAAAGTGGTTACTCTAAGGTGCTCACACATTATAATATAGTATAGAAGTATAGATAGTATAGATAGTATAGATAATAATAATAATAATAATAATAATAATAATAATAATATATAGATATGTATATACATATATTATTAAAAAATAATTTTTACTGATAATTCATACAAACACAGAATACAAATTTCGGTATCCAGAAAAGCCTCACTTTTTAGTTTTTCAATTCTACGACTTTTTTTTACAAAAACCCAAAATTTCCATATATAAGATTTTTTTTCCCGAAACCGTAGTTTATGTATAACCTAGTAATTATAATTTTCTTTTTATACTAAGCTCTTCCATTTTTTTAATAAGTAATTTACTGAAATATATTCTTAATTTTATTTATTTATAATTATTAACATATATTAATTTGGGTGTGTACAGTCTAAGCACACATTTCATTTCCCCGATAACTAACAAAATAAATAGTTCATCTTACATTAATAAAAATAATTTAATTTTTATTAAATTGCAATTATAACAATAATAATTTTGAGCTTCTCAGGCATCGGCTCCAACTAAATTCAACATAGAAAAACACTTTAATACTAAATAAAAAACTTTTAAAACTCTGTATAGTTCCAGAGTAAATAGTAAAACTAGGGGGGTTTTCCCATAACCAAAACTCTGGCCTTGTTCTCTGTCAATGGCAAAATGGAATTGGAATTGAAGAATTTTGCTGTCCACTCGCAGCACGCACCTGCACGGTATGGTTTGGGCACCTCCGGCTGAGTACTGCCACCGTGACATATAGAAGAACATGAACATGCTCAAATCAACCCCAACTGCAGGCATATTTACCAACACCCTCGCCAAACCCAAAAACAATTCCAAGTTCACCAACAAGATAGGCGACCCCATGTTTCACTAATCCTACAAATCCAAAAAGGTCGAAGAAACTCAAACGATCAGATCATCCAAGTGTTGTACCACGATTGTAGGCTGCTGCAACACTCAGGGACTAGCCTCTGGTTTCTCGGACTATTTGATGTTGTAAACGAACCACCACAAGTCGCCATTACCATAATTCATCCGTAATTTTGGCTCCTGCAGTAAAATTAAGTGTTTCGATAAAGATTTTAGAGCACATCCATTCTTTACAGCTAATGTAATAACTTTTTCAATGTTAATCAAGTTTTCCAACCACAAAAAAAAGGCTTCCAGATTGGCAAAATGTAATGTATTAACCATCTACCACGTCAGGCTCACAACATATCATAAACATCACTATAGCTCTATTCATTAGATGATCAGTGCTCAAATACAATTCACTGGTTTTTTGTTTAAATGCTACATGGTAAAAAAGTTATGTAGATGTGTATTACCATGTACTTGTAGCCTACAAGTTGGAAAGAAGAAAATCTAACTCTCTATATGAAACAGGTGCCAAGTATTAATATAAACAAATCAATGCGGATTAATCTTCATACCGTACATCTCTACTTGAAGATGACAACATCACTTCTTCCGTGGTGGATCCCGACTAAGTCCATGCTTTTTTAGAGTTCTGATGTAATTTCTCATGAGAGCGAACTTAGAGCTACCAAGATGATAAAAATATTCCCATGTAAAAATGCCAGTTTTATGCAAGTCGTCAAAGAGTAATCTGTATCATTTGTAAAAGAGTGGAGTCATGATTAAATCAACAGGGAAAATTTCTAGAATTTGATGCCGTGATTCATGGTAGTATTATACCTCACACCATAGTTTCCTACAGGTTCTGCTGACATGATTCCCACATGACGCCTTCCAGATATAACCTGATTCAGGTTAAGTTGTCCTCAACTCCTCATAATATCGAAACAATAAACTAGCAACAAGTAAAAAGTTCTCATTTCAAACACACACACGATTATTTGAAAAGAGAATACCTCCACCACAAGCAAAAAGTATTGAATGATCAGGAAGTTAGTACTTCCCATCTCACTCATCCAATCTTTAAGAGTTCTTAGTTCTAAAGAGTTCTTAGTTCACGAGCTCGACATCTTGTACTAAATAATCTCATCAAGCAGAATAGTATGCATCGATTTTCATTACCTTTTCACCCCCGATTGATCTGATCTTACTGTCAACTGCCGGGCTATATATTCTCAAATACTCAGCTGACAAATTATAAGCATTGCCATTGCTATATTCCACCTCTACCTGACACAATGTCCACGACTAACTAAAAGTTAACTATGCAATGATCATATATAAGAGACATTACAAACGCGTAAAAGTTTAATCTTTTCAGCAGATATCATTCATCGAGATGACCAACAAATATAGAATAATTTTGCCAAAATTGTCTATGCTTGCACAATGGAGATTGCAAAATCAAGCGCACTGTTAAAATAATGATGAGATGGGAAAGACATGCTTTCAAAATTCAAAGTTACACAATGCCCAAAAATCCATCCAGCGATCCTACTTCATTGTATTTAGAACAAATGGGGATGCCAACAAAGGCCCAGTCTTCAGAATTCGTATATTTAACCCAAAAATTCTGCTTATACTGAACATTGATGAGCCACTTGTAATGAGGATGTATTACTTACCAAACCAAAGTTGATCAGTTGAAAAACTAAGTTAAAATGAAATAAAAAACTGAATTTAAAACTAAGCAATAGTCGAGCAATACGCCACTGCTAGAAAAATCATAATCTTAATTGAGATGACCAAAGTAGAAATATGTGATAGTTGTAAGCTCGATACAGAATAACGTAAGATGTGGCATCCATCATAATCAAGCAAAGATTTTTACATCATGCTTCCTTTATCTTGTCCACAATCTATTTCAACAATAAAATGAAAACTGTATCAAGGACAAGTAACCTATCAAGGTCCTAAATCTTCTATTATTCCGTTTCAGTGTTTCCATTCCTTTAAATTCCCTCATCCAATTAGAGAAATCATCCATCCTGATTTATCAACTCAGTTTACTATAATTTGTCAAAAAAAAATTCCATTTCTTTTAAATTCCATTAACAAATTAGCGAAATAATCCTATCACCCATCACCTTAATTATTCCTCATCTATCCAATTTCTCAGTTTAAATGAAATAATTTGCACCATAACGCACTGAATTAAATAATCAAATCCTCAAACCAGCTAAATCTAAAAATGTGCCGTAACTAATGGATGTAATCAGCGCCACGGAACTTACAATTTTCGGGGCGTGAAGAGAGAATTTGGTGAGGCGCGGGTAAGATTCCGCAACAGTGTGTTGGCTTCGGATTCCGATCTGTATGATCCTCTTCATTATTCTCGCCCTTTCTCCTTGGAATCCAATCTTCTCCCGAATCAAAGTACAATTTTTGAAGGGAAGCAAAAAAAATAAAGGGAAAAAAATTCCAGGGGTCAAATGCAATTTTGACGGAGTAAAATGTAATTTTTATGGGGAAATAAGAAAAAAATTTGAGGGATGACACTTACCTTGACTTATGAAATCGCGTGTGCTTGTGCATTATGGTATTTACAACTATCAAATAAGTTGGGTTTGTTAGGTTGACCTGGTCAACCCAACCTGTCAAATAGGCCGGTTGGGCCAAGATTTTTTAAGCCTCCTCGTAAGCGGGACAACTTGTTTGGATTGGCAGGTCGTGATGTGTGATGCATGAAACTTAATTATCTTAATTAAATCGAGATAATGTGATAATTAAGAGGTGATTATGCTTGAGTGACATTGTGTATTCAGACTCAATTTTGGAAGTAAATCGAATGAGACTAATTATTATGTTTAAATCATAATTGTTGAACTGATGAACTAATTGTGGCAATGATGATAATTACCGAATTGAGATTTTAGAGGATTATTATCCGCTGTTTGAATTGTCGGAGTCAAGGTGTGAGATTTTTCTCATTGACTTGTTGAACATTGGATTATGTTGGTAGTGAGATTTGGAATTTGGGGAAACTTTGGTTTGAGGTTTGAGATGTAATTGAGTGAATGCGAGTTAATTTATTGAACACTTTTGTTATATTAGAGTTTTGGTACGAATATTTAAGACTCGGGTTTCTGATCATTGGTATTATATATATACCAAGTGGATTAGATGTTCAATTATTGTATCATTCTCACATCGCCTCTTTCTTTCCCTCTCCTCTCTCATTTCCACTTTCCCTTCCCCCTTTTCCTCTTGAAGAAGAATCGAGCAAGGCTCGATTTTGGAGCGTGATCTCTCGAAGATAGTTGTGTAATCTTCTTCTCATCTCTATTGTCTTGGTTTTGATAGGAATTTTGAGAAGTTTGGGTATGTTTTTTGAGTTGGGTTTGAGTTATAGGTTTTTGAAAAAAAATTGTTATATTGATGTAATAAGTGTTATTATGTGTTTTAATGAAGCCCTTGAAGTATTGTGGGTGTTGGGGGTGTTGATTTTGAGTTTGGGCTCGAAAACACCATGAAAATAAAATATTTTTCGAAAAATCACAGATCGCGTTCTTTCGCTGCTATGGCGCCGATCAATCGCGACATATTACTGAAATGGGAAGGCGATGAACAGTCGCGGTGATCGATCGCCCGAAGTGTCCAATCGATCGTGAGTGTCTGGCGATCGGTTATGGAAGGGTAATTTTTGGGCAGTAGGTTCTCGCGATCGATCGTCATCGATCGCGAGAAACTGGCGATCGATCGCGGCTCCTATTTTATTATTTTTTAAAATTTTATTGAAATGTTGGGATTTTTGGAATGTAATATTTATGGTAGATCTTGATGATTTCTACATTCCAATTAAAATATTACACATTAAAATGATGTGACATGAGTTGAATTTTAGTAAGATATGTACTACTCGATTGAGTTAATTGATAATTCGGACGAACATAGAATAAAATGGAATGCCTTGAGTAGTATACAAAGTACAGTAATTGTGATTGGTCACGTTATGATGCATGCCGAATTTAGTAAGAAAATGATGATGTTATTGAAAGTATTGCTTGAGTGACATTGAATGAACATTCAATATAGATACTTCAAGAACCTCTAGAGAGTTAGGATGATTAAGTCACGTTGTCGATTTTAAGGTACGTAGTGACGTACGAGCAGGTATGGGCATTACTAATTATGCATTTTGATTCATAAAATCATGAAAATTGGTTATGTGATAAGATTAATGGATTGAGAATTCATGTTTAGAATTCTAAATATTATTGTACGAAATGATTTGTGATAGAATCCATGAAATGATATTATGGTGCATGATGAACTATTGTGAGGCCGCTATGAGCGTCCTTGGTTATGGATTATGATGCCACCGATATTGAGCGGGCGATGGGTAATGGTGCCACCGCTATTGGGCGAGCGATGTGATATTAGGAATATGTATTATGATGAGATTGTGTGATTAATTGATAATTGAAATATAAGTAATTTTAGATATTATTGTGGTGATAAGTTGCTCATTACCATAGAGCTACTGATTATGAATGTGAGTACAATAAATCATTGTTGATGATTTAATTGATTTTGAAGTTGATGATTTTAGATATCCTGAGGACAGGAACAACTTGGGACTTGTTTCATGGTTGTGGAGTACTCATGGAGTATTTGTTTAAATTACAGCATTATATTCTGTAAATTATTAATTGTGTATATGATAATATTGAGATTGTGTTGTTGGTATGCTCACCATGTGTGGGAGCTATTTCTGTTGAAACTGGTGGACATGTAAGACTTTGATTTGGGAAAATGAGTTCGAACTGGTGTGTGAGGATAGTCATGGGAGCGAGATATCAGTGTTGGTATGGAGTGATTCCTTTCATACAAATATATATACAATCATTTGTTCAATGCTCGTCTGTGAGCATTTTGGCATGTATAATGGTTTGTATAATAGTGCTTGATAATTCTCTTTTCATTTGAGTGTTTCATGCAATTTAAATTAGAGTAAATATTGCATGATGAATTGAGAACATGTATAGTGCCTTATCAAGTGTATACATGTGCATGTCGTCGTAATTGGGATGGAGTTATGGGGGATTATGTTGAAAACATTTATAGACATTATGCTATAATTACAACTCATGTATGAGAATCCCTAGATGATTTGAATGTATACACTAATGAACAACGATAAATGCACTAATGACGCGATTAAGAGTTGGGGTCCTTACAGTAGTGGTATCAGAGCAGTGGTTAGCTCTTTGGGTTGTTTAAGGGCTGAGAGATGTGTTGAGATAACTGAATAGCACGCTATTTTACATTATTGTAGTTTGGCATTTGTGCGGTCGATAATTATATGCTTCTATGCGTATTTTATGATTTGAAGTAATGGAGAATCGTGTTATTACTAACCATTGTGGTTACAAGACCGTATGGAATGCGAGAAATGTGATATTGATGGATAACCAGTGATGCCAATGAACATTCACATTGAAGTGGTATTGTTTAAGGATTACAATAAGTTGGTAACTATTTAAATAATATATCATTGAATGAATGTGTTGTAGTAACGATGTTTTGTTAAATTAACGATGGATGATATACTATATTGATAGAGTTCGGGGTAGATAGTTGAGCAACAAATGATATGTCATTTTGGCATTATTCTGTATTAATAATGATTTGATATTGTTGATAATGTAAGGATAAATGAATTTTATCGAAGTTGTGCACTTGCTATATATATGCATACAGTGCTGAGAAACTCTATTTTGTAGCGAATGAGAAACGGGATATGATCTGTGATAACAGGAAATGTGGACAATACTGTGTTGTTGATTGATAACAACAGATGATATGATGATCGAATTAGTACGTTGTGATTAAAAGAATGCAGGAATACATGAAGTTATACGCATACATTAATATTTGATTTGATATATGTGAGGCGCCTCTTGAGTACAACGGACAAAGTGCTACATGTATGTGTGTCACCTCTTGAGCCTAAGGGGTAAATTGTCACGTGCATGGGAGTCACCTCTTGAGCCTGCGGAGCAAAGTGCTACAGCCATGATAATGTCGTCGTCGTGTCGAAGCGATGATAAATGCCGCTGCAACATCGAAGCGATGATAATGACGCTGTCATGTCAAAGCAATGATAATGTCGCTGTCGTGTCGAAGCGATGGTACATGTCGCTGTCATGTCAAAGCGATGATAATGCCGCTGTCATATCGTAGTGTGGGTCGCTGGTATGTCGAAGCAGGGGATATCCATGGAGCCACCGATAATTCAAAGCGAGGAATATTATTGAGCTACTGATATATGGAATACTTGCTGCTGTTACACGAAGTAAGGGTTATTGATTATGTGCTACCGTAGTGCGAGTATTTTTATATTGCTATTACATTAGCAATTTTTATTGATTATGCGTTGATTGCAGATGGCAGTGAATGTTGGGTAGTAAATATTGACATTGTTGTTCCTTGGGTGCATTAGATATAGACCCAAAATGATATTGACATGTTACATAGGAATGGAGAGTTGAGGTAACCCTTTTCATTTGGTTTAACATATCGAAGTAAACAATTCTATTTGGTTTGGCATGTGAATGTGTGTTGACATACGCTGATTTGCAATATCCCAGTTAAGTTATATTGGTTTATGAGAATCAATTATGCATCTTAAAGAGCTGCGAAAGAAACTAAAATGCGATACGATGTTGATATGCTCAATTATTATTGTTACAGTAGCAAAATAATGAAGTGAGAATGGTAATCATTCTAATGATAATTATCTTGTGAAAACAAGATTATTTTATATATTATGAGAATAATGATTTGTTAATCATGTTATAATTGAGTTAAATGTAGTCATGGTGAACATCACGGGTTGGCATGAGACTATCGTAAATGGCATGAGTGAGTATAAGATTGTATTCTCCGGTGTATGATGATTGTGATGATAAATAATCATGTGACGATTAATGACGAATTAGATACAATGTGAGGAACACAATAATAATGTCATCATGAGAATACATGGAACATTCCTGATTAAATGATTTATTATGATTGAGATTGAGTTAGTAATTGAAAGGCATATAGATGATGATCTATGCATGTAATAAGAGTTCATGAATGCTTACTACACTATGAGTATGATATATGTAGGAATGCGTACAACTTTTGAAGCAGGGAAATTCATGTTCGATGATGGTATGGATATCAGTAGCGCGTAATTGACTAGGTATGCGATTATGAGAAGTACTAACGAGTTTATTTATAGTACTTATTTTACCCTAGATGATAGCTGAGTGATGAGATGTTGAAAAATTGATGTTTTTAGAGTATGTGTGTACAGTGATGAGCATGGTGATATGATGTTGATGTATATCTTATTGATGATTGCATCTATACAGGTATGAAATTTTGTCTGCGAAGGTAATATTTTTCATAAAGTTGATACTGAGAAAGGAATGGTAGGAAGTCCATGTGAAAATGATTTACTTTGATGACTCATTACTTTACATGAGGTAAATGCAATATTCACTATTGTTAATGTCTATACGATGTGAATCTGTGAGGGGTAATGAAATTGCATGATAACGACTGGAGAGTGTGATTGATACACCATATACTTGAATTGTACACTCATGAATGAGCAAGAGTTTAGATATGATGAATATAATTAGTAGTGCATTGACACTAATCTAAAATGAAAAATAATAGTGGAACGTGGTGAAATGCATAATAATATGAGCGAATGAAAGAGTTAGCGATGGCAATTAGACAATATCTGTTCGGTAGAAGATAATTATGAATTTGTTAACTAAATGAGGTGTTGGGAGCATGTGATGGTTGAAATGTGGCATCATGTGAGATACAATGCATATTGCTACGTAATGGAAGGGTATACATATGTGTGTGGGAATTTAAATGATCTTATAAGAACTTTGTCTAATATTGAATAATGACATGATAAATTGTTAAGCGAAAAGTTGAAACAAATAGTGGAATGAAAGATTAGAATGAACTAGAAATGATTGACATTAATGAAAATACAAGTATATGTTAGATCTTTGAATGATGATGTTAAAAGTATTGAAATTGTGGAAATGACAGTGCTCGAAGGTTGGTTTAGCACCCCAAAAATATCTCGTGTAGACACGAATCTTAGAATTGTAAATCTAACTAGCCGGACTCATGTTAGTTGTGGAATTTTAGACTGATGTGAAAGAACACTTATATGTGAATACTAATGAATGAGTATTGATAACTGTGTAATAAATGAGGCAGTGATGTATATGTACATGCTAATGTGATTCGAGAATTAAAAGGGTTCTTGCATGAACTCTCTCTAACATAGAAACCCGATGATTATTAATGCAACATGTATTGTTAAGTTATAACTTGAGATTTAGGATTTTGATTTCTGAACGAGAATTTAAATAACTTGATTTAAGAAATTACATGAATGGTGTGATATGTTCCCTTAATAGGATTGATGTAATGAAACGTCATCACTTGAATCAGTAATAAGTTAAAATAGGGGAAATGTGAATAGAGAATGATGAGTTGGGGTGGTTCCTTGTGCTTAGTTGTGTTGGGATTCAGGGATTTGTCATGTGTGGTCTAGTAATATATTTGACGGCACGTCGACGCGATCTTGTCGCCGTTATGATTTTGAATTATTTTTGTCATTCTTGGTAAATGTGCATGTTGAAATTTCGAGGGTGAAATTATATTAGTATGGTAGAATTGTGATGCATGTAACTTAATTACCTTAATTAAATCGAGATAATGTGATATTAAGACGTGATTATGCTCGAGTGACATTGTGTATTCGAACTCAGTGTTGGAAGTAAATAGAATGAGACTAATTATTATGTTTAAATCATAATTGTTGAACTGAAGAATTAATTGTGGTAATGATGATAATTACCGAATTGAGATTCTAGGGGATTATTACCCCCTGTTTGAATTGTCGGAGTCAAGATAGGAGATTTTATTCTCATTGACTTGTTGAACCTTGGATTTGTGTTGGTAATGGGATTTGGAATTTGGGGAAATTTTGGTTTGAGGTTTGAGATGTAATTAAATGAATGAAAGTTAATTTATTGAACACTTTTGTTATATTAGAGTTTTGGTATGAGTATTTGAGACTCGGGTTTCTGGAGCCTTAGTACTATATATATACCAAGTGGACTCGGTGTTCAATTATTGTATCTCTCTCACATCGCCTCTTTCTCTCCCTCTCCTCTCCCATTTCCCCTTTTCCTTCCCCCTTTTCCTATTGAAGAAGAATCGAGCAAGGCTCGATTTTGGAGCGTGATCTCTCGAAGATAGTTTGGTAATCTTCTTCCCTTCTCTATTGTCTTGGTTTTGATAGGAATTTTGAGAAGTTTGGGTATGATTTGAGTTGGATTTGGGTTATGAGTTTTTGAAAAAAAAAATTGTTAAATTGATTTAATAAGTGTTATTATGTGTTTTTAATGAAGCCCTTGAAGCATTATGGGTGTTGGGGTGTTGATTTTGAGTTTGGGCTCGAAAACACCATATAAACAAAATATTTTTTGAAAAATCGCAGGTCGTGATCGATCGCGGCTATGGCGCCGATCACTGAAAATGGCAAGGCGATGAACATTCACGGCGATCGATCGCCCGAAGTGACCGATCGATCGCGAGGGTCTGCGATCGATCGCGGAAGGGTAATTTTTGGGCAGTAGGTTCTCGCGATCGATCGCGGCTCCTGTTTTATTTTTTTTTATAAATTTGTTGAAATGTTGGGATTTTGGAATGTAATATTTATGGTAGATTTTCTTGTGATTTCTACATTCCAATGAAAATATTACACATTCAAATGATGTGACATGAGTTGAACTTAGTAAGATATGTACTACTCAATTGAGTTAATTGATAATTCATATGAACGTAGAATAAAATGGGATGCCTTGAGTAGTATACAAAATACAGTAATTGTGATTGGTCACATTATGATGCATGATGAACTAAGAACATGTATAGTGTCTTATCAAGTGTATACATGTACATGGCGTCGTAATGGGGATGGAGTTATGAGAGATTATGTTGAAATTTTTTATAGACAGTATGCTATAATTACAACGCATGTATGAGAATCCCTAGATGATATGAATGTATACACTAATGAACAATGATAAACGCACTAATGATGCGATTATGAGTTGACCTCCTTACATGATGTGTTGGCAAGTTGGTTAGATCAATTAATAAAATTTATAACAAAAGTTGAATAATTTAATTAAAATATGATTTATTAATAATTTGTTAAATAAATTTAATCCTTAAAATTTAATAAAATTTTATTTTTTGGTGGGTTGATCCACCTAACTCGCAACCCGCCGCGGGTTGGGCTGGAAGTCCTCCAGGCCTAAAGGGGCCAACCCATTTTGGTTGGCGGGTTGGGCGGGCCAACCCGACCTAAACGAGCTGCCCTCTTTTGACACCTATAATGTATTCTAAGAACTTAATTAGTGCAACCAACCCGACCCAAACGAGCTGCCCTCTTTTGACACCTATAATGTATTCTAAGAACTTAATTAGTGCAATGGTCGTCTTCTTATGATGTAATAAGTCGAGAATAACTAATTTTTAATAGGGGGATGTTTAAACAAATTTGTGGGGTGTTCACAAAGAACACTCCTCAACTCCAATGCATTTTTGTGGGGTGTCTGCGAAGGCCAGAAAACAATAACTAAACTTGAAGGTTTAAATAAAATTTGAAATATATAAAAATTTAAAAAATAGAGAAAGAAGACCGACCCTGTCCGTATCCGATGAGAAATATTATATCCTTATATTTATAATTGCAGATTAGAGTACACAAATCGAAAGCCCAGTATACGACAACTACACAAACCAGCAAAACGGAACTCTTGCTAACTAGCAAATAAACTGCCAATTTACTAACAAATTTCTTGCATGTAACATGTTGTACAGCCTAATCTTGTTTGTCCCCAAAGTCCCATATGCATGATCCGCTACTGCATTAAAGCGAATGATCATTACCCCATGTCGCGTCCTTCAAGGGATGCATAAGACAATAAACAATCAAAACAAGACGCGATTCCAGGGTCGTCAATTCACCTCCAATCCCATAATAGCTATCCTTGGTCAAAAATACGTACAAGAAAGTCGAGCCATAGCAAGAAACTCAAACATAGGTCTCTACCCAGATGGTATCTTTGCGTTTGTCCTGAGAGGAACGAGCACGGCTTCATTTGCTGAAGCTTTTACCGCAGATATTTCTTCCAGGCGTTTCCATACCACTACACGTTTCAGCTTAATCTCTTCTTTTCTTGCTTCATCTTCTTGGAGTTTGAGTAAACACTCCTCGAAGAGTTCGGGATCCACATCAGAGAAGAGTTTTCGGACATTTAATGTCAAGCTCTGGACTGCCTGGTTCCAGTGGCTTCTTGAGTTCTTCTCCAAGGAATGGAAGATTATTGGAAGTATTACTTGACGATTTTGTTTGATCAGGTTCTCAATATGATCATTGTTCCATAAGAATAGAGCCCTCTCTGCCACCTGCAACATCAATAATCAATCAGCCTGATTCCTAATGGGGAAATAGCTTTGATGCCTTCTAAATCTTCTGCTCATATTTGGCTATATATCTTCTCTACATTGATTGAATATTTGCCACATGTTCCATACAGATGATGTGCCACCAAAATGAAACTAACTGAGAGCCAAATCTTAGTGATGTTATCATTTGATAACCGGTGAAGATCATAAAACAAGAGAGGGTGATGTTCAAACCGGATCAAAATCCAAAAACAGACTCAGGCCCTGTCCTCATCAATGCAAGAAAAAAATCACTAAGGGAAGAAAAGAAAATAGAACACTTAAAGTACATTCCACCATCATTGAGATTATCCAGTAAATGAAGTAAACATAAATAATCGAGAATTTTTTCCCTTCCTGATCAGATCTCGGTCAATGATTGAAACATTAGGCTGCAGTTCAAAGCCATATTTAAGGTTTCTCTTACTGGATGCTCTAGCAAAGGACGCAGTGTGACAAAGACATAATTTTCCACTGTTGAATGTTTCTTGTATAGCAGCTGTTCTATGACTCGATATCTTGATAAGCAATGAAACAAAAGTTAGAGCTTCCTTCCTAGTGGCGCTTCTCCGATGAAGACTAATACAGCCAGTTGCTAGTAAGTATCATTGACGACAATTTCTACATATTTGTCCTCACATTCACTTCCATAATGCTAAACCATTAGATTTTATTCCCCCGAAACACCTATTTTAATTGTAGTTACACCATGTAGTATGAAAAGCTTCTAAATCCCAAGCACAAATCTCAAACTAATGGCAAAGTGTATTCTCTCCATGCTCATTTAAACCATTCCATTCACAAGAAAATGAAAGATCACTTTCTTGACAGGATTGAAGGATATTATATATTACTATAGCAATTCATACGATGTTGGTAATGAACAACTTGACCTCGAACAAAATCTTTTGGTGAAAGTTCCATTGTGTGTAGGAATTCCTAAATCCATTTTTTCAATAAATCGACACAAACATGAATCTGAAAAAAGAAAATCATTAGAACTAAAGATAAGTGATGGTCAGTTCATCAACAAGAAACTGACCTCACTTTGGTAGAAGCGGTGAAATTGCCACCAGAAAACGAGTCCATACTTGGACTCAAAACCTTGTGATTCAGAACCTCAGATTGATCTACTAGAACTAGTCCTCATTGGTTCATGACTTGGAAAATAGAGAGTTAAAAAATATACAAGACACAGAAAGGAAGCTTGATACTTAATAAAATGAAGATATTGAAAACGATGCACTAAAATACTCCTATTTGGTCAAAATTCATCCAAATAATGCCAATAGCATAAATTTCCACTAGTAAAAACTCATTTCACAATGGGCACAATTACATAACTTGAGCATAATAATGTAACATAAGAAAACTACGGATCCTTCAGACATCACACTTGATAAAATGGAGATAATGGCCTCAAACTGTGTTGGGTCGTAATCCCTGAATGAGAATAATACCAAGAGATCGAAAACATGGTATTTACTACTCCATTTAATCACAAAAACATCCAAACAATGCTTCATGGATCACCAACATAAACTGGGTTTATGTCATAATAAGTTGTACGCGCCGAAAGAGAATAAAAGAATAAGACAATATTTTTTGGCAAACCTGAAAATGTAAGCTGCTCAAGCATCGACCAATCTGCCGAAACAAAGGAACCATACAACGCTGGAACTCTGGAGGTTGAGTAGCTTCCAATACTTCCTCTAGTTCACCCAAGAACATAACCTCCTTTGAACTGTTTGTGATTGGCCAATATTTCAGTAGGCCACGTATGACAGTATCAGCAAGTTTGCAGTCCTTTTCCACAAACTGTGTGATGCAGTAAGATAGCTGCTGATGATACATTGGTATGCACTTTGGCTTGTGAAGAGGAATTAATGCCCGAACAAGGAAAAGTTTGTGCTCTTCTTTCAAAGGCAACGCAAATCCATTTATAATGCTGCCCAAAATTTCTAACATTTGTGCGATGCCATTATGCTTCTCCGTTTCAAAAATAAAAAGGTAAAATATGTTATTAATTGATTTCCTTATGAATGGACGATGCACCATGAATTTCCCATATATGCGATGCATGACGGTTTTTAGATACTCCCTTTCTCTGGGATCTTCAGAATCAAATAGATCGAGCAACCTTAGAACAAATGAGTGATCAACGTACCGCTTTGCCAGCTTAGCATCTGTCTCTGGTGAAGCCACAAACCTGAGAAGAAATTCATAGACTAGCTGCAAATGGGGCCAAGCAAGATCCATTAATGG
Source organism: Haberlea rhodopensis (assembly GCA_907163345.1). Lineage (NCBI taxonomy): Eukaryota > Viridiplantae > Streptophyta > Magnoliopsida > Lamiales > Gesneriaceae > Haberlea > Haberlea rhodopensis. The sequence goes on from CAJQUN010000401.1 coordinate 82,269, forward strand.
CTCCTCGTCTTCCACATCAAAGGATTCTAAAACTTTGTTTTCACGAGACTGAGTAGCGAGTGTCCGAAACAAATTTATGGATACCATTTTCACGATCTCCTGCATAACCGTTTCACTGAACTTCCCATTCGGTGAAGTCAAATAGTCAACAAGCTCCGTCAATGTCTGCCGCTTGATGTCTTTTTCTTTCAAATTCTGAGCAGGTTCAGTGAAGTCAAATAGTATGCAACACAAGTTCAACTTTTTGATAAACAAGTTTTGCTTCTCTGCATTTTGCACATCTCTAAAACTAGGAAGTGCCTCATATGGCATAGCCGCACTGGGTCCATTTACCTTTGCATTCAGAGGGTCATAAAGTTTACTTCCAGAATTTGAAATTGAATTGGTCCCTTGAAAAAATGTAGCATTTGAATTGCTTGATCGCGAACCTGTAGCATGATTGCTTCTGGAAGAAGCAGAAGCATTTGAAGATAAAGTAGAGGATCCTCCATCCCTATTGTCAGCGAACTTGGCTTGTTTTCGTGGAAGTCTATTGAGAATATTTTTAATCATACCTTAAAGCCACAAAGTAGAATCCTCTTCAAGTAAGGTCAATCTTTGTTACCACTACACTAAAAGGCTAATTACCGAATAAAGAACATATATTACATTCAGGAAACCGATCATTAAACAAATTTCTACTATTATATCCTTTTTTCTTTTTATCAAGGATGTAGACACCTTTACACGGGCTATCTTCTCCACCACCAAAAGTAAATATGCATGATCTTTGTGCTTCTGCTGTTATACCAGCTAAGGACATCTAATCTGCGAGTAAAAGGAACATAAAGATAAATAAACTGAATAGCTACAAGCTAAGCCCACACAACACAAGCCAGTTTTTTTTTTAAAATTAAATTATGAAACACAAGTGGAAAATTCGGCAATCCTTTTGAAGGACATACGTTTTGCACAAAGTCTACACTTCAGAAAAGAAGGTCCGCTGATACTTGCAAGAATTTCATGTCGATTTCATACCAAACAGTTTAGAGCCCAGATGCGGAAAACAGGTTCATGTTAAAGACTTAACTAAAATTTACCCCATATATAATATGTGGGGAAATCCTACAACTTTGACCTACAATCGCCTCAAAAATAAATCAAAGAAAAGCTTCCAAGATTAGAACTCACCTCAAATTTCCACCTTTTCCCCAAAATTTACCAAGATTCCCAACCATCCGGCCACATCAGGAGCGTCAAGATCTGGACGTGATCTAGAAAACCCAGTCGACATTCTTCATAAGGAATCGCAAATGAAAAAGTACCTATCAAAGCAGTAACACCCAGAACCCAAAACAGTATAACCACCCACGTATAGATTCACACCTCCGTATAAAACTTTACATGTACAAGTGTAGAGAAAAGGAGAAAAGGATTGCAAAAATTGTGGATTATGGATGCACGCACATTATTTTGATAGAAAAATAAAGCAAAAAGAAAAAGCAAAGGGGGTTAAAAAAAAAAAAGAATGAGTCTTTGTGAGTTGGGCCCGTGATTGAAATCTGAAAAATTAGCCCCGCATATGGGTTGCGACTTGCGAGGATAGAGAGAGCAAGTTAAAGTGGCGGGGTTGAGTGTAACCAATAAAACACGAGAGATTTGGGTGCCGTTTGGCTGAGTGTATTGATTATATATTGAAGTTTCAAAATAATAATAATAATAAATCATGCTTATTCAAATACTTTAAGGTAACATTTGGATCGAAAGATTTTGATTTGAAAAAAAATGATTAAAAATCTAAACATTTGAATTTCATTGATTTGAAATGATATGTACTTGATTGTTATTTCAAATCCTCCCAAAATACAAAGGAAAATGCATTGCAAAAAGAAAGATGAATTTGAAAAACTCACTTCAATTTTTTACACAAACATAAACGATAGAGTTGAGTGAGGAATTTGAAATTCACTTATTTCAAAACCTCCGATCCAAACACAACATTCCATTTTTCATTCTTCCGTCGGCAATTAACTGAATATTATATTATTAATGATCAATTTTTTAAATATAATTCTACACAATTAGACAGTTAAGCTTGAATTTCTTTAATCGTATCAGGATTGTATATTTTATATAATAAAATACGAAACTTTAATCTTATAAAAATTTCATATAATCAATATATTAACCTGGTTGCAAAATTATAAAATTTGATCATATATTTAGTAAATATGGTACTAAAAATGAGATAAGAATAAATATAAGTTTGGCTTGAAAATTAATGAAGTAATGATTAAATTAAATTTGTCAAATCATTGACAATGATCTATCGCTGATGACTTGTTAAACAAAATAAAAAGTTTCTCTAGATTTAATTTTTTCATCATTTCGATATTTCGTGTTACATATTAAATAATGTAATTATTTTAAAGTACTTGTCATTTACTTTATACATCTTAAAAAAAAATTTGAATCGGTGACAATTTATCCAATTTAACATAGTTATTTCTGTGTTATTTGTATACTAGTTAATTTGGCACCATGCAAGGTGCGGTGCCAATTAGCTTATAATCTGGTATATATGTCCAACAAAACGCCCGACACAAGTTCAACAGATAGTTCAAGAGAATAAAAAGATGGTTAATACGCATTAAATATACATAATCGTACATATATAACACCAAATAGGTTGTACCAAACAAAAGTCATTCCCAACAGTGCAACATATCAAAAGTTGACATATAATATCCTAGTAGGGCCCAATAGACCCCTAAACAAAAGTCATCTACAAAAGATGACTTTTGTAGATGGTTAATACGCATTAAATATACATAATCGTACATATATAACACCAAATAGGTTGTACCAAACAAAAGTCATTCCCAACAGTGCAACATAGCAAAAGTTGACATATAATATCCTAGTAGGGCCCAATAGACCCCTAAACAAAAGTCATCTACAAAAGTGCATTATAGTAGATGAGATTAGATATCATAACAAAGTTATTCTCAACAAACTCTAAAATAAATCAAAAAGTTATTCGCAAGAGTTTTCAAAATGACGATGGTTCATTTCATAATGCAGATATGTGTTCGGTATCTCATAGCAGGAGCGAACATCGCATAAGAGAAATTATAGTTTATGTTTATTGTTGTAGTTGCATTGTTATTTTAGGGTATTGATCGTATATTACTTGCTATGGCCTCATTATTATTGAATCATCCTACTTTTATAATTATGTATATACTTTCTCACAAATAATAAATGTAAATGTGACAACCCTAAATCATTATCAAACAAGTAATATATAATTATCATAATTTAATATTTTCTAAAATTTTGATATAATCTCCTTATACATGAAGGGAATATTTGAGGCCAAACATCAGAACAAAGGTAATCGAGAACAAGCACATATTAGCAATGAGTCGTAGGTAAAGCAAAATCAAAATATATACAAACAAGCAAAACTGACGACCTGTAATCTACCAAAAATCCATCATGCCAAATATTTTATAAATAATTATTATTAAAATTTGCCACAACGAAAACTTATTTTGAACTCTCTGTTTTTTTAAACCAGTTCATATAAAATATTATTATTAAAGTTTGTCATGATGAAAATCTATTTTGAACTCTCTGTTTTTTTTTAAAATCAATTCATACTTGACAAAATCAACAAGTTTTTTTCTAAAAAGAAAAAAAGAAACATTTTGAATTTTAAAAATTGAGATAAGAGGGATGCACAGTTGGGTCAAGAGTCAAATCTTTCTAAACAAATCAGTACCCATGCAACAAAATAATAAATAACAAAAATAAAAGAAAATAGGACTGTCGTTTATTGTTCACGAGAACAGTACCCGATAAATAACAAAAATAAAAGAAAATAGGATCGACGTTTATTGTTCACAAGACAGTATCCGATATATAAAATAAAAATAACAAAAACAAAAGAAAAAGAAATAAAAACATTAAAAAAGAAGAAGAAAAATGACGGAAGGTTAAAATAAAAATAACAAAAATAAAAGAAAAAACAAAAGAAAAAAGAAATTAAAAAATTAGAAAAAGAAAAATGACGTAAGGTTACTGTTCGTTGGAACAGTAACCTTACGCCTCTTATATATATGGTCTAATATGCATTTTATCCCGCGTGGTATCATAATAAACACTTTATTCTCTTGTGGTTTGTAAAATATAGCGCAATGCCCCTCACACGTCATACACGAAGCATGTATTTTGCATCAATTTACAAACCACCTGGGGTAAACCGCATATTTTCAAATCACGTGGTGTAAACTGTCTATTTTGAATACCATATGAGACATGTCTATTTTCAAAGAACGTGGCGTAAATTATCTATTTGGAAAACAACGACGTTAATTGCCAAAAAACCTAGAAAATGAAAGCGATCGACTCGCAAATCTTTTAAGCTCCTAAAACAAGCTTTGAAACTAATAGAAGTTCCAATGATGGTATTGAACCTCGTGTTTGCCTTTCTATAAGTCCCAATTTCAAGTTCCACACAATTCATACGGAAATGGTCTTTTACCATAAATAAAAAGTAAAATATCATTTGCCGTCAATGTGGTATCCGAGTTGGTATAGCAGGTGAGGTCGGGACCATAAGGTCGTGAGTTCGATTCCCCTGCCAACACTTTTTCGGTGTGAGCTTGTCGCACTGTGCTTATCTAATGCGATTTACCTGGCAATGGCATAGTTTGCAGACTGTGTCAACCCTGGATTTTACCCAGTGTGCATCTCATGGTAGCGGCGTTCTCTCATCATAAAAAAAAATATCATTTTATTGTTGGCAAATGAAGAAATAAAAAGTAAAATCTATATAGTCTCTGATCTCTAGCTTTTGGTGGGGTGACACTGGTAGTGGACGATGTATTCATTGGCTACAGTGGAGACATCTATGTAGGGCTAAAACTCGGGTGGATTTGGATTCGTGACCTGCCTTTATTTAATCAAACACTACGTGCTAAACGGGCATGGTGGCTCCTTACGTGTCCTGATACTCTTCCGGCACTATTGCTTAAAGCTAAATTGTTGGGTTTCTGTACCCCGGCGCCAGATCCAAACGCAGCGGAAATAATACAATAACAGATCTGACCCGGGGACGGTCGATCGCGCCTGATTCATATATTAACATGCAAATATCAAATATTAATGCACGAAAAGAGATTACCGATAACTGCGAAATCAATCTGTATGCTGTGATCCCTCGAGTCCAATCAACCTGACCAGATCTTCAAGCACAACATCAGTGCTAGTGTGATGTCGGCTATTCTATGTGAGTGTGTATAGAGTGAAAAATCACCTTAACCCTAGAGATGAACATATATTTATAGGAATTTTGGTCAATTATTTGGGCTATGCTTATGAGGGTCCAACGGGCCAACAATTGGCTCATTGGCTTGTAGGGCATCTAATGCTAACAATCTCCCACTTGCCCAAAAGCCAACACAAAACTACAAACTCATAATTCAAGTAATTCAATCAAATTGAATAACTTGACGTACTACCAATGTACATAATTATGCAACATAAATATATCAAATGTTTTAATTTTAGAACTTTCTATAGATGAAACATTTTCAAATATAGAAACTCCACTAAAGTGAGGAGCTTTCAGAAAATAAATTCATCTCTTCTAAATCACTCAATTTGAGCACTTAACATTTAAGTCTCAATTCTCATCAATAGATCGTCGGCCGGTTGATTGTGACCCAGCGAGGCTCAAGTGTATCATAGCAGTAGGATCACAACTTTTGTGATTTTAGAAGTCAAACAACTTCTTTGGGCTTACCCTGAATGCCCCATTGTCAATTAAACTCCTTTAATAGACAATTACCGAAATATAATTCCAGCAACAACCTACCGATCGTGGGTAGCGCCTAGCATCTGCGCTTCACGAAGACCTAGATACAAATGACTAGCAACGTACGAGAACCTGTAAGCCATAGTTAGCGTGCAGTACATTCCTTTCACTCAATATGTCCCGATTGAATCAAGGGCATTGGTTGGTCGAGGCCCCTTATGATTTCAATAACTATGTATTTGTTTCACGTTATATGATTCATTGTGTGCGTATATGAAAAACTCATTTTTCACAAGCACTACCCACTCTGGCCAGAGATTCCTCGAATCATATATAGAAAAACACATAGGACATCCTGGTTCATCAAGACCAGTGGTGAATCCCCAACGACAATCATAGGCCTCTGACAGCATCACTGAATACCCAAAATAATGACTTTATGACCCACATGTGATCAGTCATTAAATCAAAGTACACAGCTATCTATCAAGACCTCAATGATGCCTCGGGTCATGAGGAGTAATGGTGCACAACTATGACTAAGAATTCTATACTCGACAAATGGTAACCACTTATAGAATTCCGAGTAGGGTCGTTCAGTGAACTCATTCCTAATGAGCACCTATTCATGTGTGCTGACTTCTCCAAGCCAACGCCGATGAAACGCGGCGCACTACACTAGACACATCATGAATACCAGTCTCTAACGAGCATATATCGATATCCCATTCTCGAAGGCTCATCGACAAGGAACATTTAGAAATCACAGTCGAGAATGTATTTCATGGTCACCATCATATGCGTAACCCCATTCTATGGACTATAGCAATCTCAAGGACTTCATCAATGCATCAAGATGCATGGGTAAACAGATGAAGAAGTGCCATATATATTAATATCCAAACAAAGATTTGTCATAATAAGATTACAAGTATAATGAATCAACTATTGATTTACTTGATCATATATGACAACAGTATCTTTCACTTTCTTAAAGCCAACTACTCATGTGTCTTAAGACCATCTTCCCAAGATGTCTGACAGACACCAATCGTTGTAAAGGCTTTGTCAGTGGATTCGCTATATTTTCTGTTGAAGCGATTTTCTCGATAATAATGTCGCGTCTACCATCTATCTAATTAGATGATATTTTCTCAATATATGTTTGGATACTGATGAGATCTTAGCTATTCATAATAGCTCAAATGTTGTCACAGTACCAGGGACTGTGTCAATCGCACTAGAAATTACACCCAACTCTTGGATGAAATTTCTTATCCAAACTGCCTCTTTGCTGCATCGTATGCTGCAATGTATTCAGCTTCAGTGGTGGAATCCAAAGTGATGTCTTGCTTGGAACGTTTCCAAGAGACATCACCATCATTGAGCTTAAATACAAATCCGAACATCGATATGGTATCATCTACATCCGACTGAAAAAACAGCATCAGCTTAGACTTCAACTTTTATTTCTCCACTTATAGATCCAAAAATCATGAACGTATCCTAAGTTCTTCATAAGCACTTGAGGATTATTTTCACAATTTTCCAGTGATCTTCACCGGGATCTGTCTGATGTTTTCTCATTACACTAAGAACATACATCAGGCCAAGTACATAACATAACATACATTATGCTATTAAAGTAGAAATATAAGGTACCAATGTCATCTTTTCTCTCTACTCATCAATCTTAAAACATATTGACTTGAGAGATGAATACTATGACATATTATGAAGTAACTCGTTTTTCGACTATTCTATGCTAAACCCTTTTAGCACAGTGTTTATGTACGTAGATTGAAATATCTCAAGCATCCTTTAGATCTATCCCCATAGATCTTTACGCTAAACACGTATGACGCTTCCCCCAATCTTACATGGAGAAATTAGTAGATGGTCATGCTTTAATTGATTAATCCAATACCATTCATAATGAGTATGATATAATCAACTTAAAGCATCACAAATGTAACCATGCTCCCACTAACCCTTTTGCACACACATGTCACTTCCGGATTTTTAACAAAACCAAACACTTTGATGATGTTATCAAATGGAGGTTCAAACTTCGGGATGCCTTCTTAGGCCCATAAATGGACCTCTGGAGTTTGAAAATATTTTTCACACTCCAAGAAGTTGTAAACACGTTTGGCTGCTACATTTCTACCTCAATGCCACCACTGAGAAATGTTGTGTTCACACCCATTACTCATATCTCATATTCATAATATAAAGATATAACTAATAAAATTTAAATAGACTATAGCATCATAACCGATGAAAATTTTCTCATAAACAAATATTTGCCTATGAGAATAACTGTTTCTCACCGGTCAAGCTTTGAAGGTCACTACCTTCCCATCCACTCCAAACTTTCACTTGTAAATCCATGCAGCCAATGAGAACAATTCCCAAAGATGATCTACTAAGGCCCATACCTTATTGGAGTACATGGAGTCCATTTCAGATTTCATGGCATCTTGCCAATGTCCCGAATCAATATCTGACATCGCCTCCTTGAAAGTCCAAGGATCATATCCATGGTCTATTTCTTGACTACTTTCAAGGAGTAGATTCATTCTATCAGGAGCTCTTGAAACATTTTCAAATCTCCTTGGTGTGTGTAAATCAAAGGTTGTGATTAACTAAATTAATTTCACCGTTTTCAGTTTTCTAGTGGTTTGTGGTTCTTGAACCCTTTCAAGTTATATTATGTTGTCATCCTTTCTAATAGAAACATTTTCTCTAGAAAGATTGCACTTGCGAAAAAAACTCTTTGCCTGCAATTGATAACATAAATTTCCACAAAATAACATAAGATGGATCAACTATCCAATTTATCTCCCACTGGCTGCTTCACATAAGCAGAACAATCTCAAAATAAAAATTTGGATTATTTTGCAGTCCATATCGTATATGGAGTTTTGGTCACTGCATTGGTATGAATTATATTCAACAAATATGTAACTTTAGAGAGTTACTCAGAGAGAATCACATTCTCTTTAAGATAACTCAACATCATCTTGCACTAACATTTAGTGCTCCACATACGTCCATATGAATCAAATTCAATGGACATTCAACACATGCTAAACATATGTTGGATTTAAGTTATCATTCTTTTTATATTCTTTGAATATAATCATACTAATCATTCATAAGTTCACCAGATTCAATAAAACATGCATTCTTAAAAATACTGCAAATCACATTCGCATATTTAAAAGAATATCATTCTCTATCAAAATAGGAACAATGTTCATGATTAAATCTAGAACAAATAAATAATTGCTCAAACAAGTTCATAACCAGTTCAAGATTTTATATTAAATAAATGTTTCAAACAGCATTTGCAACAACTCTTGCTACAATGCTTAGCCTCAGGTAGGTTTCACCTTCCTATGGCTCTCTACGTCTTCACATCACTTTGCAAAAATGCGAGCACAACTGGCATCATATACCAAGGAAGTAGAACCAATAGAAACATTTAATTTTAATATATAACATACCATTTCTAGAACGCTTCTAATATAGGTATTCCTTACAATTTTGCGCCAGTGACCAGCAGTGAAAACATAGATGTCTCTCATTTCTTAGTTGCTACTATACCCTTTTTCGTCTTTTGAGGTTGGGAACCATTTCCCTTCCTCTTCTTTATCCTTGAACTCTTCCTACCATTGGTAGAAGATTCGACAAGAAGAACACATTTCTCCTTTTGAATCAAGGACTCATGAGTTTCCAACATTTTGACTATACGATCAAATATATAGCCAGTTAATGAGGATTTGTCACATTCAGATTTTCCAATTTCTCAACAAGAGATTATTTTCTTACACCATGTTCATAGACCAAAGCCCCATCTCGCACGTGAAATGAAAATAGCTATTTTGAAATCGTGAGTCTCAGTAATCGCGTCCGTTCACCAAACAACATTTGTAGGTGTTGGAAACTATCAGCAATGTGAACGAATTTCTCATATCATTGTTGAAACTCATTGGTGACATTGATGCTATCATATAGCACCTAGTCTAGAGATCATTGTCCCATCACTTCTCAAGTGTGGCAATCTCTTCATGAGACGAACCGGGAGACACTTCAACAGGAGGCTCCCACCAAGGGTATATAGCCACCTTTTAGAAGCAAGCACTATTTTAAAATTAATAGTCAATCAGAATAATTTGGTGCGGTTACTTTGTTTGTATCGAGAATTGATGCAATCGGATTCACGTCAATCACAATACTGAGAATAAACAGAAAATACATGCAAACCGTCTGATTATTAATTAATTCAAAAACTATGGACTTTAGTTATTGAAGGCTCCCACTAAATTTTTCGAATTCATCACCCTCATGACAAATGAACGGAAAATCATATTTTCTTAGTGGGCTTGGAGTCCAACTAGCTCATGAAAACCCCGGACGTGGGCCCACCGGCTTCATGATACTAAAGGTAGATCACAATTGCATATATGCAACCCCCAAGATATTTGTCTCGCGATTGGCATAACCCTACGTGGGCAGGACAATTATGCCTTCTCACGTCAAACTAACCCATCCCACAGATGGAAATGTCACGCCCAAAAGACCCCACGTGGGTGAGTAATCTAGAAGGTTAACATAACCACACCCTTAATTAAGTGGCAGTTAAACGCACAGCTTTCCCATGCCAGACGCCCCCCATGTGGGTGAGTAAGGCAATATGACACAAGTAGCGTCTCATGGCTTAACTGTTGATGGAAGACAGGAAGCGACAAACCCTTTTGAGCTCCCCTTATCAGTTTGATATTAAAAGTTTTGAATCACATTCAAAAAAGAGGGATTTAATAATTTTCAAATCTCATCAAGTACTTGTTTGTTTGTTTGCCGAATTCACGCAACTATGTTTTATTCATGCAATCATATGTACTAATAAAACATACAAACAAACATTTATCATACATCATATGCATAATAAAAATAAATATGGACGATTACGGCCTTTTCCTAATTGATCCACGTGAGCCATACGTGGATCACAAGTCTGTCTAAGGTGATGCAGGTATGTAATGCAATCCTATTACATTTTTGCTTCCATTATACATGTCTTGATTCTTGATCCTCCATCTTCAATCTCGATCTACCACTAATTCTAATAATTTACATTTAAATCGTGCAAACAAGAGAATAGAGATACAAATCCGGGGTGGGATACATCAGAAAATAGAGAGAGCAGGCTCGCAGACCCGATAACCAAAAACCACAATAATAATGAAACAATAAAAAAAAACCTAAGCATTCACCTAAACACATTGGTCAAGGCCCATAATCATCCACCATGGAATCACATAATATGTAATTAAACATTAAACTAAACAATTACATCATATGTAATTGTACTAATTACATCACATGTAATTAGAGCACAATAATTAATTTATTCTATCGTTTCCCACTAATCGCATCATTAATTGCAAATAAAATTAACAAATTAAATAAAATCATTTTATTTAATTTCTAATTAATTAAATTTTAATTAATTGGTAAAATCTCTATTTTACCTTTAAATCATATTAATCGAAAATAAAATTAACAAACTAAATGAAACACTTTCATTTAATTTCTAATTAATTAAATTTCAATTACTTGGTAAAATCACTATTTTACCTCAAATCATAATATTAACCAAAAATAAAATTAACAAATTAAATGAAACATTTTCATTCAATTTTCAATTAATTAAATTTTCAACTGAATGTAAAATCTCCATTTTATACTTAATAAATTAAAAAAATCACATTTTTAATAAATTAAGTATTATGATTTATTATTTCAAAAATAATATCCGAATAAACATCTAAAATGATCCAAAAAAATTTATGGACTCCAAACAATTTGCATCCAAAATTAAAAATCATTTTTTTTTCTTAATCCAAAAATACATTATTTTCGGATTTTGAATTTGTTTGTTTTTTTTTAATTTACCGAAAACACTGTTCATTCACCATACCCAAGCTAGAAACCCTAGCCGCCAGCCATATCACTTGGCACAACCTGCGCCGCCGCAGCCTCTCGCCCTCAGCCCTCACGCCGACAGCTTCCCGTTGCATCCACGGCCGCTGTGCTGCAACCATTGCAGCACCACCCGATGAAATCGCCCAGAAATCGTCTGCATCGTCTCGTCTCTGTCGCCAATCCGAGAAACTGGGTCGCGTATTACTGAACGCACGGCCATTGAATCATCCGCGAGAGCAGGCCGCGTGTTGGATGGCTGGCGGCGGTACACGACGGTTCATTGAGCGGCACGGCGTCGCATGGGAGGAGATAGCCACGAATGGTTTGGAAACAATTTCCGATGGACAGTAGTGGGTTTGAATTAAAACCTTTTCAATACAATTTCTATGTTTTTTCCGGATCCAAAATTTCGATAAAAATCGAATGCGATTAATATCGATTTGAAACAATCTAATAAATTTAATTATTGAATATATGAATCAAAGCACAACCTGGCTCTGATACCACTGTTGGGTTTCCTTACCCCGGCGTCAGATCCAAACGCAGCGGAAATAATACAATAACAGATCTGACCCGGGGATGGTCGATCGCGCCTGATTCATATATTAACATGCAAATATCAAATATTAATGCACGAAAAGGATTACCGATAACTGCGAAATCAATCTGTATGCTGTGATCCCTCGAGTCCAATCAACCTGACAAGATCTTCAAGCACAACATCAGTGCTAGTGTGATGTCGGCTATTCTATGAGAGTGTGTATAGAGTGAAAAATCACCTTAACCCTAGAGATGAACATATATTTATAGGAATTTTGGTCAATTATTTGGGCTATGCTTATGAGGGTCCAACGGGCCAACAATTGGCCCATTGGCTTGTATGGCATCTAATGCTAACATAAATGTTATCCGAATACCACGTTTGTGGATGCTTCTTTCGGACATTGACCTTCTTATATGTGGCGAAGTTTTTTATGGGGTCGGGAGCTATTGAGTCAAGGCCTACCTCCGGTGGCGCATAGCTTCAGGTGCAGCGTGCGGGTATTCCCCGATCCTTGGTTGTTGGACCTTTCTTGTTTAAAACAGTTGCTACCCCTTGCTCCAAACAACAAATATGCGAGTGAGTGAGCTTATCAATCAACTGGTGAATGGTACTGGGCTTTTATTCAGAATACCTTATGGAATATTGATCACAATGAACTGCACCGCATTCCCTTGGGTAATATAGCAGGTACAGATAAGCTTACTTGGCATATATTTAGGCTTCAAGTTGGACTAGAAAATGCTTTGGTAAGCTATGGTGGCTGGCGCTTCCCATTAAGATTAAGATACACATATGGCGTGCATCACGAGGCTCTGTCAACGTGTATTCAACTTAAACTGCGTGGTCTTCACCATTATGCCCGTGCTGTGTAAAATGTCCAGAAGATAGTTTTCATGCCATGCGGGCTTAAAAGTTTGCATACCGCGTCTGGAAATTGACGGCAGTTGTTAGCCAGCTTCACGAGTTATCCGTTTATGAATTTATTTGGGTGGGTGGAGTATGGCCAGGGAGAGGACATGGACAATTGGATATATAACAATCATCACCATTTTCTTTTGATTTTTGACCTTATCTAATTTTTTGTTTGAAAATTAACCTCCATTTAGAAATTTTCACGTGACTTTGCCCAAATTACCACTATTGAGTAGTTTCCCATATCCCTCCATCAAGTTGGGAATCAATGGTTAAAACTACATCCCCCTAAAATGTCATGCCCCGAGACCGAAGCGTGTCACACCGCGTTGAATCCAAATATAAAATTCGAATACAACAAGCCTCGTAGTACATAAATAAAAATATAACCAGTCTTTTATTCCATAAACATAAATGTCTTTATACAACTGAATTTCAAATCATAACTTAGATTTTATCAAAGTTTAGCGGAATCTTAATTACTTAAGATCTTGAAATCTTTGCCATAGATCACAAATCCCAAAGTTTTGTTGTTTCACGTTTTCTATTTCTTCTTCGTTCTTATCTGGGGAGATGATGTAAGGGGTGAGTATGTGGGGTCCTCGTTACTTAATCCATTTATGTATTATATTAACATACATACGTGAGTCTGAATTAAGTAAAAACATGCACTGATTAAGAGTTTCTAACTAGTTAAGTTGTTACAAGGTTATAAAAACATAACCAACTATACATCACATGTACAAGTAACAACCTAATCCAAAATAACTCCTAGGCAGTGGTTCAGCTCGCAGCGGAAAATGACTCACATCCCGTCTCCCCACGTCTATGAGTCCCTACAGAAACATTCACACAATGAGTATAGAGAACAGCTATCTCAGTGCAATATCAAAACACAATATCAATATCAATGATAAAGCACAATAAATCATCTAACGTGAATGTTCTGTATCATGCATCCACAAAATGCACTATGTCATGACATGTCTCAACAATCACCCTATTATCACGAGCCCCATATTATATGCCTATTCGGCTCAATATGTCAGTGGAACCACATCACATCTTCATATTAGCAGCACATATCATAGTACCATACTCATCTGTGATAATAGCCAGAGCATATACCCAAACCAGGCGTATATCTCTCAAGCCAAAGCATATGTAGTATATCTATCGTGGCAACGATCCCAGCCAAAGCATATACCACACCAGGCATATCTATCAAGGCACTGATCATACCAAAGCATATACACATATCTATCAAGGCATCCAGCTCAATCATATGAAATCCATGTATGTACATGCATATGATACTACCAATCATATGATACAAGCTAACATAAATCATATGATATCAAAACCATAACATCATCATCACATCATATCGATACTCCGTACGTCAACACGTACCTGTACTACGATGCAAAAGATGTAAATCAGGCGTCAATGTCTAACCGCCTCGTTGTCCTGTCCCCTGTGATGATGCTACAACAATGCCGATATAATATCATGTTATAATTGGCATTAAAATCAAACTCAACAAAATATAACATTTTTTTTTTCAAAACCTAACCATGGCGATCGATCTCATGCTTTGAGGCGATCGATTGCCTAACGTTTTGATCTTCGGCGATCGATCTCCTAATTTCAAGCGATCGGTCGCCTCTCCTTTGAAAAACCTACTGCCTCGAGGCGATCGATTGCCTATTTTGAAGCGATCGATCGCTCAAACACCGACTTACCCATGTTTAGCCATAGGCGATCGATTGCCTAAAACGCAGCGATCGATCTCCTCCTCTGTTTCAGAAAATAAACATGGCGATTTTTCAACATTCTTCATGGTATTTCTTACACAATGCATTTTCTATCCTTTAACCACAGTTCATGAAAACCTTAGGATCATATAAACATGTTTCTAATATTATAGCATCAATATCTTGGCATAAAAACAAGTTATGATTTGACATATGAATACTTGATATGCCAATGCACATACTTCATTACCAACTACACAATTCAAGTTCAAAACTATAAATTCCTTACCAATATTGTATAAATTCATTCACTTCACTTCCTAGCTCAATTCTCAAATGAATTCCAAGCTTAAACCAAGAGGAACTTCAAAGAGTTGGAGAGAAGCTTGTGTAGGATTTTTGTAGGTGTGATTTGGTGTAGTGTGAGCTTATCAAGCTAATTTTCTTTTTAATAGCAGCTCATCCAAACTCACATGTACATGATACTCAAACTCACATGTACATCCCCTCACATCTCCTCAAAGGTAGGTTAGCCATATGTTTCATTCATTGATCATCCTTGGTCAACCCGAACCCAATTCATATCATATCAAAATTAGTCATAATAACGATATAATCATATCACACGTGTATAAAACAAATCGAGGCATTACAATTCTCCCCCACTCATTGAATTTCGTCCTCGAAATTGCATATACAAACATAATACATGCTTCACATACCAACACATATGATATATGCAACATAAGACATATGTAAAAATACTATATATATATTACCATACCAGAAAACAAGTCCGGATACCGTTGCATCATATGTTGCTCCGTCTCCCACGTTGCCTCGTCGACACCCCTTCTGTCCCACTGTACTTTAACCATAGGAATCACTTTATTCCGCAACCTGCGTTCAGCTGGATCCAAGATCATAACCGGTCGTTCCTCATACGACACATCTGTATCCAACTGTACCTCAGGTAACTGTAATACATGACTCGGATCTGGTTCATACTTCCTCAACAGTGAAACATGAAAAACATCATGAATACTACTCAATGCTGGCGGTAGTGCCAAGCGATATGCCAACGTACCAATACGTTGCAACACCTCATATGGACCAACATACCGTGGAGACAATTTTCCACGCTTACCAAACCGTACTACACCTTTAAAAGGTGAAATTTTCAAGAACACACGGTCACCAACTTGAAATTCAAGTGGTCTACGTCGCTTATTGGCATAAGCAGCCTGTCTGTCCTGAGCAGCTTTAAGTTTCAATCGAATTACCTTTACTTTCTCTTCCATTTCATGGATCATATCCGGTCCATGTAAAGTAGACTGATCCACATCATCCCAATACAATGGCGATCTACATCGTCGCCCATACAAAGCCTCAAATGGTGCCATCTGTATACTAGACTGATAACTGTTATTATATGAAAATTCCACTAATGGCAACGACTCTTGCCAAGAGGTATCAAACTCTAATACACAGGCACGCAACATATCCTCAAGCGTCTGTATCGTACGCTCTGTTTGTCCATCTGTCTGAGGATGATATGCTGTACTCAACCGCACTTCAGTTCCCAACGCTATCTGTAACCCTTCCCAAAAATGAGAAGTAAATCTCGGATCCCTATCCGATACAATGGAAACTGGAATACCATGTAGTCTCACTACATGTTGAAGGTACAACTGTGCCATTTTCAGATATGTAAACGTCATACAATATGGCACAAAATGAGATACTTTGGTGAGTCGGTCAACAATCACCCAAATAGCATCGCAACCAGAAGACGTCCGTGGCAAATGAGTCACAAAATCCATCGTGATATGTTCCCATTTCCACTGAGGAATTTCTAAACTATGTAATTCACCTCCTGGTCTCTGTCTTTCCGCTTTCACTTGTTGACAGATCAAACACCGTTTCACAAAGCTCAACACATCATGTTTCATACATTTCCACCAAAATTGTGTACGTAAATCATGATACATTTTCTTCCCTCCAGGATGTATACTGTATCTACTACAATGAGCACGTTGTAGTAGTTCTTGGCGTAGTCCTAATGAAGCAGGTACTACCCAACAATTTCTGTATTTCAAAGTTCCATCACTTGTAAGTACAAATTTAGATGTTTGTCCTTGACTTATCCTTTCCTTCCACTGTTGTACTTCATCATCAGTCAGTTGTGCCGTTCTGATTTTCTCAAAAACGTCGGGTTCAACCAACAATGTGGATACCCGTACTGGCACTATTTCCACATCAAAATCATAACCCAAAGTACAACAAGAAGTCATCAATGTGGATAAATGAATCATCTCATCAGCCGTATGATATACCTTTCGACTCAAGGCATCTGCTGTAAGATTAGCTTTTCCTGGATGATATTCAATCTCACAATCATAATCTTTCAACAAATCCATCCATCTCCTTTGCCTCATATTCAACTCTGCTTGAGTGAATAGAAATTTTAGACTCTTATGATCTGTGTATATGGTAAACGACGTACCATATAAATAATGTCGTCATATTTTCAATGCAAAGACAATGGCAGCCAATTCCAGATCATGCACTGGATATCTCATTTCATGTGGCTTTAACTGTCGTGATGCATAAGCCACTACATGTTTGTCCTGCATCAAGACACAACCCAAACCAAGTAAAGATGCATCAGTATATAATGCAAACCTGTCATGTTCCTATGGAATGATCAAGACTGGAGCTGTAGTCAATCGATGTTTTAATTCCTGAAAACTACGCTCACAAGCCTCTGACCATTGAAATGATACTCCCTTCTGTGTCAAATGTGTCAATGGTTTGGCGATCGCTAAAAATCCTTCAACAAACCGTCTATAATATCCAGCCAAACCTAAGAAACTACGAATCTCTGGCACAGAAGTAGGTGCTGACCAATTCAACACTGCTTCCACTTTCTTTGGATCAACTGATATACCTTCTTCTGAAATAACATGTCCCAAAAAGCCGACACTAGTCAACCAAAACTCACACTTACTGAGTTTGGCATACAACTGATGTCTCCTCAACAATTGCAATATCATATGCAAATGTTGAACATGTTCTGCATCACTCCGTGAATAGATCAGTATATCATTGATAAAGACAATGACAAATCGATCAAGGTATTCCTGGAAAACCCGATTCATTAAACTCATAAAGACAGCAGGAGCATTTGTCACTCCAAATGGCATCACCAGAAACTCATAATGTCCATAACGAGTTCTGAATGCTGTCTTCTGTATATCTCCTTCCCTCACACGTATTTGATGATATCCTGACCTCAAATCAATCTTAAAATAAATCCTTGAACCCTGCAACTGATCAAACAAATCATCAATTCGTGGAAGAGGATATTTATTCTTTATGGTTACCTTGTTCAATTGTCGATAGTCAATACATAGTCGCATTGTCCCATCCTTCTTCTTAACAAAAAAAAACCGGAGCACCCCAAGGCGATACACTAGGACGTATGTACCCCTTGTCCAATAAGTCTTGCAATTGAGTTTTCAATTCTTTCAATTCAGTTGGTGCCATCCGATAAGGAGCTCGTGAAATTGCAGAAATACCATGTATCAAATCAATACCAAATTCCACTTCTCGACTCGGTGGGAATCCAGGTATCTCATCTGGAAACACATCCGCATATTCTGCAACCACTGGTATCTCCTCCACTTTCCTTTCTCTTTTCTGTTCATTTACATCAAGGGCATAAATCAAATAACCCGCATGTCCACGCTCTAACAAACGCGACATTCGGATTGCTGATATCAAAGGAATCTTTGCCCTCGATCCCTGACCATAGAAATACCATTGAGTTCCAGTATCAGACTGAAATCTCACTATCTTCTGACTACAATCCACAACAGACTGATATTTATGCAATACATCAATTCCAAGGATGCAATCAAAATCTGACATGTCTAACACAATCAAATCAGCCTGTAGCCCATACTCAGTCTCAAACTGAATAGCACAATCAGACACACTCTGACAAGTCATCACAGTAGTTCACATGGGTGTCGAAACATAAAGAGGCATCAACAGTGGAGACGAGCATATATGATACTGATCAATAAAAGCTTGTGCAATAAAAGAATGTGATGCACCAGTATCAATTAACAGAAAAGCAGGATAAGTAAACAAAGTACACTTACCCGCTATCACAGTATCAGGAGATGCCTCTGCTTCCTCCCTGTTCAGTGCATACACCTGAGCCTGAGGTGGTCCTGCCCTCTGTCCTCCACCAGACTGTGGTACACCCTGTGGTCTCTGCTGCACTGTATTCTCTGACATTGGTCCTCTCCTCTGTTGTCCACCCACTTGAGGACAATCACGGATCACATGTCCTGGCTTCCCACAATGGAAACAAACCACCGTATCAAACTGTGGACAATTTCCTTGATAATGTGGCCCTCCACATTTAAAACATTGTAGTCCTCATCCACTACTACTACTACTTCCTTGGGACTGTCCCTTCGCTCTTCGGTCATCCCCTTTCCGTAGTCCAAAACATTTCCCACTAAACCTAGATGAAGATGCACCACCTCGTAGTGATTTAAATGGTTCTCCTCTAGGTCTCATACTGTCAGATGTAGGTGGTTGGGCTTGTCCAACATCCTTGTATACCCCTACGGTAATCTCAGCCATCTCAGCCCTAGTCAATGCTTCTTCATATGATGTAGGGTTATTGGACATTACCCTATCAAACAATTCAGGCCTCAAACCTTTCACAATTTGTCTGATCTTGGCCTTTATGTTTACAGCAATATGTGGCACATACCGGAGTAAGGAAGAATAGTGCACAGCATAGTCAGATACTGTCATTGCTCCTTTTCGCAAGTTTGTAAATTCATCCTCTTTCCTCTGCCTTGCAGCAACAGAGAAATAATGCTCCAGGAACTTCGTTCTGAACACATCACAGTTAACTGTCTGTCCTTGAGCCCTCAACTCAAGCACTGTGGACTTCCACCACATCATAGCTTTCTTAGCTAACTGGAATTCAGCTAAGCGTAACCAAGCAGTCTTGGCGCACGGTGCTGACACAAATATCTGTTCCACACGTTCCAGCCACTCCTCTGACAGTTCCCCTGATTCAGTCCCCTCAAACCTGGGTGGCTGATAACTCAAAAATTGCGTCAAAGTCAATTCTCCAGGCAACAGTACCTGTTCTACTGGCCCTTGCTCAATCGGTGGTGGTGGCACAGGCACCATCCTCACACTAGCATTGCCACTGCTCTGATACCACTAATGTAGGGTCCTCGTTACTTAATCCATTTATGTATTATATTAACATACATACGTGAGTCTGAATTAAGTAAAAACATGCACTGATTAAGAGTTTCTAACTAGTTAAGTTGTTACAAGGTTATAAAAACCTAACCAACTATACATCACATGTACAAGTAACAACCCAATCCAAAATAACTCCTAGGCAGTGGTTCAGCTCGCAGCGGAAAATGACTCACATCCCGTCTCCCCACGTCTATGAGTCCCTACAGAAACATTCACACAATGAGTATAGAGAACAGCTATCTCAGTGCAATATCAAAACACAATATCAATATCAATGATAAAGCACAATAAATCATCTAACGTGAATGTTCTGTATCATGCATCCACAAATGCACTATGTCATGACATGTCTCAACAATCACCCTATTATCACGAGCCCCATATGATATGCCTATTCAGCTCAATATGTCAGTGGAACCACATCACATCTTCGTATTAGTAGCACATATCATAGTACCATACTCATCTGTGATAATAGCCAGAGCATATACCCAAACCAGGCGTATATCTCTCAAGCCAAAGCATATGTAGTATATCTATCGTGGCAACGATCCCAGCCAAAGCATATACCACACCAGGCATATCTATCAAGACACTGATCATACCAAAGCATATACACATATCTATCAAGGCATACAGCTCAATCATATGAAATCCATGTATGTACATGCATATGATACTACCAATCATATGATACAAGCTAACATAAATCATATGATATCAAAACCATAACATCATCATCACATCATATCGATACTCCGTACGTCAACACGTACCTGTACTACGATGCAAAAGATGTAAATCAGGCGTCAATGTCTAACCGCCTCGTTGTCCTGTCCCCTGTGATGATGCTACAACAATGCCGATATAATATCATGTTATAATTGGCATTAAAATCAAACTCAACAAAATATAACATTTTTTTTTTCAAAACCTAACCATGGCGATCGATCTCGTGCTTTGAGGCGATCGATTGCCTAACGTTTTGATCTTCGGCGATCGATCTCCTAATTTCAAGCGATCGGTCGCCTCTCCTTTGAAAAACCTACTGCCTCGAGGCGATTGATTGCCTATTTTGAAGCGATCGATCGCTCAAACACCGACTTACCCATGTTTAGCCATAGGCGATCGATTGCCTAAAACGCAGCGATCGATCTCCTCCTCTGTTTCAGAAAATAAACATGGCGATTTTTCAACATTCTTCATGGTATTTCTTACACAATGCATTTTCTATCCTTTAACCACAGTTCATGAAAACCTTAGGATCATATAAACATGTTTTTAATATTATAGCATCAATATCTTGGCATAAAAACAAGTTATGATTTGACATATGAATACTTGATATGCCAATGCACATACTTCATTACCAACTACACAATTCAAGTTCAAAACTATAAATTCCTTACCAATATTGTAAATTCACTTCACTTCACTTCATATCTCAATTCTCAAATGAATTCCAAGCTTAAACCAAGAGGAACTTCAAAGAGTTGGAGAGAAGCTTGTGTAGGATTTTTGTAGGTGTGATTTGGTGTAGTGTGAGCTTATCAAGCTAATTTTCTTTTTAATAGCAGCTCATCCAAACTCACATGTACATGAAACTCAAACTCACATGTACATCCCCTCACATCTCCTCGAAGGTAGGTTAGCCATATGTTTCATTCATTGATCATCCTTGGTCAACCCGAACCCAATTCATATCATATCAAAATTAGTCATAATAACGATATAATCATATCACACGTGTATAAAACAAATCGAGGCATTACAGAGTATTTGAGAAAACACCCAGCAAGCGAGGGTCAATCGAATATGTCAAAAACACATACTCATATATGCAAATTTCGAAACATGTATCAAAACATAAACTGATATGAACAAATACATATAACTGAACAGAATTTCGCCCCTCTGAGCCAAAACAGAATACATCATATCAGAACACATATCATATACTAATCAGATTAGATCGATCTACAAAACACAAGGATTATAGAGGTGGCTCCTACGGATTCAAGAGGTGGCTCCCGCACGTGTAGCACTTTGCCTCGCCGGTTCAAGAGGTGACTCACACGAACGTAGCACATTGCTCCTCATATCACTTATCTCCTGGTATTTTGAATTTTCATGGCATCATAATTTTAAAATAATTCACATATTCGATTGAAATTTTCAAGCATACATACATTTCAAAACGAAAGGATAATATAACATAAGCCAACTTACCTTTTGAATTTCACGAAAGTTTCACCAGCCCCAGTACCAAGTACTCCGGACCCCAGATTCCACCAAAGACCAAATTCCAAGGCTATCACCACGATGAGAATACAATCACAACCCTTGAATCCAACGACTCCAAAAACAGGATTTAAAATCCCCGGGAGCCCCGAAACCGCAATTAATACACAATTGCCACATTTAAAACCATTAAGGATCATCACTACATCGGGATTAACACCAATAATTCCCGGACATCACCTCTTTCTTGCTGAAACAATTAGGACCGCTGGTTGTTTTATAGTATTTTCCTTGTTTTTAATTTATGATATCTTGTTTGGTATATATGTTGAGGATGTCTATAAAAATAAGTCTCTTCACGTCTCTGATTACAAGTCTCCTCACGTCTTCTAAAATATAACTACAATTTTTTTTTCACGTTTCTGATTACAAATAGAAAAATATTTGTAAGCAATGATGTCGTTTAATTAATGTAATCAATGATGTTGTGGAATTAATGTGGTTGTTGACATGTCATTCTTGTGGACCCCATGACCATAATTCACGGTCCTCACATCCCCCCTCCTTATGATAAGTTTCATCATCGAAACTTGAGTTGTCTTGATCGTTAAAAAGATAGGGATGTTTCTTGCGCATTTTTGTTCTAGCTCCCACGTAGCCTCCTTTTCGGTATGGATGGACCACTGGACTTTGACATAAGGGATATATCTTCTTCACTTGATCATTTGAATCTACGATTCGAATTTGAATTTCTTCGTACTTCAGGGTTTCATCCAAGTTCCCTTGAGTTACTAGGTTTCAGCTTCTAGGACATGATTTGGATCAACAATACATTTCCTCAATTGTGATACATGGAAAACAACATGAATTCTTGATAGACTGTGTGGCGATGCTATTCTGTAAGCTAAAGTTATCACTTTCTCTAAAATCTCAAATGGTCCCACATATCTCGGTTTCAGTTTTCCTATTATCGAATCGTACAACCCCCTTCATTGGTGATACCTTCACATAGACTTTCCGAGTCTCAAATTCTAACGGCATTATTTTCATATCTGCACAACATTTCTGTAGATCATGAGCTGCCTTAAGTCTTTCTCTTATGATGGAAACTTTGTCAACAGTAGTTTGAACTAGTTCATGTCCAGTGATTGTTCTTTCCCATACTTCATCCCAATATAAAGGTGATCGACATTTGCGCCCGTATAGAGCTTCATAAGGTGCCATCCCAATACTGCTATGATAACTGTTATTATATGCAAATTCAACCAGAAGTAATAATTCACTCCAATTTGCACTGAAATCTACAGTACAAGCTCTTAGCATATCTTCGAATGTTTGTATAGTTCGTTTTGTTTGTCCATCGGTTTGAGGTTTGAGGATGATAAGTCGTACTAAGAGTTACCTTAGTTCTCATAGCTTGTTGGAAACTTTTTCAGAAGCGTGATACGAATTTGAGATCTCTGTCTGATAGGATACTTCAGGAACTCCATGTAATCGTATAATATTGTTCATGTACATGGTTGCCAACTTATCCAAGTCATAGTTCATGCCGACTTAACGGCTGAGCAATCGGAAACATCGGTCTAAGAATATGACTGCAACAATGAAACATTGGTCCAAGAATCCATCACTGAAAACACCCTAAAGTCACCACCATCCTTGAGCCTGCCACACTGCACTAACCTTACTGAGTTCATCCGTCGCCCTCCAGCACTCGGTTCTCCTCAACTTAGTTTGCTAATCCCCCACACTGACCATCGTTTAAATTCTTTTGCGCCTTTTTTCCTTTATTTCCATCGAATACCCACCATTGCAACCACTATTGTCGTTTTGGCCAATGATAGTGCAGTACACTCAACGATGACTGTTAATGGGAGCCCAACGGGCCAATTCAAGAAACTCGTGAAAACTGAAACATACTCCCTTTCTCTATCCATTCGTTCATTCATTCTTTCTTTCTTTCTCAGTCATTGCGCTTCTTTAGCGAAAATGGGGCGCCGGTTCTCTTCAGTATTAGTCCCTTTATAAAAGCTTGAGTTATGTAAAAAAGACGACGAAAGGGTTGATTACCAAAAAAGGGACTGCAGTGCTAGAAAGGACAAATGGGGCGTGGGGATCTTTCGTCACTTTCAAACATTCTCTTCCAAGTCTAGTGGCGTGGGTGCTCATATATGGAACTGCTCCCGCTGCTGGTAAGGTTAAAATAAAACTGGATGCTGCAGTTACTCTAGATAAAGTTTTCTTTGGGGTGGGGGTTTGATACATCGTGCAGTGAAGGAAAGGAATCAGGTGCAACCAAAGGTGAATCAAGAAACAAGAGTGCAAGTACCACGTGTGTCCCAAGGAAGTTTTCTGATTATGTAACAACTCTTATCTGAGTTGGTAGTTATCATTCTGATTATGTAAACAACTCTTATATGAGTTGGTAGTTATCATGCATATAGATAGTTATTTAGAATGGAAGTTACATAGTTAGTGGTGTCAGTAGTGGGTAATAGACTAAGTAGTGGTTATGAGACTATAAAATGTATTGGAACCATGTAATCAGGGGAATGAATGAACAATTTACTTTCTTCTTCTCTCTTTTATGTTACAATTATCTCTTCTTTATCTTGCATTCTTTTGGCGAATAGCTCTCTCGAACGAGCTTCTATCAAATTGGTGTTCTCGTTGACGATTTTCAATTGCGGAAGGCACACATCAGGCTCGATTGGAGGAATATATGACAAAGATAACATCATTACAAGAAAGTCATACAGTGATGCTGGAAAAACATGCAGCCTTCCTCGAAAAATAAAACTCTACCATTGAATTCCTTACGGGTTCAATGAAATATACTAATATTGGCATGCAAACTTTAGATGCCAAAGTGGAACAATTTATCCACCGGGTTCCAGATTTTCAAACCGAGATGCCATCGCCAAATTCTTTTCTTACCCACGTTCCAGTTTCGCACACGGGGATCATTTGAATCCAGTTAAAACCATGCGTCTTGATGTGCCTAGATTTTCAGGTGAGAATGTCTCGGCGTGGATATCATGGATCCAGCGCTACTTTGATTTTTACGCAACACCCGACAATCAACGGTTGATCATGGCATCTTTCCATTTGGACGGGGCTGCCCTTGAGTGATTTGATTGAATGAGTAAGCACAATTTAAATGGAATGCCTTTTTCGTCATGCCCCGAAATCGAAGCGCGTGACACCGACATCGAATCCAAATATGAAATTCGAATACAACAAGCCTCGTATACAAATCTATGATAAAACCAATCTATTTATTCCAAAATCAATAGATTGTCATTATAATTACTATTACAAAATACAATGTCTCGGATTAAATTAAATATGCGGAAGCGTAAATAAAACTAATAAATTTTCTTGAAGGTTCTTCGTGGATCATCATCTCCAAAATTATTATTGCTCTTCTTCCTCGATCTCATCTTTTCGTCTTTGTCTGGAAGGGGAGGTAAGAGGGTGAGTGTTTGGAAAAACATCCAGCAAGTAGGGGCCGATTGAACATGGTAAAAACATATATATATTCATAGCAAATATCCTTTAAATATTTCTTTGTCAAATCACATAGATTTTGGCACATAAACTCGTTTCTTACACATAAACACATATCTTGCATATATCCACATAACGACTTATTGGATTCAAGAGGTAGCTCCCGTGCAAATAGCACTTTGCTCATTGGATTCAAGAGGTGACCCCGTTATGGGTAGCACTTTGCCCCGTCGGTTCAAGAGGTGGCTCCCACATAACGTGACACTTTGCTCCTCCGATTCAAATGATGGCTCCTACACACGAGTCCTTTCATTCAAAGTCATGTCACATACTTGTTAGATCTAAAACATAATCTTCATAATTGATGTTCATCGAAAGTTTCAACATATATATAGATTTGAAAAACGAAATGGTAATTGTAGCAAAAACCCACTTACTTGTTAAATAACCGAAGCGTGCTAAGATGAGATCCGGGTTGAGAAAACGGTGTGAATCTCCTCCTTTCTTCCTTGAAGGTTTCGAAATGTGTGTGTGTGATGTGAGTGCCAATTTTCGAAAATGGTGAGTGGGAGAATAGGTTTAAGGCATGAGGTGTTTTTATGTAAGCTATTGTTGGAATTAGGGGGTGGAAATCCCATAATTTATGTCCTTCAATTGCAAAGATCAAGGTATGTCAAAAAATGGTGTCTTGGTTGGTTAATGTTTTCTTGGTATGTGATTTTATAGGAAAAATTAATCATAGATCCATGTCTTTAGCCTTTTATTGACAAGATTGGGGTTAAATAATAATTGGATGGCATTATGATAATTATGATATTATTGATGTAATTGAATGTGTTAATGAATGGTCATCACCTTTCATAATTTGAGCAAACACAATTACAAAACTTTGGCATCTAATGTCATGATTTAAGCAAACCATTAATATCATTTAATGGGATTGAATGAGATTCAATGGTGGTTGAATGGGATTGAATGGTGCCAAAGTTTGGGTTAAGCACTTAAATGTCATTGAATGACTAATGATAAGAATTGGGTAAGTCCATTGAATGGTTTAATTATGTACTTTCAAAATGGAGCCACATTGTGTGCCTTTTTTATGTAGGATTAGTGTAGGGATTATAATGTCTAACTTTTATATATTCATTGCAAGATTTAAGATTGGTTATTGTTATAATATTATTTTCAATGATTTCTTAATTATCTACAACTTTAAATTATTTAAAAGTTTACAAGCTAAAATCATATAACCTATGTATTATTTCCTACACAACTCTAATAAATTATAAACTTAAATATGTGATTAACAGTTCACGATGATTGAATAATATAATTCAATCAATCCATAATGTAAATCTATTATTTTTAATTTTCAATATTTTCTTAGTATTACGTAATTTGTTTGACCAAAATTTCGGATCTTCACACTTTTTGCTTGCTATATCTAACAGATTTGGACCATCAGAGTATGAAGGTATCTTTGGGAAGTTAAGTAAACTGATGCGAAGTGGGTCTCTTGGTGAGTATCAACAACATTTTGAAAAATTAACCAACAATACTCAAAGTGTTCCGGAGTGGGTCTCTTGGATATGCCCACAACATTCTTAATTCTTGTGATGGAGTGATATAATTTCGATTTATCGATAAAAAAAAAAGGATGTGGTTCGTTAATGCAAGTTTAATGCTTCGGTAAAAAAAAATGTTCATTCAAAAAACAAATATATACTAGCAGACGACGCACACGTACATTGCGTGTATAACGTAATATATAATACATATGAATTGATATGTGTAATGAAATAAATGAGACATATAAATTGGTTAATATTACAATTCAAAAGATGCAACAAAGAACCACAACAAACCATTGGAGGGGTAGTTTGGTAAATTCAAATTTGTCATACCAAGGTAGTTAGTATATGGGACTTATGTGTTATAATATAGTAAGATATAACGTAATATATAATACATATGAATTGATATGTGTAATGAAATAACTGAGACATATACATTGGTTAATATTACAATTCAAAAGATGCATCAAAGAACCACAACAAACTATTGGAGGGGTAGTTTGGTAAATTCAAATTTGTCATACCAAGTTAGTTAGTATATGGGAATTATGTATTATAATATAGTAAGATAAATAAAGAAATAATAAAAAATCTAACACATGTACACGTGGTGACGGTCTTGTTCCCATGTACTCCGAGGTTGTCGTATAAGCATGGACCCACCAAAATTTCAGCATCGATTATTCCGCCCCACGCTTTTAGATCTCAACGATCTCCTTTGCCCTTTCTCCTCCTCCAAACTATAAATATATACACAACCAAGCACTATTCTACATTTTCGATCTCCAACGCCACTTCACTCTAAACACTCTACACTCCCTGCAAAATCTTGTTTTTTTTTTCATTTGTATTCTCTAGATCTCGCACTCATCATGGCCAAAATCAAGATTGGAATCAATGGTACCTGCTAACATGCTTTTTTTAGTTGTTAAATTTGTTGAAGGAAATCTTACCCCTTCCCTTCTTTTCTAAGATATTTTAGTAATATATGATCTGGTGTTTATTTGTAGGATTTGGAAGGATTGGACGATTGGTGGCTAGAGTAGCTATGCAGAGTGATGATGTTGAGCTTGTCGCCGTTAACGATCCATTTATTACTACCGATTACATGGTAATGTTCCTTTTTCTTTTTGAAAAATTTCTACGCTCTCTTTTGATTTTCTAATCATGATTGAGGTTGTAAATCGTTGGATCTGTTTGGTTTACCAGGAAACGACATTTATGTGTTTCATTGATTTAAGCTACATTGATTTCTGTGACAACTAGATCTCTGGTACCATTTTGGGTATCATAGTTGATATGTTCGGTTGGAATGGCTATTTGATGATCTATTTACTCCTTTCTGTAAGCATTGTTTGAAAAATAATCTTTAACTCGTCTGAATTACGTGTTCACTCTGCTAGCTACCCGACGTACATGTAAAAATTCATTTTGTCTACACTCATGGGTGACCGATTTGGTGGAGTAGATGAGCACGGAGGCATTTGGTCACGAGTTCGATTCTTCTACGAACACTTTTTCGGTCGAGCATATTGTATTGGGCTTGTTTAGTACGGTTTAACTGGCTGGCGTGGTTTACATGCTATTGCGCGTTTGCTTGATGTGTTTACCCATTGTGCACCTAAAAAATAGGTGCTGTGGGTCCCCGTCATAACAAAATGACAAAAATGCATTTTGTGTTTGTCTATCCAAAGTTAAGGAATGCACGAAAATGATATTCATTCTGTTATTTGTTTTTTTCTCTCTTTTTTGCCAATAACTATGTGAGTTTTTTAGTGACTGCCGCAGTTATTAAAGGCACAAAGCCCGCTAAGGCGCACATGTGCCATGGAACCTAGGCTCAAGGCATGAGTTGAGGTGCAGGTCTGAAGCGCGTTGATCGATAATATTAAAAGTTTGGATGCATGAAAAATATTATATCATATCGCATCTTATATATTAGTTAAAAGCTATTGAAAAACAATATAATCAATATTTTATAGGAGATAATCAAATATGAGTTCAACATGATGTTGAATTTTATTAGAAATACGAAATAATCTCATTTGGAACGCACTTAAAATGCGACATGGGCCTTTAAGGCGCATCGAGGCGTATGCTTCAGGCACGCTTCACTAAAATGCTTCACTAAAATACTGTGTCGTGGCGTGTCTCTAGGCAACAAGGATGGTCCATGCTGCACTTTGAGCTTAGGCACACCCCTTGTGGGGTTTTTCTAACTATGATGAGCAATATAATTGTTCTTGTTGAGGAAAAAGTAAGATGATGCTTTGTTTTACAAATGCTGCTTCTATATGCTATTTGACAACATTGTGTATTTTTTTTATGCGTATAGACATATATGTTCAAATACGACAGTGTTCATGGTCAATGGAAGAAGCATGAACTTACCGTCAAGGATTCAAAGACCCTCCTCTTTGGTGAAAAGCCAGTGACTGTCTTTGGCATGAGGTACTTATCTTACACGTTAGATGTTGGTATGATTTCTAGAATCCTTTTCACTATGTGTTGTGCTTTTTGATGAATAGAAACCCAGAGGAAATCCCATGGGGTGAAGTTGGAGCCGATTATGTTGTGGAGTCCACAGGTGTTTTCACGGACAAGGACAAGGCCGCTGCTCATTTGAAGGTTTGCCTCATAACATAACAATTATTTTTGAGCTACCACGGTCCATACAAGTAGTTTCCCACCCTTTTGATTCATTCCACAAGCATGCACTGCTTTGTCTTCATCTTAACGCCTTATTGTAGGCAAATTTTGGGTCATATAGTACTTATTGTGTAGAATATAATTTAAAGTATTTTTGGTTCTCTTATCTGAATCTCAGGGAGGTGCCAAGAAGGTGGTAATTTCCGCCCCAAGTAAGGATGCACCCATGTTTGTTGTGGGTGTCAATGAGAAAGATTACAAGCCAGATATTGACATTGTTTCTAATGCTAGCTGCACTACCAACTGTCTTGCCCCCCTAGCTAAGGTCTATTATTCATTTAATATTTCCAGCCTAAAGATATGCGGTAATACCTTCCACATATATCGAAGATTGAAACATACTCTATTGTGTTTTTTATGCCACAGGTTCTTAATGATAAATTTGGCATTGTTGAGGGGCTGATGACTACTGTCCACTCTATTACGGGTAAGTATATCTATTCCTCGAGTTTCCTCTCTTTTTTAACATGGCTTTTTCTATATTACACCAGAAGAACACATCCCATCACCCATGTATAGCATACATCTTTAGATGCAGGAAAACATGTATGTGTGGGTCCTACATAGAATACACGTGGGACAATACAACAAGGCTCCATTTGGATGGAAGGATTTGATGGATTTGGATTTCAAATCCTTAATACATATCAATTCAAATTGTATGACTAATTTTGAAATACATGGATTTAAAATCCTCCACCTTTAGTTTTAAGGCATTTTTTAACAATACCAAGGTATTTCAAATTCTTAATTATTGAAGTCATTTCAAATCCGTTGTTGAAATGAATTCCTTCAATCCAAATGCAACATAAGTGTTTCTTTTGGAGTGGCATAAACTTAACCTTTACATGGGTGCGAATGGTCCTTGATGGCATATGTCTTATGACATTCAGCAACACAGAAGACTGTTGATGGTCCGTCAATGAAGGACTGGAGAGGTGGAAGAGCTGCTTCATTCAACATCATTCCTAGCAGTACTGGAGCTGCAAAGGTACACCCTGAATTGCATTTTACATTATGTGATGGCTGGGATTATCTTCGATCACGAAATTCCAGGATTAGTGAATATAAGGCAAATATGTTGTGTTGCTAAACTAAGTTACATGTGTTAGCATTGACATGCACTGACACTGTATGAATACTTGAATGCGATTTAATCTTTATCCACCTAGTCTAATGTTCCTTAATAATGTATTGTTGATCGGCATTACATAATGCCATATTCTTTATGTAATTGATGAATGACGTGTTGTACAGGCCGTTGGGAAAGTACTTCCTGCTCTAAATGGGAAGCTTACTGGGATGGCTTTCCGTGTTCCGACTGTTGATGTTTCGGTGGTTGACCTAACTGCAAGGCTTGAAAAAGCAGCCTCCTACGACGAAATTAAAGCCGCTATCAAGTAATAATTCTGTATTCTTGTGATGCAAAGTTCCACTTATTTCATATTTAATTAATATACACGGGTGATTTAACTGTTTTTCAGGGAGGAGTCTGAGGGCAACTTGAAGGGTATCCTAGGATACACAGAAGATGATGTTGTGTCCACTGACTTTATCGGTGATTGCAGGTAAGGACTTGGGGATATCTTTTCTTAAGTGTTTAATTATGTCACCCCTCTATTTATCATCTGAAGCTGCAACGTAGTATATGAATCGCATTTGGAACAGGTCGAGCATATTCGATGCCAAGGCCGGCATTGCCCTCAACGGGAACTTCGTGAAAGTTGTGTCTTGGTATGACAATGAATGGGGTTACAGGTATGCCATATCATGAAAAAAGGATCTTTCTGTTTTTGTTTAGTCTGACTTAGGACTGTATACTGGATGCAATACTAATGTTATATACTGTATCGCAGCAACCGCGTGATCGACTTAATCCGGCACATGGCGAAGTCTGCTTAAGCCAGTTTGAAGGAGGATTTTTCTTCATCTCTCCGTTTTGATCAGATCCGGAGGGGTTATGTTTAGGAATAACTGAGTTTCTGAGGACTTGTTTGTTGTATTGTGTTTGTTTTAATGTGCAAGCATTTGGTGAACAGGATCTATTTAGCTCTTTGAGTTTTTGATTATTTTGGATTTTAATTTTTGTTTGGTTTGGTTATGTAATTTGGTGGGGAAAAAGTAACTGAAATGTAAACAAATTGAGTAATAATAAGCTTAAATATTTGTTCGAAAATTATTCTTATTATTATTTATAAATTGAAAATTTATCATATAATAATATATTAATATTATTTAACTAGAAATTAGTGAAGTTAATAAAAAATGATGAAATCAATATTTACATATGGTTGCTCCAGAAGTTCAGAATTTGATGTGGGATAATTTGTGGATTTGTTTTTACAAAAAATTAATTATAAATGGTCGATAAAATTTGGATTTGAGAATTTAGAATTTAGATAGAAGTATGAAAGTGAGTTTGATTCATTTACTAACTAAAACAATAATCATAACTAGTGTATTGTTGTACACGTTGCGTGCATATATAATATTTGTTTTGTAAAGTGAGGTGATAATTATAAATTTAAATTTTAAATTTTGCTTTTGGGATGTAATAAACTTTTTTTAAATTGATTTTGTTGTTTAATAACCTCCCAAATATTTTTTTGATGTTATTTTAGTTATCCAAATTAGCAAGGACCTTGTGGTCATTTAGGACATAATAGTAGGAGTATTTTCGAATTTGCAAAATGATCATACCACTAAGGTACTTAACCATTATAAGATAGTAAGATAAAGCGTTTTAAAAATTTAATTCGACCTACATAAATGGAAGTACCTGTCTAAAGCCCCGTTAAGTTACAATCTTGCCTATTTTTTATTTAATTTTTTTTAGAATGTGCAATTTGTTCTTTCAGTAAATGGGTGTTTTGTAATCGCTTATTTAGTGAATGTTTGTGATTACTTTTCAGAACTGTTTTATCTGTTTTTCAGAACAAAAAAAACAGATTTTGAGTATTTTTATTTCATTACTTCTGCAATTACTTCTTAAAAAATAAGTATGTAAAAATCAGAAGTACAGAAGCAGGTCATTTGATGTTTTTCACTGATGTTACTTGTGTAGCGGCAATTTTGTAATAATTTGAAGTTAATTAAGCTATTTTTTTTATTGTAATAGCAAACACTCAATGTTTCACTTACAAACAATTTTTTCCAAGTTCAAGAAAAAGCAAAATAAAAGACTTTGAATAATCAATTACAAGCACATACTTTAAGAACTTCTATGTTGTTTTTGCTTAAAGTTGGAAAAAAGTTATTTCTAAGCAAAATCACCACGTGTTTGCTATTAAAATAAAAAACAGTTTAATAAACTTTAATTAATTATAAAATTGTTAGCACATAAGTTAAAACAGTCAAAAACATGTCTCATGTCATGACTTGTTTCTCTACTTCTTTTTTTACGTGCTTTATTTTAGAGAAACAATAACAGAAGTAAAGAAATGAAATATTGAAAATCGTTTTTGATCTAAAAAATATTTAAGTATTTTTAAGAAGCATTTGTAAATACCAACTGAACGTTTTAATGTGAATATGAGATGACACTTCTCATTGGATGACTGAGATTTGTTGGCCATAATTGAATTATGTAATCTTGTAGATAAAGATTGATTAAAAATTAAAAAAAAAAGGAAAGTTAAAGAAAAAGAATAATGTTAGCCTCAACCCCACCGCCAGCCGCAAACCACCTCTTCGCCGCCGTTGATATTGGCACCAATTCCTTCAAATTAACCCTCGTCCGGACAGAGCCCTCCTCAGGCCTTTTTCTGGCCCTTAACCACCTCAAGGAACCCGTCGTCCTCGGCCTCGATACCACATCCACCTCCGCTTCCGCCACCATCTCCGCCGCCTCCATCGAACGATCACTATCCGCTCTCCTCAGATTCCAAAAATTCCTCAGCTCTTACCAACTGCCTCCCTCCCATATTCGCCTCGTCGCCACTTCCGCCGTGCGCGAAGCATGTAATAAATTCCAATTTGTTTCCAGTGTGCGCGAAACTCTAAATTTAGATGTTGAAATTATTTCGGGAGTCGAAGAGGCTCGCCTCATTTATCTCGGTATCCTCCAGTTCTATCCCGTTTTTACCTCTACCGTTCTCATTATTGATATTGGCGGTGGCTCCACTGAATTTGCTGTGGGGATCGAGGGTAAGGTTATGTTTTCCCAATCACTAAGGTTAGGACATGTAACTCTTACTCAAGAATTCACCGATATAATTGCAATGAGAAAACACATTCGAAATGAATTGCAAAACTGTGGCTTGATCGAGAAAATTAAGAATTATAAAATAGATATAGTGATTGGTGCCTCCGGTACAATTAAAGCTATTGAGAGGGGTGTTTTTAAAGGGTATGCACGCATGGTTGAGGAAAATGTTTGTTTGTTTGAGGACTTTGTAAAAAGGGAGTGGAAGTTCAATAAAGAGGAGTTGAAATCTTTGGTGGAGAGGTTGTGTGAAGAAGAAAAGGAAATGGACGGGAGAATGAAGAGGATAGGTTTCTTCAAGGATCGGGCAGCATTTATATTAGCTGGAATGATTCTATTGGATGAGATATTCGAAATGGTTGGGATTGATGAAATGGAGGTATCAGGGTATGCGTTAGGCGAAGGTGTGGTTACGGAGATGTTGGGACAGGTTCTCAAGGGATTTGATTTGAGTGCTAATGCAAGATGGAGGTCAATTGCTAAGCTTTCTTCAAGATTTAACAATAAGAAAAGGATTCAGGCAGCTAATGTGTGCGCTTGCATTTCGAGGGAGATATTTGAAGGTTTGAGGAAATCGAACGAGCT
Source organism: Haberlea rhodopensis (assembly GCA_907163345.1). Lineage (NCBI taxonomy): Eukaryota > Viridiplantae > Streptophyta > Magnoliopsida > Lamiales > Gesneriaceae > Haberlea > Haberlea rhodopensis. Next base: position 117,409 of record CAJQUN010000401.1, read on the forward strand.
TCTTGATTCTGAGTTTTCAGTGGCATTGGATGACAAAGATCTTGAGTACCTTGAATCTGCTAGTTTGCTTCACAGCATTGGATTACATGCTGGCAAGAAGGGTTACCATAAGCACTCATATCGTATTATAGTGAATGGGGATCACCTCCATGGTTATACTGAGGAAGAGATTAAGAAAATTGGTCTTCTTGTGAGACATCACAGAAAGAAATTTCCAAAAGGTGACGTTCTTGAGGGATCTAGTAAAGAGGGAAAGAGGAAGTTTGTAGTCCTCTGTACAATATTGCGAGTGTCTTTTGCAGTGCTGCAGTCTCTCCCTTGCTTAAGCAATCAAATCATGGAATTTAAACGTGAGCCAGAAGGTTTCAAGTTGGTAATGAGCGAGACCGAGGAAAGACATCAATCTTTTGAAACTGTAGATCCTTTAGAGGGAGGTGTCAATGCTCTGTTGGACAAGGAGTTGGAACACTTTAGAATGGTTTTTAAGAACAAATTGTCTGTAGTAGTTGCTTCAAGAATCCCTTAATTTCTTCATGCTGATGGCCGAAGCAAGAAATCCGAGGTTTCGAAGGCTTCAGCGGTTCTCTATGGAATTACACGATTGTGTAGATATATATTTGCAAATTTCCTATGTTACAAGTCGGAGATAGAATAGATCTCTTCAATTTGAAATCAATGAAGGAATTTCTAAATGATTGGTCGCATGATTCTTATAGAGATAGTAAGGTGCAAGTGCAACTAAGAAGTTTCCTTCATGCAGCACGGGCAAAATGGTGGGGCCAGCTGGTGCATAACAGTGCGGTCGTCCATCCATCTTGTAGTTGTCTGTAAATTTATGAACTTCGTAATGTGTATATATAATGTTAGGAAAACAGTGAATTTCGATGGCTTTGAGGAGTAAAAAATTACACTTTCTGGAATGTAATATTGTTTTACTTATCAAAACAATTTATCCCAATATATAACAAAGCCTTTAATAAACATGATATATGAAATATATCAGTTACCGATAGTATTTGGTGCACACTAATTACACTAATTAAATATATCTTTACATATGTTATAAATATATGACTTAACATGAAGAAATCGAATCCTCACAGGTTAATTACCGACCCTCACGCATGTAATGTTGGATGATTGTTTACACGAAGTTTATGTAAAATGGATGGAATTATTTACTACATATTTTCAAGTAACATGTTTTTGAGACGAAATAATCAATAGCTCACGGACCGTTCAAGAGCTTTAATATATTTATTATTTTTTTAATATATACAAAAAAAAAGTTCAACCCAAATTCGACCATTTGCTTAATAAAACTTGGTATTTAATTTTGAATCAAATCGAGTTTTGAGCCAGTGAACTCGGAACTCGGATATGAATGAATAATTAGATGGGGCTCGCCTCGCCCCTGCTACGGCACTAAAACCTTTGACGGACAAAAAGGTGTAACAATCAAACTCATGATGAACTAGCTAGACAATTTTGAACTAAGCATGTAACACAACAACACACTATCCCAACCACTAATGCAAAAGATTATCACGTCTACAGAATAAAGTTTTTCATATTTAGTATCCATCAGACAAGATATACAAAGCTAACTCACATACAGAAAAAAGTTAGTGATCGACCATTTTCTGCATTTTTTTCTTCAAGAGTGTATGATAGTCCTGTTCCGACAGCGATAACATTTGATTCAGAGGTAACTTGATTCTATGTTTCCCCATAGTCTCATACCTAGGTTTGATCCTATCTTCTAAGCTGTAACCGAAGTATTGTGGGAATTTGATTAGTTCTGACTTTGGATACACCATAGTCACAAAAAACTCCCACTTTCGTATCAAGTTATCCGACAAGCTAAAAGTATACAATGTCCCATATCGTGATATCATTGTTGCAACATCTCCCAAACTGTATCCTCTGTCCAAGAAAAACTGAGTCACCGGTTTCAAATTAGCCTCGATGCTGAGACCAAAAGTTTGAGGAGATCGTTGGAGAAGAAGTGCTACATTAACCTCCAAAGACTCGAAATACTCAGCCGTGGGGCGTAACTTTTCCTCCACACTATAACTTATAATATTCGGGCAGCGAGTAAGAAGTTTACTAACATTTTCAGCTGAGAGGCCCATCTCGTAAAGAAAATCCACAGTTGCTTTAAGTTTTGGTCTGCTGTAAGTGAGAAGTGGAGGGAAGCGGTATATTACTTTTGCCCATTGCTTCTTATCAACACCAAGCTCCTCAAGATATTCCATAGTGGGGATCAAATTTTCGGTGAGGCTAATTCCACAAAGTTGAGGTCTTTTACTCAGGATGCTGGGGATGTCCACTTTTGGCACGCCTAAATCGAGAAGAAATTCCACGATTGGCTTGATTTTCCCATCCAAACTATAGTAAGCGAAAGCTGGGAATTTGCGTATCACTTCTCTAATTGCTTCAAGTTCCATACCAAGCTCTAAAAGGTAGACGATGTGCGGAGGAAACTTCCCAGTCGGGGTAATGTCACCAACCCGAGCCAAGGCTTTTAACTTTTTAGAGTTGAAAGTAGAAGTAGGAGAAGAAACTGATGTAACAGAAGTTTCTATCACCGGTTGTTTCTGAACACTTTCTTTAGTTTTTTTCTTGACAGGAACAGCAGGGTTCGGAAAGTTTTCAACAAACTCTACCAAAATTGATCCATACTCGTCAAGGAGTGTCTCAAGGTATGGGTTAAGAGCGTCCCTGATCTCAAGGGTTGTGAGTTCCCGACCTGAAGCACCAAGGAATATAAATAGCCTTTACCAAAAAACAGAAAAGAAAAGAAAAACTGAAAGGAAGTTGATAAGTTTCAGTTGTGTTTGAGAAAACTGAAAAATAAGAAACCGAACCCACTAAGTAGTAAGACTTGTGATGGGAGTGAAGCTGCAACAGAAGGTGATCAATAAATCCATCCGACTTGTTTATGGTTCTTGTTGCCAGTACACTGCTTAAACCTAGTTTCTTCAAGAATAACGCTAGCACAGCCTTTGCTTCTTCCTTTTCGGCTACTAACAAGATTGGAGGCACTAGCCTTAAGCTAAAGGATCCGTCTACCCCAGATTCAGCTTCCAATTAAAAGAGATTCAACAATGTTATATCATGTAAAAAGATGAAGATCTGAACACAACTTCATGGAGAATGCCAAAAATGATAATAAGATCTTTACCATATTTTGCTCGAGAAAAGAAAAGCTTTTGAGGAACTAGGACTTCAGTCCTGCAGGGGATAAAGATGGTTGAATGGACGCCATCAATCTGATATAACTATGGGATGCTCAAAGTGTAAACTCAAACTAGCGCACCTTATAACAGTAGTGCAAATTCTTAAAGCTTTAAACAAAGACTGGCGAAATTTTTCAGGCAGAAAGCTTTTTTCTTGACCTTCAAGCAGAAGGGGTGATTTATTTAGTGAAATTCTCATTCCAAACTTAATTGTAAGTAATGCAAGTGAGGAAAATGCCTTGGCAAACACTCTCAAATCCAGAAAATTTTGATTAGAATTTACTTTCTTTCAAGTTCATGGTAGTACTCCTGGTTATCATCTACATACTTCACCCATCAGCATGAAGTTTGGTAGTATCTATTCAAAAAGCCCACGCTAAAATCGCTGAGACTATTCCACTTAATTATAGATGAATTTTTTAATCCTTAGAAATATGATTCCAGTTAAGGTCATGGTCACCCGTCACCCAAGTTGCCCACAAAGTACAAATAGTTTAGTTCTTTCTGTCTTCTTCATCTCGTTGGTAGTTATATCAAACAGAAATTGTGCAACCACTATTTATACTTTCGACAGCCACTTTAGGGCAAATAAACACGACCAACTATGAAGGAGCATCAACCCACCAACAGGATTACTAACAGCATATTCAGAAGTACCAAAAGGTTGGAACTCTAAGTTGCACTGTAATGAGAATCTAGAATGAATAAAAAATCAATACGAAATCCTGCTCTTTCCTTACGGTTCTTTAAATTTACCAAATATTTACAACCCAAAAACCATAAGCTACAGCCTACAAATGTAAGACAGAAGCAAAGACTGTACCTTGAGTGAAAAATGGTTGTTCTTGAGAAAAATTGGAGTCCTGAGGACCTAGAAAGAACAAAGGCTTTCATTGTTTGACGATAAAGGCTAAATATTTGGAAGTGAAATGAAACTTATATCAAATTTGACAGAGAGTGGGGTTTTGGGTAATTTTGTCTTATTATATTCGCGGCCAAAACAAGTCCTGCAAATTAGTTGACTTTAAATTCAACTTATTTATAATTTAATTTACTTGAAGTGAGTCGATGATACCTATTCTCTAATTGCACCATTGCTCACTTCAACTATATGAAATACACACCAGTTATTGATCAAAACGGATTTTATCATTCATGTATCGATAATATAGATTGACATATACTCCATATATATGTTTATGTTCTCATGCACAAACCATTCCGACCGGGGACAGAATTTCTTCGAATATTTTCTTGAATTCGTTCGAGTCAAATTATTTAATCTTAGTAATGTTGTCATCAATATTTTCTCAGCATGATTATCTTTTTATTATTTTATTATTGTATCATCAAGAAAGAGTCGTGTATCGAAATTATCTTAATCTTTATGAACAGAAGAGAATCCTAGAAAGTAAAATAAACAAATGCGAGTAGTTGGAGTCTTTCTAGGAGGGGTGTGTGGTTGTTCTGGATCTACCAGAATTACATAGTCCTCCAGTTTTACTACATGGAATGTTCCAAGTATTGAATCATACTTGAGCACAAAAAGTGCACTCAAGATATATTGCTTAGGCTGCTGACAAATGCTTTTGATCTGAATCACTTTCTTTTGTTGTAATTGAGGCCTTTTTGTGGATGCAGCATTGAAATCATGGCTGTGTTGGGAGAAAATGTTAACAGAATGAAAACCGGGAAAAAGAAAAGCCGCGCTTGAGATACACTTGGACAACTATATGCGTTGACAAGCTTACTTGTTGACAAAGTTCTTGTGTAGTATCTTTGGCTTTGAATATACAAAAGAGATCAGTTTGCTGTTGCCCATTACTTCTCCGTGGATCACTAGTGTTCCTTGCTAAGTTATGCTAACTATATGTGTTCAACAATATGCCATATACTATGGATTGATGTATGCTCGAGATGATATTCTAATACAACAAATATTCTTTACTATATACTTTTGAATCTGGATAAAGAATGTTCTGTTCAACAAAAGTAGGGAATCTTAAGGAGAATGTAGTATTTCTGGATGGCGACGCTCTCTTGTAGGGAGGATATCAATGCCCCTTTTTACGTTCCTTAGGCTTTTCCAGATGAGGGAAGGCACTCAAAATATTTTGAGCCCTCAAGTCTTGCCTCGTCAAAATGCCGACCACGGGAGACACCTGTAAAATGTATACAACAGCTCAGACATGTTGCATTCAGCAAATATTTCTACCCTCTGTTTTATGTATCAAATTTTTTCCAAGAGTTGGTATTTATTTCCTGTAAGCCAAAAAAAAATTGTTTGTTCTTCAATGAATGTATGGCTCTTAAACTTACCCCAGCTGCTTGAAATTTAGGGAGAATAATCAAGTGACGAAGCCCAACCTGCCTAAAAAGCACCATCGCCTTCGCCACTGACGTTGTCTCAGTTACAGTGAATGGGGTTGTATTGGTCAAGGGGTGTAAGTCAACATACATCTCCATTTCATCATTTGTCAATGCTATCTCTTCAATATTACCCCAACTTTCAGCTAAATCAATTGAGGTAAAAGTAGCTCTCACTTCCCATTCCTCTCTCCGTCGTCTTTCTTGCAGGAACCACTTCTTCTTCAGCACTAACATTAGATGAGATCTTAGGACCAGTCCATGCAGTTCAGCAGGCTGATTTGGTGAACCTACTACTGGTGAAACCATTACTGCATCCACAACTGGAAAGCCATTGTGTGTGGTATTTCTCAGGATTTCCACGACACGACCCACCTTCTCAATTCCATTCAGGGTAATTACGGCTGGCTTAGCATCAATGAGCTCACCAACGGTAATATTTCTCATCCAAGGCTCAGGATGTGCTTCCAAGAAAGGCAGCTCTTTTAATTCTAATATTATTTCGTAGATGCTAGGGTTGAAGCAGTCTCCCACTGTTTTAGCAATTACGAGAACTAACATTGTAATGGGTAGCAAGAGAAGGTTGTTGGTGAGCTCAAGAAATATGACACAAAGGGAAACAGTCATTCTCATCGAACCAGCCATAAGGGAAGCTGCCCCAAGAACGGCATAGAGTCCCTGATCTATGTCTGTATATGGTCCCATGGCAACACCAAGTATGCGACCATAAGCCCCGCCCATGAGAATGATAGGGAGGAAGAGACCGGATGGGACGGCAATGCCAAAGGTGACAAGTCCCAAAATGCAATACAGCACAAAGTAGACAGTGAGGGAAAGTATGTGGAATTCTGTCGCGGTGTTTATGGAGAAAATGCTCCGAACAGCATCATCATTTGTGGTTAGGAGAAGAGTAGCTAGGTCATTATAGTATCCTTTTGAGCAGTTGAATTGCTTGAAGTTTCCTGTCCCTCCAGTTGTAGGACAGGAAGAATCCAGAAGGGAGGAATCACAAGGTCGGCATTTTACAAGAAAAGGAAGTCCATAAATGCACACTGAAGTGAAAATGGAGACACTGAGACTAAGTAGTAGTTTATGCAATTTGCCCTTCCTGCAAAATAACCATAAAATAGACGAACAACAGATCAATTGCCTGATTTATCCCCTCTGCTGTCTTTACCACATTGAAATCTGGATATAATTCGCAAAGTGATACTAGGTAGCATATTGAAAAAAAAAAACAGGCGCTTACTTATTTATGACATTGTAGACCTTGAGGATCTTCTGGAGAACGTAGTTGTATATGCCTCCTAAAATGCCTCCAATCACTCCTATTACAGCGACGGGAATGAGGTCGACCGCATGGTATTGCACTGAAACACCACTCACATCAAACATTATCAAGCCACCTCTCCCAAATAACCCACAGTTCCCTGATTTACAGAATTCAATGAATGCCCTGAGCACCACGACCACTACTGCTGTACTGAAAAATGTTCTCCAAAGAAGAGCACTTCTCCACCATGTTGCCACCTCTTCAAGAGCGAAAAGGACACCACCAACTGGGGCACGGAAAGCAGCGCATACTCCTGATGAGGAACCCAATGTGATCAGATCCCGCCTATCCCTGTCATTGTTGAAATATCTTAGCCAGCGCCATCTAAGACGGTAATTATTTGTGCCGCCCTGTCCCAAAATCGAAGCAATGCAGGTCCCAATGTGTACTAGAGGTCCTTCTTTTCCAAGATCCAAGCCTGCAGCAACAGCTCCAATGCTTCCAATGATCTGGATGACAAAGACATTAACAAGCACTCAGCTAACCTAGCAGGTATAATAAGAAACTGCAGCACGTTAGGGATAAATTTCTGATCACGAGTATCATAACACATAACATGCAACTCCTAGACCCCCTAAAAACTATTTATAGGCTTGACTGATTAGTAAATGAATCATTAATAACTTTGCAAGATAGTTACCAATATCATCAAGAACATTCTGAAGTTGGTATAAATGGTGGAGCTTCGAGTGAATGCATCTTTCTGTAAACAAAAATAATGCTTCTGGTTCGAGATTTAAATTTGTGAATTTGATTGATCTGTTATTCAACACTAATGTTCCTCTATTAATCAGAGTGTCAATTATTAGTTGGTTCATGATTTGAAGTCGTGAAGGTAATGATTGATCAGCCATTCCGTAATCACGAGGCAAAACAATTTAAGTACTAGATTGGTAATTTGCTTAACAATTGTGCACCTTAACAATCAATGTTGTGGCACCAAACATGTTAGGGGTATCAACTCCATTCAGATAAGCTTTAATTTCAGGAATTCCAGGACCGGCTGCTGTAGGCGCAAAACAAACGCACAGAACAGCGGCCACCGATGTTAGAATTAAATTTGCTCCAGTCAAATAGATGAATCCCATAAGATACCTACATCCATGATCCATAAATTTAGTGAACTTTTTGCCGATACAAGCAACAATTCCATTGATTCAGTGATACGCACGTAGGCCATTTACAATTTCATTTCGTGACTTGTTTTGCAATAGCACCGTACCTTTTCTGGTCGATATATTTAACCACAGCAAGAAGTTTGTACCCTGCAATATTTTCAACTGCAAGATTGATGAGAGATGCGACTATTCCGGTCAGAAGCCCGACGAGGAATGCCAGCAACCATTTCAAGAAGATATACTGCAGCACTTGGACTTTCGATCTGCTTCTCCAGTCCTGCTTGAAAAGATCATTTTCGTTGATCCTAAATCAAGAAAGAGTTAGTTTCCACACCCCATTAAATTTTCATTGAAAATAAAAGAAAAAGAGCAGTTTTATAGATTGTTATTACTCGTAGTCCAAGCTCTCTATGTGAGAAACTTTGGCTCCAACCATGGCGAGTGGACTCGAAGAAAGTGTTAGATTTCTTTTAAGCAGAGGCCGTTGAAGTGTGTTGCTTTCGAGGTCTTTTACTTCATCATCTTCTAGTCTTTCAATGAATGTTTCATCTGCTCCTGCTGACTTGTTATGCTCCTCCATCAGCAGATTCTCACTTTCCTGTTTCCGATGATGAGAAAGTTGAGTTGTTCCTGGCTTCTTGGAAGACAGTTGATGAAAATGGATCTTCAATCAGATGCAGCGCATATTCAGGTTTGTCTTCTTGTAGCTTACGATGCTAGGTAGACTTGTATGTTTTTTTTATTTTTTAAAATAATTGTGAGAATAATGATTGATGCTTTGTTGGAGGGTTATAGTTTTATGACAAGGGAACATCGGTTGCTACATCATCGACACTATTCTTGAAGGTGTAGCAATTCTTAGATGAAAATATTTTTCGGTTGCTACACCATCGACACTTTCTTGAAGGTGTAGCAATTCTTAGATGAAAATATTTTCGTCAAATGGTTTAATGTACCCTTAGAAACAACATAATCAACGATAACATCAAATCAACCTATGACGAGCTAGCTGTTTTATATTTTATTGTATTTTATAGTTGATATGATGGGTATAATTTTAAATTTTATGTAACCATGTTCATAATTATTGGTTATGTCAGATTTTTAATATAATGTCCTGATATCAGCATATTTTAAAACAAGTACTGGAAGCAAAATATCTGTCGAGTTGAAAGGTACAAATAGAATAATTATTCGAACATAATTAATGGTGGGCCAATAGATGCCAGTTTGGTTTCATTGAAAAACAACCAAGCATCCAATTCCCCAATCAAACCCGTCAGTAAATGTGTTGTGTTTGATTTATTTTCTGATATAGATATTTCTTTTACTGTAACTTCTCACCCGATAATACTGTGCTATTGCCACATCGTATAAATTTAGTTTCTGCTGGTGTTTGGTGTATTCTAAAATTTTAAATGTGTATTAGGATAGAATATGGAATGATAATAAATATGTTTTCGGAGGATATGAGAATTTGGACTGAGTAAAAATTATGAACATGTGGCGAAAACTTTGTGTTTGGATTGAAAATTTTCATTTGAAGAGAGAAGTTAAAAAGAATGGATATGAAATGTGTATCGTTTGATGATTTAGGATCTCGAGTAGGTATGGTCCAAACAACGCGAAATACGTGATGTGCTTATGATGTCCGAACATGGTAGGCCGGATAGAGTGAGTCTGAAAACCAAAGAGACTATATGGGCTTCGTGGAGATCCTCAGTGTGGCCACTCCGACGATCAAATCAATGCTCATTAACAGGCCTTGGTGGAAGCCAAGGTCCCTTCGTTCAAAATTTATGAATCATTCTAATCATAGAGTTTGAAGGATAATTGATTTTGGCTCAAAAGATAACTTAAATTTAGAGTTGAAAGGATTAGAAATCTATGGATTGAAAAATTACCTAAATGATTGAAATGAATTTGGATTATGTATTTTGTTTTAAGCCCACAAGGTCTCTCTGTCCACACACAACTTTAGATTGATTGCTTTTTTCCAATCCAGATTCAAAGCAGGAAAAAATTGGGATCAGCATCTAAATCAAATTGGACCCATTAGTCTAGGATGTCCTAATAGCACTACAATAATCAAAACAATAATAAAAACATATTAGTACTATATAATAAGTCAGGAACGGATGAACAGTAACCGTTCCGGCTTTTTTATTTTTTTTATTTGATTTTTTAGTTTTATTTTTTCCTTTATTTTTGTTAGTTCATTTTCATTTATTTTTGTTATTTTTTCAATCGGGTACTATTCCGTGAATCGTAAATGTCCATCTTATTTTGTTATTTATTATTATTTTTACATAAATATTGATTTGTTTGATAAGATTTGACTCTTGACCCAACAGTTCATACCTTTTATACCGTTCCGGCTTTTTTATTTTTTTATTTGGTCCGTTAATTTAGGGCCCACAGAAGTGTGAGGGTAATAGAGGCAGTTAGTAGGTGTTGTAATGGGAAACACCAGGAAGTACAGGTAAATTAATAGGATGGAGTTTCCTTAAATCAAAGTGGTAATATACTTATTATTAAAAGACGTCAGGTAATACTGGTGCCGATAGGGGCCCCATAAAATAGACAAATAAGAGGGGCCCCATACCATATACGTAATCATAAACTAGAATATACGTAATAACTAATTCCGAAAGAGGGTTCTGGAAGCGGAATGGGCTTACGCACATTTCCTTGTAGGTCACAGAAAATCGACGACGTGACGTCGTCGATTTTTGTGACCCTGAACAGAACCCAATTGAGGAATTAGTTATTACGTATATTCTAGTTTATGATTACGTATATGGTATGGGGCCCCTCTTATTTGTCTATTTTATGGGGCCCCCATCGGCACCAGTATTACCTGACGTCTTTTAATAATAAGTATATTACCACTTTGATTTAAGGAAACTCCATCCTATTAATTTACCTGTACTTCCTGGTGTTTCCCATTACAACACCTACTAACTGCCTCTATTACCCTCACACTTCTGTGGGCCCTAAATTAACGGACCACTTTCCCCATATATGTGTATTTTAGGGCCCACAGAAGTGTGAGGGTAATAGAGGCAGTTAGTAGGTGTTGTAATGGGAAACACCAGGAAGTACAGGTAAATTAATAGGATGGAGTTTCCTTAAATCAAAGTGGTAATATACTTATTATTAAAAGACGTCAGGTAATACTGGTGCCGATGGGGCCCCCATAAAATAGACAAATAAGAGGGGCCCCATACCATATACGTAATCATAAACTAGAATATACGTAATAACTAATTCCGAAAGAGGGTTCTGGAAGCGGAATGGGCTTACGCACATTTCCTTGTAGGTCACAGAAAATCGACGACGTGACGTCGTCGATTTTTGTGACCCTGAACAGAACCCAATTGAGGGTAATAGAGGCAGTTAGTAGGTGTTGTAATGGGAAACACCAGGAAGTACAGGTAAATTAATAGGATGGAGTTTCCTTAAATCAAAGTGGTAATATACTTATTATTAAAAGACGTCAGGTAATACTGGTGCCGATGGGGGCCCCATAAAATAGACAAATAAGAGGGGCCCCATACCATATACGTAATCATAAACTAGAATATACGTAATATTTTTAGTTTTATTTTTCCTTTATTTTTGTTAGTTCATTTTCATTTATTTTTGTTATTTTTTCAATCGGGTACTATTCCGTGAACCGTAAATGTCCATCTTATTTTGTTATTTATTATTATTTTTACATAAATATTGATTTGTTTGAAAAGATTTGACTCGTGACCCAACAGTTCATCCATTTTATCTCAATTTTTTAAATTTAAAATGTTTTCTTTTTTTTGTAGAAAAGAACTTGTTGTTTTTGTCAAGTATGAATTGATTTTAAAAAAATAGATATTTCAGATTGGGTTTTCGTCGTGGCAAACTTTAATAATATTTTTTTATATTCGTCCTGGCAAACTTTAATACTAATTTTTTATAAAATATTTGGCATGATGAATTTTTGTTAGATTACAGGCCGCCAGTTTGCTTGTTTGTATACATTTTGATTTTTGGCTTGCCTAAGACCCATTATTAATATGTGATTGTTCTCAATTACCTTTATTATGATGTTTGGCATCAAATTCATGTATAAGGAGATTATATCAATTTTTTTAGAAAATATTAAATTATGATAATTATATATTACTTGTTTTTGTTTGATAATGATTTGGAAGTCACATCGAGATTCATTATTTGTGAGAAAGTATATAAATAATTATAAATGTATGATGATTCATTATCATTAGGCTATACCAAGTAATATAAGAGCAATATCCTAAAATAATGCAAAATAATAAACATAAATTATAATTCCTCTTATGCAATGCCCGCTCCTGCTATGAGATACCGAACTCATATCTGCATTATGAAATGAACCATCATCATTTTGAAAACTCTTGCGAATAACTTTTGATTGGTTTTGAAGTTTGTTGAGAATCACTTTTGTTGTGATATTTGATGTCATTTACTACTATAATGCACTTTTGTAGATGACTTTTATTTAGGAGTCTATTGGGACCTACTAGGATATCTGATGCCAACTCTTGCTATCGTGCACTGTTGTGATTGACTTTTGTTTAGTCCAACCTGTTTGGTGTTATTTATGTACTATTATGTATGTTCAATACGTATGAACCATCTTTTTATCATTTTGAACTGTCTGTTAAACTTGTGTTGGACGTTTTGTTGGACATATATATCAGATTAGAAGTTCACTTGCAACGTGCCTTGCGCGGTGCCAAATTAACTAGTAGATTTATACTTAAGCCAGTGTCTTGTAACAATACATGTGTAAATTAAGGCAGGATCAGTTTAAAAAAAAGAGTAAATTACGCCAGGAACCATGTGGAATATGGGCTCAACTTGCTATTACACTTGTCCTATCTGTCAAGTTGGATAAGAGTACCATTGAGAGATCCAACGATGCCAAACAAGGTGACCTTTGGAATGACTGAAGAACCATTTTTTATCCATATGAATACATGTATTATATTACTCTCTCTCTCTCTCTCGTGTTGAAATTGTTAGCAATCAATACATGGTTGATTGGCTTTATTTCAAGTTCCATTCATTTTTACATTGGTCGGTGCCAATTATTAGGGTGAGTTTTCAAGAATCACGAGTTTTTTTTTTTTGATTGTGTGGAGAGGAGTATTTTGTAAAGAGTTGAGCAAGACTCGAACGTACGTATGCTATCACAAATTGGGAGATGATAATCAATTGGTCAAAGATCCGGGAATCAAATCACGAGTTTTAGGTTAATGAAGTTTTTTCCTTATTTTTACCTTCCAATTATTGGTAGGTTTATATTTATTTGTCTCTTTGTTAATCTAAAACCACACCATCTCTCCTTTCGTTGGTAATGGATGAAATACAAACTTTTATAAGTTTTTCAATCCATATATGTAAAATTGCCCTCTTTGGAACTGAATCGATTGTCTCCCTTGACATGTATGTAATATCAACTCCATTCTCCCCTTATTTTGATGCCTTTTCCCAAGCGTCCCTGATCCAGTTGATTGTCGGCTGATGTGGATATAGTTTCTGGTCGATGTGATAAATTAAATTATTGAAGTCAATTTTGTTTTGCTAATTTTTGGAAGTTCTTGTGTTTAATTTTAGAACTAGTAGTTAATACGTGTCTCCAAACCAAATGGTTTGTTGGCTGATATAGACATATGGCTTTCAATAATTTGGGGGCGATGTCATAATTTGACCTGGACATCAATGTAAATAGGGGTGAACATTCCCAACTTGTAAAAACCGAAGTGACTGAATTCTGTTTTTCGACCAACGCCGATTTTTATTATTAAAATCGAATAAATCGAATCGATAAAACATCTGTTATTTCGATCAATTATCAAATAACGGGCTGTTAATGGGTTTATTTTATTTGTAAATTTAAAATATATGTTATTGTGTAGATTCGAACTCATCTTGAATCATTAAGCTATAACAGCCTTGTTGATTTAAATAGAGTATTTTAATTTATATATATTAATCAAACAAATAATCTTACACATTTTTGATTCTTTGAGTTTGAATTTGTTTCACGTTATTTACGATTAATCCATGGAGAAAACACTTTCAAATATTTTTATACTTTTTTCTTTCAAATTTTAATAATATTTTAAGTTTTTTTCAAAAACATTAGGTCAAATCGTAACCACAACCGTTGTTTAGCCGAAAACGTATCCGAAACAGGCGGTCCATGAACTGTTATCGTTATTGTCAATGAAGATTAAGTGTCGAGGTTTTTTGAACCATCTGAACGACGATTCTGAACCGTTGTCAAATCTAATTTTAAACTAATGAGTTTGCATGTACTTTAATTCTACATCTTCATTCAAATTTACACCCATTGGAAGGTAAATTCTTAAATGCATCAGGTTTGGATCCCGATATATATATATATATATATATATATATATATATATATATATTGTGTATCGATGCCCATATCCGATGATACAATAATTTCCCCCTTCGAATGTAAGCAACAATATAAGAGAGTCATCCCCTCTGATTTTACTATGAGAAATCAATCATTTTCTTTACCTGAGTTGTGGTTCCCATGTAGGGGTGTAAAATCGAACATATTCATAAACTTTTCGAGCCGGCTCGATAAATATTTGATTCGAATTCGAAATTCTCGAATTCGAGCCGAACTCAAACATGTTCGAACTTTTTTCGAGCCGAACTCGAGCCCAAATTACTTTTTTCAATAGTTCGCGAGCCGCTCGCGAACTTTAATATTTTATTAATTTTATATTAAATAAATATATTTCAAACCTTTTGGGTATTTATTTTCGAGCAATAATTCGAATAGCTCGCGAATATGTTCGAACGTTTTCGAGCCGAACTCGAACTTTGATTCGAGCCGAACTTGAGCCAAATTTTGAAACTATTCGAACTTCGAATCGAATTTGAACTCGAACTCGAATATAACTATTTCGAGCCGAATTCGAACCTTAAATTTTTTTGCATATTCGGCTCGATTCGGTTCGTTTACACCCATATTCTCATGTGCTACTAAAGCTTGCATGCATTGGATGAGCATGTTGGAATAATATAAATATAATAATATGGTAGAGAATGTGACCAATGTTTATTTATGCCACATCATAGCATATTTTGTTGGTTTGATGATGCTAAATCAAATTAAGTTATATATATATATATATATATATATATATATATATATATATATATATATATATTATCATATAATAAGTGAGGAAGGGGTTATTGTTTCAATGAACAGTAACCCCTTCCCTTTTTGTCCCTTTTTTTTCTTTTTCTTTGTTATTCCTTCCCTTTTTGTCCTTTTCTTTTCTTTTCTTTTTTGTTATTATTTTTTTTGTTATTTATTATTTATCCAATAGGTTATTGTTCCTGTGATATACGACCGTCGCTTTTTTATTTTTTTAAATTTTTTTATTTCCTTTTTCTTTTAGTTTTTCTTTTATTTTTGTATTTTTTATAAAATATTCCGCATGATAAATTTCTGATAGATTGCAGGTCGTCGATTTTGCTTGTTTATGTACATTTTGATTTTTTGCTTACCTACGACCTATTGCTGATATATGGTATTACCTTTGTTTTGATGTTTGTCATCAAATATTCCCTTAATGTGAGATTATATCAAGACTCTTGACTCAACAGTGCATCCCTCTTATCTCAATTTTTAAAATTTAAAATGTTTTCTTTTTTTTTTTTAGAAAAAAACTTGTTGATTTTGTCAAGTATGAATTAAAAAAAACAGGTAGTTCAAAATAGATTTTTGTCGTGGCAAACTTTAATAATAATTTTTATGTGAACTTATTTTAAAAAAAAAGAGTTAAAAATAAGTTTTCGTTGTGGCAAACTTTAATAATATTTTTTTACAAAATATTCGGCATAATGAATTTTTGGTAGATTACAGGTCGTCAGTTTTGCTTGTTTGTATACATTTTGAGCTTTGGCTTACCTACGACCCGTTGCTAATATGTGATTGTTCTCGATTACTTTGTTATGATGTTTGGCATCAAATTTTCCCTTCATGTACAAGGAGATTATATCAAAAAAATTAGAAAATATTAAATTATGATAATTATATATTACTTGTTTGACAATAATTTGGGACGTCACATTTACATTCATTTTGTCAGAAAGCATATAAATAATTATAAAAGTAAGATGATTAATTAATCATGAGGCCATAGCAAGTAATATAAGAGCAATATCCTAAAATAACAATGCAACTACAACAATGAATATAAACTATAATTCATCTTATGAGATGCTCGCTACTGCTATGAGAAACCGAACATATATCTGCATTATGAAATGAACCATCGTCATTTTGAAAACTCTTGCAAACAACTTTTGATTGGTTTTTTGGAGTTCATTGAGATATACTTTTATTGTGATATCTGATGGCATATACTACTGCACTTTCGTGGATGAGTTTTGTTTAGAGAGTCTATTGGGCCCTACAAGGATATCATATGCCAACTCTTGCTATGATGTACTGTTGGGGTCTTTTGTTTACTCCAACCTATTTGATTTTATATACGTACGATTTTGTATGTTCAATACGTATGAACCATCTTTTTATTCTCTAGAACTGTCTGTTGAACTTGTGTCGGACGCTTTATTGGACATATATACCAGATTATAAGCTCACTGGCATCGCGCGGTGCCAAATTAACTAGTATATATATGTTGGATGAGTTGCTAAATTAATTATTTTATTTTTATTTCATTGGAAGAAGGCAAATAGCGAGGAGAGAGAAGCTGTCAAAAAAACATTACTAGTCTTTTTTTCTTGTAATATATTTTGTGATCAGGTCTAAAATCATGTATGGTTTCAAATGAGAAACTGTACAATCATTTTGGTAGATCTGGTCTCTCACTTTTTTTTAACAAGATATCCAGGCTTATGCCTAATAATCATTGGATGACAACTCCGACCCTTCAGAATCGCCACCAGGTCAATTGAGAAATGCGCACAGATGACAGGTTTTTGATGGAGCGGACCAACAAGACCCGAACTCATGACAAACCCCCACAATATTTCAGTGGAGAATTTGTCACACACGGGATTCGAACCTTCGACGTTGGAAGACCCCACATCACCTCAGTCATTACCAATCTGTCTATGCCCTGGGGGCGATTTATCACTTTCTTGATCATAGGAAAGGGCTGACGCAGAGCTAGACCAGACCTTCCCTGGAAGAAATTTTTTTTATTACCCAAAAAGTTATATTTTTCACCATAAAATTATTGTTGGAATCGAAGAGGGGGGGGGGGGGTGAATGAGATTCCTTGGCTACTTTAGCGTTTTAAAATGAGTTTGTAAAAATAAAATATTTTGCGCTTGCGGAAGCCTTTAGTCAATCGATAAATGCAAAGAATAAAATAAATAAATGCGTAAAGGAAATAAAGCAATAATAACAAAAGGATTTGTTATAGAAGTTCGGCGATGAATCGCCTACGTCTCCTCTTCCCGGTTAGATAACCTCCAACCGAGGTTCCACTAGAACAATTTGTCTTGGCCTTGAGGGCTCCAAGTTAGCCACACAACAACTCTTCCCGAGTTACAACGCTCTTCCCGAGCACACTACTCTTCCCGAGTACACAAGCTCTTCCCGAGCACAATACTCTTCCCGAGTATACAAAGCTCTTCCCGAGCTACCAACACTCTTCACGAGTCTTCTTGGCCTTAAGGGCTCCAAGGATAGCCACACACTTGCACCAACTAGACTTGTTGATGACTTTACAATTTTCCAACTTGCTTTGGTGTTGGAGGACCTTTACAATGAATTAAACCAACAAACACCTTCACGGTGTACTCACACGAAGAAACACAAGCTCTAACAAAGAAGAGAATCGCAAACTCCAATACAACAACAATGTATGGAGATTGTAATATAAATTCAAATAATAATAATCAAGACTTTTGTATAAGTTGTAGGCTTGTTCCTTAGCTTCAAAATGCTCCAAAGCATCCATATTTATAGTGTAGAAGACCTCCAAGGCTCCTACTAGCCGTTGCTACTCATAAGGCTGAAATCACTCCAAGATCGCCTCGGACATCGCCTCGGGCGATCACCATCGCCGCGCCCCAACGGTCAGCAAAAATCACGGATCGCCTCAGGCGATCCAAATTAAATCCCAATGCCGTAGCTTCAGCAGCCTGAAATCTTGCATCGCCTCGGGCGAAGTCCACATCGCCTCAGGCGTTCCAGCCATCGCCTCGGGCGTTCAGCCCATCGCCTCAGGCGGTCTCTCTGCGCGCATGCCCGCGCCATGTCTCGGCGTCGCTTCAGTCGATGTGCGGGGGCGAAGTCCCTGTGGCTGCCATCGCCTCAGGCGTTGGTCACCATCGCCTGGGGCGATCTTCCTCGCATGCTCGCCTAGCCATCGCCTCTGTCGATGTGCGTGGCGATGCCCCTCCTGGCACCCATCGCCTGGGGCGATGATCACCATCGCCTGGGGCGATCCAGGCCAGAATATGCACACTTGAAATTCTTCAATCCAAACTACATTTCATCACTTAATCTGCACACTAAGTAGATGCATTAGTATAACAAACACAAGTTTTGTTGATCATCAAAACTCAAAGATTGACCGGGGATAATTTAACGCATTAAACGCAACCATGCGTTTAAGGCTCAACAATCTCCCCCTTTTTGATGATCACAAAACTTGATAAACTTGAATAAGTAATATGCATGAAATGTGAGTAAAAATAACTCCCCCTTAACAATTGCATACAACATACAAGTTATCAAGTAAACCATTAAACAAATAACTCTCCCCCTCAAACCATGCATACATAAGCTCTCCCCCTTAAACTATGCATGTATTAAGGTTCAAGTTTATCACAAAATTCTCCCCCTTTTGTGATAATCAAAAAGCATAACATTCAAATAAACAAGGCATATATGATGATATATAGCTCCAAATTACACATGTTTCTAATCAAATAAGATTAAATCATTTAGAGGTGAACCATGTGTTTAAGGCACTCAACAATTAATTCTAAAAGTTGCAATGTGTGCATATGTTCATGCATTCATGCCAAATAGACAATAAAAATATCAAAGCATTTTAACAAATTATAGCACATTTTCACATAGCATATTCAAATTTGAATGCAAAGCATATCTAGCTACTTACTATAAAAAGATAAGCATACATCATGCACTTAACAATTATGCTAAGGGGTTATGCATTTTACTCCAATGAATATTGAGCTTCAATATTTATTGATCACAATTGATTTGTGCCAATGAATTTTTGAATTGCTCTTTAAAAAAAATCAAATAAATTTTACCCTTGATGACAAGAGTTAGTTCTTGTCATAGGTCCAACGCCTCTCGTTTCTTCTATGGTGGTGAATAGAATAAACTCCTCCTTTGAGTTGCTTGGTCCTTCATCCTCCAATCCATGGTTGTCCCTACAAGACAAATTAATAATAGAGGGATCTTTGGTACCCATTTGATTTTTGGGTCCTTGATGGTTAGCTTCCTTAGGCACCTTTGGGATCCATTTCCACCTTTTGTTAGGTTGGTATTGGATTCTAGCAAATCTACATTTGTTCTTGGTATGACCATTTTTGCAACAATAGTTACACGTAGTAGAATCATGCTTTGCTTTAGCCAACAAGCTTGAAAAAGATTTTGATTTGCTTGAGTAGCCTAACCCGGCTTTATCAAAGCTACATCGTTGCAAGCCAAGCAATTCATTTATCTTTAAACTACTATCACTAAACTTGGCAAAAGATGTCTTTAAATCAAGTACTTGGTTTTTCAAAATAATGTTTTCTTCTTCCTTCTTAGCCAAGTCTAGTTTAAGCACTTTGTTGCTCTTCTTGGTTTTACCAAGACAATCAATGAGTTCATTATAAGCATCTAATAATTCATCATAAGATAGTACCTCATCATCATCCTCTTCAGCTATATCTCCAAGAGCCATTAGACAAAGATTTTTGGCTTCTTCTTCATCGGAGTCGCTATCACTCCATGTGGCTATAAGCGCCTTCTTCTTGCCTTTGTCCTCGTTCTTCTTCCTAGGACATTTGTTAGCATAATGGCCTATTTCTTGACAATTGTAACAAGTTACCTCATTTTTGGATTCTTGTTTGGTGGCATTGGAGGTCTTTGACTTGCTATGTTTGTTGAAGAGCTTCTTGAACTTCTTTGTGAACAACCTCATCTCTTCATCATCATCATCTTCTTCATCATCGGAATGGTCTTTCCTTCCAACCAAGGCAATCCCATTTCTTTTGGATCTATCCTCCTCCTTCACTTCTCTTCTTGTGGCAACTTCAAGCTCATGGGTCACCAAGGTGCCATGGAGCTCATCAAGATCATAAGATGCGTTCTCCCCTTTGTTGGACTCGATGATGGCCGTCCTCTTTGCATCCCATTCTTTAGGTAAGGCCCTTAGTGCTCTCCTCCATATTTGCTTTGGAGGGTACTTCTCTCCAAGTTGGGCAAGCTCATTTATGATAAGGGTGAGCCTCCTAAACATGGAATCCACATCTTCTCCGGAATCCATCTCAAATGTCTCATATTTGAGTTGAAGGAGGTCTATCTTTGTCTCCTTCACTTGATGGTTCCTTCATGACAAATTTTCAATTTGTCCCATATCTCCTTAGCGGTTGAGCACATTGAAATCCGGTTGTACTCCTTCATATCTAAAGCACAATGCAAAATATTAATCGCTTTAGCATTTTGAGATATTAACATCATATCCGCTTTTGTGAAGTCGTCCATTTCTTTGGGAACACTAATTCCCCCAACATCCTTTAAAGGAGTATGTGGACCTTTCACAATGATTTTCCATAGATCATAATTTACGGATTGGATATATAGAGAAATTCTATTCTTCCAATACCCGTAGTTATCACCCGTGAAAAGCGGAGGGCGATTCGTCGATTGACCTTGAGCAAACTCATTTGCTAGATTAGCCATATAAAAATTTTGATTTAAAACAAAAATCAAATGGCTCTGATACCACTTGTTGGAATCGAAGAGGGGGGGGTGAATGAGATTCCTTGGATACTTTAGCGTTTTAAAATGAGTTTGTAAAAATAAAATATTTTGCGCTTGCGGAAGCCTTTAGTCAATCGATAAATGCAAAGAATAAAATAAATAAATGCGTAAAGGAAATAAAGCAATAAATAACAAAAGGATTTGTTATAGAAGTTCGGCGATGAATCGCCTACGTCTCATCTTCCCGGTTAGATAACCTCCAACCGAGGTTCAACTAGAACAATTTGTCTTGGCCTTGAGGGCTCCAAGTTAGCCACACAACAACTCTTCCCGAGTTACAACGCTCTTCCCGAGCACACTACTCTTCCCGAGTACACAAGCTCTTCCCGAGTATACAAAGCTCTTCCCGAGCTACCAACACTCTTCACGAGTCTTCTTGGCCTTAAGGGCTCCAAGGATAGCCACACACTTGCACCAACTAGACTTGTTGATGACTTTACAATTTTCCAACTTGCTTTGGTGTTGGAGGACCTTTACAATGAATTAAACCAACAAACACCTTCACGGTGTACTCACACGAAGAAACACAAGCTCTAACAAAGAAGAGAATCACAAACTCCAATACAACAACAATGTATGGAGATTGTAATATAAATTCAAATAATAATAATCAAGACTTTTGTATAAGTTGTAGGCTTGTTCCTTAGCTTCAAAATGCTCCAAAGCATCCATATTTATAGTGTAGAAGACCTCCAAGGCTCCTACTAGCCGTTGCTACTCTTAAGGCTGAAATCACTCCAAGATCGACTCGGACATCGCCTCGGCGATCACCATCGCCGCGCCCCAACGGTCAGCAAAAATCACGGATCACCTCAGGCGATCCAAATTAAATCCCAATGCCGTAGCTTCAGCAGCCTGAAATCTTGCATCGCCTCGGGCGAAGTCCACATCGCCTCAGGCGTTCCAGCCATCGCCTCGGGCGTTCAGCCCATCGCCTCGGGCGGTCTCCCTGCGCGCATGCCCGCGCCATGTCTCGGCGTCGCTTCAGTCGATGTGCGGGGGCGAAGTCCCTGTGGCTGCCATCGCCTCAGGCGTTGGTCACCATCGCCTGGGGCGATCTTCCTCGCATGCTCGCCTAGCCATCGCCTCTGTCGATGTGCGTGGCGATGCCCCTCCTGGCACCCATCGCCTGGGGCGATGATCACCATCGCCTGGGGCGATCCAGGCCAGAATATGCACACTTGAAATTCTTCAATCCAAACTACATTTCATCACTTAATCTGCACACTAAGTAGATGCATTAGTATAACAAACACAAGTTTTGTTGATCATCAAAACTCAAAGATTGACCGGGGATAATTTAACGCATTAAACGCAACCATGCGTTTAAGGCTCAACAATTATATTTTACCCCATAAAATTGTAGATTGTCCCATTAAATTGTATTTTCCCCTCTCAAATTGAAGACTTTCTTTTTCTTCGTAAACAAAGAAAAGGCGAAGGGTTTTATTTGCTAGCACTAGTTTATTATTTACAAGTATTACATTCTTTTATTATTTTAATGACCCGTTTTGAAAAATTACATTTGTGTAAATGTAATTAATAAACGAGGAAATTTCAAAATTAATCCCATATGATATAAGTTTAATATTTAATAGTCTTAATATTTATGATTAATCAAAATTAGTCTAATATGATGATTAATCAATAATAGTCACAAACGTTTATAAGTAATCAAACTTATCCCATATGATATATATTTAATAAAAAATGGTCCCAAAGTCCATTTCAATTATGAGAATTTTTGATAAAAACATAATTTATGTGGGACCAATTTTAATTAATCTTAAACGCTTGAGACTACTATTGATTAAAATAATATTCTATGCGATCAATTTTTATTAGTCCTAACATTTGTGACTACTATTGATCAAACGTATATCCTACAGGACTCATTTTGAAATTTACCGTGAATAAACTATATTTTTCCATTATGTTTAGCAAAAAAAACATATTTTATTCATTTTGTCAAAAAATAAAATTATTTATACAATAAACAAAAAAAATAAAATAGAAACACAATTACTTCCCATTTCCCAGTTCCCATCCAACCCAATATATAAATGATTCAGCTTTTGTTGGAGCCCAACTTCTAATACGGAAGGCCTTAGACCGGTATCAACCGTAGCCGACTCAAGAAGAAAATTAAAGAAACAAGTCTTACAATCTCATTCCCTACTTAAAAAAAAGTTATTGTGCTAACCAAGGGAAATTATTTTATTTTTTAAAATTAGTAATAATTACATTCTTAATATGTTAACAATTAATTATAAATATGTAGTTAAATGTATAAATAAATAAAAGTTATTGTAACACATTTAAATCGATCACTATAAAGTGTAGAAGTCAAACATCTAATAATTTAATTTTATAAATTATATTTATATTTAAATGAATGTTTGTCACGTATACAAAGACAAGATGAATTAAAGAGTAAATTTAAAAAAATGATCTCGTATAATAGAATTCTTTGTAATATCAGTCCATATCAGACAATTTTTGTTAAAAATTAATTTCGATTGAACTAAATTTGTCAAAAATATTTATATGAGATTACATTTTATTAAAAATAATTAATGTAAGACTATATTTGATTAGTCATATAAGTTTGAGATTAATACAGAAATATCTACATTTCATGGGTCTGTTTTTTAAATTTACCCTGAACTAAACTATAACAAACATGTCTTATTTTTAAATTATTTAATCAAAGTTATATTTCTATTACACTTTCATTCTTGTTTACGATCATCATTTTAATTTAATTTTTTACTCTATAAATTAATTATTTATAATTTATATTCTACTTAAATACTTTATTTTTAAATTTTTTTTGTTTATTATTAGTATACATAGAATCCCAAAATTAGCTTAGAGAACATATTTTTGAGAATTATTTTTAATAAATCACGGAAAATATAGCCAAAACTATTCATGAAGAAAATATAAAATAAAATTAGTTTTTGTAAAGGCTAATATATGGTGTGTTTTTCCAATTGGATCCCTCTGTGAAGTGTGAATTATAGCATCCGTGAGTCGCGGAGGCAGCGAACGGCGACGGGGGCTTTTGTGGAGCATCCTCATCGCATCTCGATTTACTTTGTAAGATTGTTCTCAGTTTTGGATCCAAGCTTTTCTAGTTGTATAATTTAATGCATCGGCTCTAAATCTGTTTCATTTCTGGATTATGTATTTGTAATTTCTGCATGATTGTCGTGACAAAGTTTGCTGTTTGAAATCGAAGGCAGACATTTTTGTGGGGCTGAAGCATTCTTGTTGTCACTGTAATTTTTATCTCCCTGTATTTCCCCATGTTTCTTTATGGCCCTGCTCGAGATTTGGGTTTAGGGTTTTGTTTATATGGCAGTCTTGAATATATCTTAACATTTTCAATTTCTTATGGAGAATTTTATGTTTCTTGGTGAAAATTTTCCATAATACTAGGCGATTGAACTGAAGCTTGTCATGTCCTGCAAGTTTACCCTTTCAATTATCACTCATAATGTTTTATATGGATGAAGTTAGTTTCTTTCCTTCCTTTTTGGGTCCTTCGGTTTTAAATATTTAGTATCAGACCTGTGGTGATGTCATTTAAAAGCAGTGGTTTCCTTGGTTTGGTTTTGCAGATATAGCTATGTCAGCAAATAGCGGTAACCTACCGAAGACTGTTGGAGCTTCACCCCCATTTATGAATTCTTTTCCGGTGAATCCATCTGGTCAGCAACAAGTGGTGCCAGGCTTTCCGGGTCAGTTTCAGCTGTCCCAGCTTTCTGCAACTCAGATCCAAGCCATTGCTCAAGCTCAGTCGAAGGCTCAGGCCCAAGCAGCTCACGCACAATTCCAAGCCCAGTTGCAAGCTGCTCAAGGCCTTGCGTTTAACCAGGCTCATGCTGGCGGGGTTTCCAACATGGGTTCACCATCGCCTTCTATTTCGGGAGCTGGAAGTGCAGGTGCCAAATGGTTTCCCCAAAAACCACCTGTGCGACCACCAAGCTTCTCTCCCACTTACTCGGCCTCTCCGATGAGGCCAGTGGATGCTTCAGCTGCTGCTCGCAAGAAAAAGCAGAAGCTCCCTGAGAAACAGTTACAAGAAAGAGTTGCCGCCATTTTACCGGAGTCGGCTCTTTACACGCAACTCTTGGAGTTTGAATCTCGTGTGGATGCTGCTTTGACGAGGAAGAAAATTGATATCCAAGAGGCTCTCAAGACCCCTCCGGGCCTTCAAAAAATGCTCCGTATTTATGTATTCAACACTTACGCCAATCAGATTCGCACAATTCCTAAGAAGCCAAATGCTGAGCCACCTACATGGACCCTTAAAATAGTAGGTAGGATTGTGGAGGAGGGAATGGATCCTGAACAAGCTGCCCTCATGCAACCAAGCCATTTGTATCCAAAGTTCTCTTCATTTTTCAAGAGAGTTACTATTACATTAGACCAGAAGCTATATCCTGACAATCATTTAATCATATGGGACAGTGCTAGATCACCTGCTCCTCATGAAGGCTTCGAGGTCAAAAGGAAAGGGGACCAAGAATTTACTGTAAGCATACGGCTTGAAATAAATTATGTGCCTGAGAAGTATAAGTTAGCACCAGCACTTGTTGATGTCTTAGGTATTGAGGTTGATACCCGTGCAAGAATAATGGCTGCAGTCTGGCACTATGTTAAGGCAAGAAAATTGCAGTGCCCAGACGACCCATCTTCTTTCAATTGTGATCCGCCTCTTCAGAAAGTATTTGGCGAAAGCAGGATCAAGTTCACTACAGTTGCTCAAAGAATAACACATCACCTTTTTCCTCCACAGCCCATACATTTAGAGCACAGGATTAAACTGTCAGGAAATACTCCTGCTGGGACTGCGTGTTATGATGTGCTAGTTGATGTACCCTTCCCTATTCAGAGAGAATTGCATGGCTTATTAGCTAACACCGAAAAAACCAAAGAGATTGATACCTGTGAAGAAGCAATTTGTGCTGCTATAAGAAAGATCCACGAGCACCGGAGAAGACGAGCATTTTTTCTTGGATTTAGCCAGTCTCCAATTGAGTTTATTAATACACTTATTAATTCTCAAAACAGGGATCTGAAGCTTGTTACTGGTGAAGCAAGTCGCAACGCAGAAAAAGAGCGTGGATCAGATTTCTACAGCCAACCTTGGTATGTCAATATTAGATTTCGTTTGTTCTTGTTAACTTCTTTAGCTCTTTGCTTTGTGTTTCTTGCATCTGAAATGATCTAAGAATTTATGTAGTTTTCACTGCCAAGAAAACTGCAGGCATGTTCTACCTGAATTACTTTGCTCATTACAGAAGACAATTTGATGTCTGTACCATTTTGAGTCCAAAGTATTTATTTATACTAGTATTTATGAAATTGGATGAATAATTGAATCTTTTGCAACTTTGACAGGGTTGAAGATGCTGTTATTCGGTACTTGAACCGAAAGCCACAAGCAGATGTCCCCGCAAACACTTGAACTGGAATGAATTAATTTCGAAAATTGCTGGAAACTAGTATGCATTTGGTAGCTAACTTGCTTTTTGGGTCTTACTACAAGTGATCTTTGATAAAAAGGTCCTGCGGACCAGAAAGTTGCATCCATTTGTTAAGTGCTTTATAGTCCAAGGTAATTGTAATACTGCTGAAAACATTACATGTGTAGTGTAGAAGTAATCCGGAACGAAATGCAGACACGCGAGATAAGTTATAAAGTGGCCGTACCCGCTTGACCTCGAGCTATCATCTGCTGAGATACATGGACACGTTTACTTCTGAAAATACGGCACACATGTTACATTTTTTGCGGTATTAAATAATTATTCAGGTTCGACTTTGCAAGAATGATGGGTATTAATATAATGCGATGTGTAGTTGATTGGCTTGCATTGTATTGTGGTCTTTTAAACTAAATTTAAGTCTGGTTAGTGTGCCTTTACGCTTCGTTTAACAAAATCGGTAGGAAAAATTGAGTTCTAGCGATTTGTATTGTTTCCATATCCTGCGGCCTGTGTTCCCAGCGTCCGAAAGTCATCTCACTCTCCCAAACTTTTTGCATTTGAATTTTACCTTCTTAATTAAAACGTGGCATTGCTGTTCGAGCTGTCGACCAAATCAAGAAATCTGGCCCACGGTATGGATCTGGTTTTGATCCTACTTATAGACCAATTTAATATGTTAATTTAGTATTTTTTATTTAACCTATGTTGTATTTTAATATCGAGTTAGTATATAAATGAGGTTAAAACTTGGTGTATATAAGTATTCCCGACAAATTTATTGTCTGGTTTGATTTTTTTCTTATCTAGATAACTGATTGGATTACGTAGGTCGGATAAACTGAATTTATTTATTTTTATTATATATGTTTTTAGACTCTACTTTAAAAACAAAATTATTTATTTATTAATCATTATTTTCATAAAATTTTTGATTGCTTACCAAAATGGCAAAATGTTGACTTATTTAAAGAAATTAAATATGGCAGTGCTAACCGAACAATGTTTGATCTGTCCAGTATGTTATTTTCATGGCAATCCATTCCAACAGTAAATGTAGTTAAAATTAAGTGTACTCAATCAAACCTGTCTACGGCTCTGCAACTTCTGGCATATCTGACTACTTGTATTTTTTTTATTGTATTTGATTGTAAAAGTTTGTTTTAATTTCTTATTCAAATTATTTTTGATTATTTTTATTTAAAATTAAGAAAATTATTTTTAACTAAAAATATTGATTGTTTATTATTAAAATAAAAATAATTTAATAAACATATATTAGTTACAAAATTGTTATCAAACAACATAAAACAATCAAAAGCATATCAGAAAATACTCATATTTTTTTTCTACTTCTTTTATAGAATCAATAACATAAACAAGTAAATAAGAAAAGCAATACTCAAAATATAATTTTTTATTTGAAAAATTAATAAATAATTTGCAAAAGCATTTATAAACATTCACTCATAAGATTATTAGGCAAAAAATTGGGATCCATTTTCGTTTGAATTTTATTACAGGCGCCAACTTTAAAACAGTTCAAATAAGCTTGTCTCAACATTAGTTGCTCCAAAGTTTTAATATTCAAAGTTCGAACTTTTCCGTATCTTCCGCTGTACGCTCCAAAGATTGAGCCTTTTCAGTTTTTTAAGGGACAAATAATCCCCAAGTTTGAATCCATCAATTTAGAAATGGCGCCACCAGAAAATTTAAGGGCTTGCACGATAACTCCGTTCCCGCTGGCGGCAAACATTTAGCTTTAAATTTCAAAATTCCGGCGCTCAATTTTCAAAATCTCATCTTTATTAATATCGTCCACGAAATGATCCATCGTCACAATCAACCAAGTCCCTCTTCACTTGATTCAAACCCTAATAGTAACAGCCCTCACTTTCCCCCAAACAAATGCCATCCATCCCGGAAGAACCGCTCCTCGCGGCCAACCCAGACCGCTTCTGCATGTTCCCTATTGAGTACCCTCAGATATGGGAAATGTACAAGAAGGCCGAAGCATCCTTCTGGACGGCCGAGGAGGTTGATTTGTCGCAGGACCTCACCCATTGGGATTCCCTCTCTGCCGGTGAAAAGCATTTCATCAAACATGTTTTGGCCTTCTTTGCTGCCTCCGACGGCATCGTTTTGGAGAATTTAGCTGGAAGGTTCATGAAAGAAGTCCAGGTTTCAGAGGCGCGCGCGTTTTACGGATTCCAAATCGCCATCGAGAACATTCACTCCGAGATGTATAGTCTACTGCTCGAAACTTATATAAAGGATTCGGCCGAGAAGAATCACCTCTTCCGAGCGATTGACACTGTTCCTTGTGTGGAGAAGAAGGCCAAGTGGGCTCTAAACTGGATCGATGGCTCCGAATCCTTTGCCGAGCGATTACTCGCATTTGCTTGTGTTGAAGGAATATTCTTTTCCGGAAGCTTCTGCGCCATATTCTGGTTGAAAAAACGTGGTCTTATGCCGGGATTAACTTTTTCAAACGAGTTGATCTCGAGAGACGAGGGCCTGCACTGTGACTTCGCCTGCCTGCTGTACAGTTTGCTGAGAATGAAGCTGAGTGAGGAAAAAGTGAAGGGTCTTGTGAGGGATGCGGTAAACATAGAGAGGGAATTTGTCTGCGATGCTCTTCCTTGCGCGTTGGTGGGGATGAACGAGAACTTGATGAGCCAATACATTGAGTTTGTGGCCGATAGATTGCTGAACGCTCTTGGATACAGCAAGCTTTACGGAGTGCAGAACCCGTTTGATTGGATGGAATTGATCAGTCTGCAAGGTAAGACAAATTTCTTTGAGAAGAGGGTCGGGGAGTACCAGAAAGCTTCAGTGATGGCGAGTTTGAATGGTAATGGCGACACGCACATTTTCAAACTAGATGATGATTTCTGATTTGGAGTTCTTTATTGGGATTTGCAGTCCCTAGTTGGCTTTGTGGAAGAACGAGGATTACAGATGATTGATTTGAGATTGGGAAAACTTTAATGTATTGAACGTCAGATAGTAAATGCAACAGTGTGTCCAACGTTAATTACAAAGATGCTGAAGTACATAAATCATCAAATCCCTGTATGCCACAAAAGTTGTTGATCTCTTGTGTTGTTTTAATGTTTTTTTAATATGTTCTACGAATTGATATGATTTCTTTTTAAATTTTGTAATAGTAAGCAATTTTTAGTTTGTACATTTCAAAATTATTATCCAAATAATATATTTTAGTATTATATATGTTCGATTGAAATTTAATTTATATGTTTAAATAAGCTGAGCTGATGATTATCAACATAGATTGATTAGATTTTGTAAAGTGAAGTGATTAGAGCATATTTAAATTAGTTGATTTAAACATCTGATGAGTTGATTCTTAATATCTGTTGAATTGATTTCTACGATAGATTTGAATCTTCACAGATGTTCTAAGACCTCTACCGTTGGTTGGTTTAGGGGAATCACTTGAAATACCATGACCAAACTCCTTTTCTTACTTAAGTGGCCTTTTTTACTATGCTTCGATGATCACATTGGCAAGTGTTATGTAATGGAGAACTTCTCATATTGAAATTGGGTCATTTTGTAACCTATGTGCTGGAGATGGTCTAATTTCTCAAAACAATATTTGTAAATGTATATTATCTGCTTAATGACATTGGGAATAAGATAATCTGCCTGGTCATTTCAGTATATTTACCCAAGAGTTGAACTTGATATATACGCAAGTCTTGAACTTCTTCAAATTTGGGCGAAAACGGAAAAGAAATCACCGCCCGGACAAAATCGAAACAGCGCCGCAACACCAACGCAGTAGGGCAAGCGCTAGGTCGCTTGATGAGTTGCGACCTAGCGCCTGGTTTTCTGTCCAAGTCACGAAAATAGGTTTTTGTTTGAAGGGTTGTACACCCTTTCGCATATAGATGCGATTTTTTCATCGAAAAACATTTCCAAAAGTTTGACAGTTCTGAATTTCAAAGTGGTTGACACCAAGCCAGTAATGACACAAACACAAGATTTGCAAGTGACATTGCATGATATCAATGCGGATGGAATGAGTCCAAGTGATTCACTTCAAGTGTCCGCAATAATTGAAAAGTTGTTTCATATTTGGAAGGATTTTAAGAACTATATCAAACATAAGCGAAAGTGGATGAGTTTTGAAAACCTTGTAGTTAGGTTGATCAAGAAGGAAAACAAGACGTCCGATAGGAAGGCTGGTAGACATCAAATGGAAGCACGTGCGAACTTCGTTGAACAACGTACCGAAACAAAACAAAATTTTGACGGTATGGCATCCAAAAATGGAAAGACGAAAACACTAACAGGAAAGTGTAAAGGATTGCCGCATCAAAATAGACATTTGAGCGTAGACAAAAGATCCCATCAATATAACTAGGGCTGCTTACCGGGCCGGGTCAAACCGGACCCGGCCCGGATTCGGACCGTTAAGTCCGGTCCGCCCCGGAACCGGTTAGAAACCGGTCCGGGGCGGTTCCGAAGAACCAAACCGATAGGACCGTCGGTTCCGGTCCGGTTCCGGTTCCGAAACCGGAACCGGTAGATTATAAAAAAAATAAAAAAATAAAATAAAAATTAAAAATTGTTGAAGGCAACGTTAACATTTGTTAACGTTGCCTTCAACGTTAACAATGTTAACGTTAACTTTTAATTTTTTTTTTTTTAAAAATTTTTAATAAAAAAAAAAAACTATAAATAGGGGATGTTGTGTTGTGTATTGTTTCATAACAATTCTTGTAACGAAAATTACTTCACTCTCATATTTTTCTCTCAATTGTGCTATTTACAATTTACTTATAGTCTTATATCATAATGGCATCTTCATCTAGCAGTGGTGCTGGTCGTAGCCGGGGTCGTAGTCGGGGTCTCGTTCCGGGTCGTCTATCACTGAGTTCATCTTCTGCAATGAATTTGCCTGTGCCAATTCCCGAGTTAAATGAAAGTTATGATTTTTTTGCTGACCTCGATGTTGGTGGTTCTTCTATGAATGTCGAACCACAACAACCCCAACAACCTGCCGAACCTGTTGCTGCCCAACCCCAAGAAAGACAACATGTGGAGTCATCCGGAACCACTACAGCAGCAAGTAGACTACCTACTCGTGCAAAAAGAAGTAAGATATGGGATCACTTTGAACTCGGTCAAAAAGAAGGTACTAATGAATCTGTTGTAATATGTAAATTATGTAAGATCCAGTATTCATATAAAGCCGGTGGTTCCAGTGGAGGCACCGGAACATTTAAAAAACACTTAGTAAAAAAACATAATTTTGATGAGACAACATTACAACCATTAAGTCGAGAAGCAACACAAGCACAAATTAATGTTCTTACTGGCACGAATTTTATTTTAACTGCTGAAATTAATCGTAGGTCACTTGTTAGATATGTGATCAGATGTGAACTACATTTTATACAAGCTGAACGTGCTGGTTTTTTATTGAATTTGCTTCGTCTATACAACCCATGTTTAAACATATATCCAGGCACACACTAAAAAGATTGGAGACTACAGAAGTAGTCTATCAGCTGATTCGTTATGCATGCTCACGTTACTTAAAGATTGGTTTGAAGCAGAATGCAAAAATAGAAGAGATGTGACGGTTGACGAATTCGTAAATCATTATGACGAGCAAGAAGAAGAGATAGCCAAAACAATACTTATCAATTATGAAGACTGCTAAGTACTAAATTGTAATATTTTTTTATTTAGATTTTCAATTGTCATGTCTTTACAATTATTTGTATGCTAGAAGTATTTAAACACATAGACATGTTTAAATAACCCATAAAAATTATTAAATTTCTAAACCCTTTAAAAATTACAACTTTATTAGATTTTTTTTTTTTTTTTTTAAATGAGGCGTAACTACGCGACTTTGGAGGCGTAGTTACGCCTCTTAAAAAAAAGCCGTAGCTTAGGCGTAGCTACGCCTGAATGGGGCGTAGTTACGCCTCATTAAAAAAAAAAAGCGAAAATCCGATAAACCTCCGAATCAAACCGGAACCGGTTGGAACCGGAACCGGTTCGATCCGGTTCCTTACCGGACCGGACCGGTTCCGCCCATAACGGGGCCTGAACCGGCCGGTTCCGGACCGGACCGGTTCCAACCGGTAAGCAGCCCTAAATATAACTGATTAATTATCAAACAGTTTATCTGATCTTATGCTTACCGATTGATAAGTGTTTGGATTTTGACAAAGATCGTATTAATTAAACTTAGTGTTTGAGGGAAAAAATTCATAGGAAAATTATGTCTTTTCCCAATTGAATGTAATGACGGTTGTTCGTCAATATTAGAGCAATAAAATTTAAGTTATTACTCATTTGAGTGAGTTTTATGATTTATGGATGATCGGTTGGTCATGTAAATTATGATTCACTAAGCAAATTTGTAAAGTTAAAATTATTACTTTAAGGGAATGTTAACTTACAATATAAGTATATGACTTGTGTGGGAGATAAGTTAACAAAACCATTATTCATCCGATAGAAAGAATAAGATAACACTAGAATCAATTCACATTGATATTTCCAAACTAGATGTGTTGCGAAAAGTTTTCGTAAATGTTTTCGTTACTTTATGATATTGCACAATATATTGTTATTGCTATTTGTTACGAAGCAAAAACGAGGTCATAGAAGTGTTTGAACACCGCGAGAATGAGGTTGAAAAGCTAATTGAGCAAATGAGTTATGATATGAAGCAATTCTATTGGTCAACAATATTCTAAGTACAACATTCAGGAAATGACTAAAAACCCTTATGAGTTAAGGACATAGTTTTCTACTAAAATTGAAAAAGTTTGTGGGTTCCCGACTAAATTAAGTTATAACAATAGTAAAAATAATAACATGAGAAATTTGATAAAATTATGTTGTCAAAACAAGTGTGACAAAAGTGACACACATGAAGCATATGTAAGTGTGGTTACAAGTTGATGATTTGCTCATTATGGGAAGCAATATAAATATAATCAAAACATCGAAGAAAATGTTGATGGAACATTTTTGACATGATGAATGTTGATGCAACAATGTCAAAACTAGAATTAAAGTTTCCCAGACGAATTCTCATGTTTAATTGTAGTTTCAAATTTTTAAGTTTTGCGCTTAAAATTCAAGTTTGTAATAAATACAATATTGTACTTGTATTTTATATAAAAAAACCGGGTTTAAAATTTGAATTGTGAATTAAAATCGAGAATTTATTATAGTTTCAAAATTTATAAGCTATAATGCTTAGAATACGAAACTCGGGATATCCTTATATGCATTGGATATCTGACATAAAATAGTTATGCGTTATGGTAATGTTGTTGTGTCATGGAAATGGAAACGAAGAAACTTCTCTAAACAAAAGTGTATAGCTCAATCAACTACAAATTTAGAATTCACAATGCTAGATAAAGCGGAGAAGAAGCCGAAGGGCTTTGATGTTTTCGTTAAATGAAAATTCCTTGTTGCGAGAATAATTGTAGAACCGCTATGATGAAGAACTAAAAATCTATGAATGATAATGTGTTTACTATTGGAAATGACTCACTGTTGTGGAAATCTTCTAAGAAAACGTATACATCTCGATCCAAAATAAAATGAATACATTGCACTAGATAAAACTTGAGAAGAGGCCGAACGTCTTCAAAGTTTCTCAGAAAAAATTACGAGTATAGAAATAGTGCCTACAATTATAATACATCGTGACAAACAATATAATTTAAAAAGGGCACAAGGTAGTATGTATAATGATAGATCTAAACATATAAGTAACATACATAATACCATATGGCAATGATATCTACATGCCTAATTTTAATTGGTTATGAGAGAAATCTATGGATCCGCTTATGAATGGTTAGCCAAAAGATCAGGTAAATGTTTATCAAGGGGGATGTGATTAAAACCCCATAATTAAAATCGAATTGTGGATACCCAACCTATGTGACTAGAGATCTCAAGATCTAGGTTCAAAAAGGACAACCAAACTACAATATTGGATTAACACCTTGTATATCAATCTACAACTCATTCCTATGATAAGGGGGTGCATCCTCCAAAAGGGGAACGAGAATAGACGAAGGTCTTTAATGATTCCTAAGACATATAAATCAATATGTTGGAGTTTAGCGGGATACTCTTTTAGGAGATCATATACGTGAGTGCAAAGTGTGGTCGCTTCAAAGATGGAAAGTCCTTATGAAACCAAGCGTGGTCCATGACCGAAACAGACACAATCATAAAAACCAAAACCAAGGTTATAGTTGTTATAGTGTGTGTTCAATATCTCAGTTTACACCAACGACTAAATAATTCAAGACTTTACGTTCATTATAAAGTCAGTAAATTCGATTGAATACTATTACGAAAGCTTCAAAGTTGCAAGCTACCTCTCCAGATGCAATAACAATTCGTTAAAGGCATTCATGCAGTAATTTAATTTATGTCAGGGATTGTTGAAAAAATATGCTTAATGAATTGAAATTATAAGCATGAAAAAGTCGAAAAATAAGAATGGAGGAAAAAACAAGCGAAAACGGATAAGAAATAATTGCCCGGGTAAAACCCGGGCAATGGCGCTGCCTACTACCTGGGCATTGACCAGGCAGTAGGGCAGGCGCTAGGACACCTAGAATTCTGTCAAAGCAAAAAATTGGTTTTTTTTTAATGATTGGGCACCATTTCGCGTATAGATGCGATTTCTCATGGAAAAACACTTCCAAAAGGTATCCATTTGATGGTGTTTTCTGATTTACAATAAAAAAGAACATCTCATGATTGAAGTAAATATACTCTTTTGTAAGATCAAATTCAAGTTTCAAAGGAAAAACGTGTGCATTTTTCTGCATACTCATATTGTTCATCATCTTTCTCATTGGAGTGTCTTTAAACCTTTGTAGCTTAATGATTTGTAATTTAAATTGCTGCTATCACAAATCATAGTAGTTGTTATCTTAGGAAACGGTCGCCGGTAAATGTAAGCACCATAACGTGCAATATCGTTTCAAGCACAAAGAGCCGAACTCTTGCCTTGACATCATATAAAATCATTGTTATATTGCTTGCTATTATCCTAAACATACACATCTATATAAAATTCCTACAGTAGGTAGGCAATTCCGATGTCCTTAAACATCGCCTAGTCAAGTATCACTCGAATTCTTTGATATCTAGTTAATATTGGTTTTATCACTTCATATTTAGGTTTTTCTTTGATAATACAATGAAATAATTATATGTACGGAAAATATCAAATTTTGTAATAAATTGGGGTCATGGATCCGGCCCCTAGTATAATAAAAAATATAAATATCTATAATTATAATTTCAATTGCAAATTAGGCAGAGAAAATATAGTTAAATTTATAATTGTTACAACAACAAAAATCTAAGCCTTTAATCCAAATTAAGTGGGGTAGACTTAGAGATGTCAAACGGAGCGGACGACACGAGGCACGGCACGGACACGACACGACGCGGAGCGGCACGACACGACCCATTGTGCTAGAGTGTCGTGCCGTGCCGGACACGACCCGGAACATGGGCCCTGCCGGGCCAAGGGATGTCAGGCTGTGGGCTGGCACGGCACGGCACGCCACTGTTTTCTTTTCTTTTTTTAATCAGCGATCGATCACCAATTATGCGGCGATCGATCGCTTAAAGGCAGTAGGCTATACACGGGCTTGGTGATCGATCCCACATAAACGACGATCGACCACCTAGAGCAGTAGGTTATACACGGGCTTGGTGATAAATGACGATCGATCGCATATGGCCAAAGATAAAAAAAAATGCCGTTGAACGGCTTTTTTTTTAAGAAACTTTTTTTTTTGGTTGTTATATATAGGTGTGTGTTGAGGAAATATTTTATCCTCTCAATCTCTATGCTCTATATACTTGAAACTCTATACTCTCAATTTGTTCACAAGAAGAAAGAACTCCGTCTTACGTTTGCCAATACAAGCACAAGCAACAAAAAGGCAATACTAGTCATAGCAAATATTTGGTAACTTTTATAGTTGTTGCATTAGATAATTGTAGTCTATATACATAATGACCGATTTATCTTATAATGTGAATTATATTGATGAAATCGATCAATTTCAAGAAAATGAAGAAAGCACACCAAATATTCAATTATCAAGTAGAAGAACTTCAAAAAAAAATAACTAGTAATGTATGGCAACTATTCGATGTAGAAAATGTTGAGAGAAAGAAATTAAGGGCAGTTTGTAAAAAAATGTAAAAAAGATTATGCATATATTTCTTCTGGTGGTACAGGACATTTACTAAGACACATGACTAAACATGAAAGAGAACCAACTAATGATAACAAAACTACTCGTTCAAAATTCGGTACTGGTAGTAGTAGTTCAAGTTTAGGCACATTCACTTATAATATTGAAAGAGATATGAGAGAATTAACTAAATACATAGTATGGGCGGAGAAACCTTTTTCAATGGGGGCGGATGTGAAATTCACTAATTATATTCATTTAGGTTTGCAACCTCAGAATAAACGATTTTCAAAGAATACTATTAAATCGGATGCATTCATTATTTTTAATGAATATAAATCAAATTTAATTACGTAATTAGGTAATCTTTCATCGAAAGTAGGACTAACAAGTGATATTGGGACAACTTATCTTGGCAATGCATCATATCTCTGTGTTACAGGACATTGGATTGCCGATAACTGTGTGTTACATAAAAAAATTTAGGTTTCACAAAAATTGATTGGCCTCATATGGGTGGAGTTATTTCTAATGCAATCATGCAAGTTACTAACAATATAATATTAGTAATAAAATCTTCTCTATTTCATTTGATAATGCAACTAATAATAATAGAATCAAGAGAAAGAGCGCATTAATAAGAAGAAGACAAGACACTACTTCCGCTTTTTCTAGTTCTAGTTCTAATACATCTTCATTTACCGAGCTTCACTTATATCTAAACCAAGTCATAAATTTCAATGAATAAGAATTAGAAACTTTTGATGTCTTGGCATGGTGGAAAGACAATGCTAGAATTTGGCCAGTACTTTCCATAATGGCACGTGATCTACCAACTCCTCCGATATCCACAGTTCCACCGAAGTCTTGTTTTAGTGCAGGTGGAAGAGTCATTGATGAAAAAAGAAGTAGAATGAAACCAAACTCTGTGGAGATGTGTATTCTTTTAAAAGATTGGTTGGATGCTGATAGCCGCTTACTAGGTTTGGGAGGACATGATGTTTCTTCGGATGAAAATGAAGAAAACTAGCATATTTTTTTAAATTTTTTTGTAATTTATTATTTTGTTTTGTTCAACGTAATTTGTAGTTTTTCAATCCGTAGTCAATAAATTTTTATTTTACAAGTATATTGTGTCAATTTATATTTTTATAATATTATTATATTTATATAATTAAAATTAAACAAAAAACAAATTTAAAAAATAAAAATAAAAAATATGATTTGGGTCTTGCCGGGCCAGGCAAAATTCGAGACGGCCAGTCTATGTTGTGCGGATTGTGCCGTCCCGGCACGGAACAGTGTTGGGCGGCACGGATTTGC
Source organism: Haberlea rhodopensis (assembly GCA_907163345.1). Lineage (NCBI taxonomy): Eukaryota > Viridiplantae > Streptophyta > Magnoliopsida > Lamiales > Gesneriaceae > Haberlea > Haberlea rhodopensis. Next base: position 155,604 of record CAJQUN010000401.1, read on the forward strand.
GGGCCGTGCCGGCCACATCTGTAGGTAGATTGCATGAACAATAGAGTCGGATCGAACACGTGCGCCAGTTTTTTCCAAGCGTTTCTATCAGTCAGAATATCCTCTTCAATCCTCTTGAATCCCAAGTATTTGTTTATGACTTCGAGTCATGTCTTCTATGGTCGTTCTCTCGCTCGGCTGAAGTCCAGGGACTCCACTTGACGCACAGGTGTATTGATGGGCTTAAACCATACGTGACCAAACCAACGTAAACGAATTATTTACATCTTTCTTCTATACAAGCTATACATAGTTCAACTCGAATGTCTTAGTTTCTTATTTTATCTCTTCCGGTCTTACCGTACATCCAACGAAATATATGGATCTTTGTCACACTCATCTTTTAGATATGATTTATCTTGGATGCACATCATTCTGTCCAATACAAAATTGCATATCTAATTTCGATTCTATAAAACTTTCATTTTCAATTTCCTCCGTATTTATGAACTTTGACGGTATTTTATTTAAATAAGAAAAAATAATTATATTTACCGAAATATCAAATAAAAAATTAGGTCCGAGGTTTCTTAAGCCCTAAGAATGTGAAAACTGAGTCGAGTTTATAATAATAATAAATATTCGAAGCAGCGACAAAAACAGAGTAACAATCAAAGTCTCAACTAGAGAGAGTGGGGATGATGAAGAATCTCTACGTGAAAATGGTGCCGCCGCCGGATATGAATCGGAACACTGAGTGGTTCACGTATCCGGGTGTCTGGACCTCCTATATTTTGATTCTCTTCTTCTCCTGGCTCGTATTTCTCTCGATCTTCAATTGTACCCCCGGCATCGCCTGGACGATTGTTAATCTCGGTCACTTCATGGTAAGTCTATCGCTTTACGTACATCTATCAACCACGTGCAACAGTTACAGGTGCTTAGTTGGATTTATTCAATTAATCCGGTGTTAGTAGCTTTTTAATTACGGTGTCCAGGGTTTTGAGTATTCTGATGTTTATTAGTGTTTCTGGATCTTTTCTATCTCTTATATTTGAATATACTTGAGCATGATTCTATCGGTAATCAACTTCTAGTTATTTTATTCATGATTATGACTTTTAATGCTTTATATAAATAGGCTCAATTATCAAAAGCTTGTAAGTACAGAACACCATCTGTTCATGTACTAACTATTGTAACATAGTCTCAAGCTTTCCTGCTTACTTGTGATGAATCCACATAGCCTCGAACACGAGGTATGATATGATTTTGTGTGTTTGATTTGAGTCAGTGTGTACATTTTATGCATTTGCTTGGTGCTTGAGCGCTAAGATATACTTAGTGTTAAATCGGCTACTGAGTAGAATTCAAAAGTAATATATTTGATGTTTTTTCAGCTGTTAAATAGCTCCTTGAAAGATGTTTTTTTTTTATTATTCGTCATCCTTTTCCTCTTCTCCTTCTTCGTCTCCACTTTTGCTTTCAGAAGTTTGGGCCCAATCCATACTACTTTGTTATGCATCTATAATGTGTGAAATGCTTTCGACTTGTCCAATCACATTCAAGTGAAAATCATTCCGGTTACATCATATCATGAAGTTGATTCTGTTAATACGAACTGTTGGTATAATTGTATTATAGTAGCATAAGGTAATTGTTTTATGGGGTAAAATCTTACAAAATTCTTTGCAAACTGTACTTTCATTTTGTATACTCGGGTCAAGCTGACATAAATCCACATTCAGATTAACTTGTCAGTATATATATACTTTTACATGCAGGTAACTTACCACTTCTTCCATTGGAAAAAAGGGACTCCTTTTGCTGAGGACCAGGGAATTTACAATAGTTTAACTTGGTGGGAGCAGATTGATAATGGGAAGCAGCTCACTCGCAATAGAAAGTTCCTCACTGTTCTACCTCTAGTGCTGTAAGCCCTCCATCTTTTCTTTCTTCAGTGATATTCTACTCGTACCAGAAATTATTTAACTACTATGAATTCATAGATAAGTTCCCCTTTTTCTTCACTTGCAGATACTTGATTGCTTCAGATACTACTGACTACCGACACCCTATGCTGTTATTGAACACGCTTGCAGTACTTGTTCTGGTTATAGCTAAGTTTCCGAATATGCACAAAGTTCGAATCTTTGGAATTAATGGAGATAATTGAGTTTGATATCCTTTGTCAAATTCAACCACGGCCTCTGATCGATATGTTATTTGCTATTGGTTAAACCCTGTATACAGAAGTTGCTGGAACTCTGAGTAGTGTGTTTGTGGTCACATTCCTCCAAATGGAAGCACTAAATAGCATGAGTAATATGTACAGTACATTTTGTTCAAAGATATCTTGCGTTCATGTGCTTACTTTATAGTGTTTAGCACATATTATGAAGGTGGTTGGACTCTTAGAAATTATATTGTAATAGGTTGATCAAAGGATTGTTGTATTGTAATTCAATTACATGCAAGTATATTTCATCATGCTTGGTAATTTGAATTAATATTTTGTTTTTGTTTATTCTTACTTGGATTTAACCTAGTGATATGCAGGTCTTAGATTTTAAAAAAAAATCCAGTAATCGCATTAAATACGTGCTTGAAAATAAATTAACAAGTTATATGCTTATGTATACTATGTGATATGTAAACATGTAAAATAGAACTTTTGTTGTTTTAAAAAAGGAAAATTTGAACTTTTTTGCTTCAATTTGGGTTTTGAAAATTAATGGGATAAATACAATTATAGTCCTCATTCTTTACAACTTAAAACACTTTTGGTTCTTCTACATTTCAACACAACATTTTTTATCCCTAAACTTTTAAAAATATAGCATATTTAGTCCTTACCGTTAACTTTAAGGATAAAGTTAACGGCAATGACTAAGTGTGATATTTTTTTGAAATTTTTTTGGGGACCAAAAATATTGAATTGAATTATTATTTTTAATACACATAGAAATAAAAATATTTTATTTTAAAAATAAAAAAATTTATGGATTATAATTAATACACTTAAATATATTAAAATGTGCTATATTATTTTAAAATTTTAAAAATTATTATTTTTAACACAATTAAAAATAAAAATATCTGGATTCAAGCATGTCAAAACTTGAAATAAAAATATCTCCTATGCTAAATTTAGAAAGAAAACAATAAAAGATAAGATAATCTCAAATACAAGTAGGAAAACACATTGATTTTTTTAAGCATAAAACAGACAATATTTATAGATTAAAAACGATATTCTATACAATATGACGATATATATTTGTGAGATTAATTGATTGAATGCCATTTAATGTTGAATGGTTAAGTTGAATTAAATTAATTATCAAATGAAAAGAAAATGTTGAGACGTTTCTCATGTCCCATAGCCTTTCTTTCCATCTTTCCCTTCGAGGAAGACGTAACCGAGAGGGTTTATGAAGCTTTTGGATATTGGTTAATATGATACTGTATGGACCATAATTTTTATTTGTAAGTGTATTAAAAATAATAAATTTTTAATTTTTAAAATAATATAGTACACTTTAACATATTTTTAAGTGCATTAATTATAATCCATACTTTTTTAAAAAAAAAATCTCATATTTTAATTTCTAGGTAATAAAATAATAATTATACTCATCACTTGTGGTCCCTAAAATTTCAAAATGTAACACATTTAGTCATTGCCGTTAAATTTATGTTAAAGTTAACGGTAAGGACTAAATATGTTATATTTTTGAAAGTTTATGGACCAAAAGTGTTGAGTTGAGATGTATAAGGATCAAAAGCGTTTTAACTGGAAAGAAAATGGACTAAAATTGTATTTATCCCAAAATTAATTAAATCAAACTAAGTTGTTTTTTTTTAAAAAAAAAAACTAAAATTAGATTTATCAGAATTATTTAATCAAATTAATATTAAATTAAAATAAAAATGAATTTGGATGAGTTCCGTAACTATAATTAGTGTTTTAAGGCTTTCGACCGAGTACCTAAACCATTGGCATCAATCAACTCATCGGGGAGTTGGAGAGCTGCTGCAAGCCAATTCTACCCATTTCTTACTTCCACATTGTAAAACCCACACATACTATTCTCTCTTTTAATCAATTTGATTTCACATTTATACTCTGCGTTTCTTCAAAATTTTCTCCCTTTTTTTAATCTTTTGGGCAATTCCACATAAAAACACGAACCATTTGTATTTATTGCGGTTGGGCTTTATTATTATTATTATTATGACGAGTGAATCCCGTCGTTATCTTTGGTATGCATATTAAGTAAACACTGAGTTGATGTAGTAACCTACAAATCATGCCAATCAAATAAACCAGATAAGCTCGATAAAACAAACTCATAACTCGAACCCCCACTTGGGGGCCAGTAGCACTTTTTGGTTTAGCGACCCCGGAACCTTTTTTATTATAAAATTTTAATTTGTTTTTAAATGTTGATAAATATAATTGATTTTATACTATTTAAATGAAAAAATCCATGGAGAGTTGCTGCAAGCAAATGGGGAGCTCGGTGGCGGCGGCGGAGGCGCCGTGGAAGCAGCTCCTTCTCAGCTCAATTCAATCCAATTCCCATCTCAATCATTCCTCTTACTTCCAGATTGTAAACTCATATATGAAATTTTCTGTCTTTTAATTGATTTGATTTCACATTCCTGCTCTTCGTTTCTTCTAGTTCTCTCTGTTATTTTAATCTATTGGGCAATTTTGACTGCAGGCTACTGTAGCATCTAACGGCAGACCCTCCAATCGCACTGTTGTTTTCAGGTTGGCTTCTGCAGCTCAGTAATGTATTATACACGGACTTTTGTGTATTATCTGTGATCATATATTCTTTCGTTGGTTTTGTGAATTCTGGGTTTTTGTTGATAATCAGGGGATTCCAAGATGACAGCGATAAGATTCAAATCAACACCGATTCTCGCACTCACAAGGTCTTTTTTCCTTTTTTAGTTCTCTTTTATTGGCATTAGCCATTAGCAGTTCATTTGGTGTTGTATGCAAAGCTTGATCTTTATTTTGCTAAATCATTTTTGGGTTTTCTTAGTTTCACCGTAAGCACTTGTGACTTTAAAATCTATTGCCTCAATTGATCGTGTTTGACAATAAGAACGATAATGAGGATTTGAAAGCCATTATCTTGAGCATTCAGAATTCCTTACCAAAGGATGTGGTTTCAAATTCACATATATTGCTTTTCATTTTGAATTTTTTGTCAAATCCAAATCAATGGATGCAAACCCTGCCTTCGTGAACTTAGTTTTCCGCCAGTTTCCATACCATTTTTTGAAGGCTATAAAACCATTCTTTGCCTTCTCAAATCAAATTATGCTTTAGGCAAAATTGTTTTTTAACATAGCATAACGGCCTCAGTTTGAAACCACTAAATTGGTCTTCGTCTGTGTCCATCTGACAAGTACATGTTTAAATCTGAACTTATATTCCCAATCTTTGGTAAGAGTTGTTTTAAAGATATAAGAACCATTGTTAGTCCAGTTTTCATCAACGAAATATTTTTTGAAAACTAGTTTTAACACTTTCAATGTTTGCATGCAAATTTAATTTTTTCTTGTGTTGACTGCTATGTTTTTATCTGCAAGTAATTTTCTGTTAAATTTCCACTATTTATTTGCATGCACAATGCAGATTGATGATCTCAAGCACTGTCCACTCGCTGAGGTAAAAAATATTTTTTACCTACGAATTTACATTAGATGTTAAATGGGCAAATGGACCACGGAACTTCAATGCTTTTGTATTTTGAAAGTTAATTTGATTCAATTCTTCTTATTCATACTTTGCGATGGTTCAGATTTGTTGGTATTTCACGGATTCTTGGGAGCAATTCCGCATAGGTGGACGAGTAGACTTCATAGATGGAACAAATTCTGATCCAGTTAAAATTCAGGTGACTCCATGGATTTTCTTTGGTTGTGCCCCATTTGCATAGCCATTTGCCCCAGCTCTTTATGTTCTTTTTTTTTTTATCATCATGAGAAGCCAAAGTTTATACTTAATAGAGTAGAATATATAAGATCCATGTCCTAAGCTGTCTAGCTTTGCACAATTAATCGAGAGAACATATCGATTGATGTCTGATAAGTTTGCTAGTAAGAATATCAAAAGCTGAAGGTCCATTTTTTCCTCTGGTGCTTCATTTTTTATGCTTTGCACGCAAAATGCTGAAATCTTAGACTGACTTGGGTTCTTCCGTTGTGACTACAATTTTTTTTTCCTGTAAATTTTTGAGAAATCAAAAGTCGGGTAGTTTGGTGCTTTACAATTTTATTTATACCTTTTTTTTCAGTAGGATATTTACTGAAACTTACCAACATGCTAGTTAATACCGCGGATTCAGTCAAAAAAATTATGACATGTTATGATGAACAGAGTGATTTTAAGAAACACCATCCACGCCTTGATGAGTGAAACTCTGGCTATGAGTACAGCTCTGTTATTTGTAACAATAACCAGTAATATGTATATTTTCCCTTTATTTTGTATGCGAAGCAAAGAGAGAAATCTTGGTTTGCCTGTTCTCTTAAATCAAGAATGCAGTATTTGGCGCCTGCACCCGGGCATCGTTTTATGAGTGACCAACAGCCAACAGAAGCATCCACACTGGATCCTTCTAGGGGCCCTGTTGGCGTATTTTGCCTGCTCGTTCTGGACCCGGACCAGGTTCAGAATCCAGTCTGTTATTACACTAAATTCTTGATTGGTCAACTTTTGCCTTCCAAGAGTAAAAGATTACATGTTCTTACAGGTTGACTATTTCAATTTGAAGAGCAACGAGAGGTTGATATTTACAGTTGGACAAAATGGTAACGGAAAGGCGCTATGGAGAATGGAAAAAGTCAATCCTTAACGCACTGGTCATTCATTTGTTGCAACAAGAATGTCAATTTCCAATAAAAAAATTCTTTTGTATAATGTATCAATGTGTCCATTAACTAAATATATGAAGTTACCTTCAATAAGTAATTCCCCAGATCTTTCACTTTATTAATTTACCCAATGAATCTTTTAAAATTTTCTATTGCCCATTTTACATTCCAAAAAATAAGTAGGGTCCATATTTAAAATTTTCTGTTGACAGAACCTCTCTTACAATCCTTCATACTATTTGCTTATGTTTTATATGTTTTTTTTATATATATTTCCTGAAAATATATTTGAAGACAACAAGAAAGCAGTAAACACAACAACGAATTCAAAACTAGGGAATATTTCTTATGCGTAAGAAGCAGTTGTTCGCATCTTCAATGTTCAATTGATGTGTTTTAATGCAGACAAACAATGGGAATGTATGTTACCAGCCAATCTTTTCCATAGAAGATTCATTCATTAGTAAAATAAAAGGGGTATATATCAGGAACGAGCAGCTAACATGTCCACGAGGCAGAACGTGTAAGCTTCGGCTTTGCTATCCTTTTGTCCTCTTCAAGAGATATCAAGAGAAGATTGGATGGGTTCTCTATCATGAGTTTTGCTACCAGATATCCAGTTATGGACCATGTCTGATTTTTCCTCGCCTGTTTCCCAATATATTGCCCACTTATCCCATCGTAGTATTCGGGCCATCCATCTTTTGCCAGCCGCTGCTCTACCAACTCTATTGCTCTCTTCGCAATTTGAGGCCTCCCAGTTTTAATGCTTGCCGCTGTTAGCAACCATAGAAGAACTACAAAAAACCCAAACACAATCACTTATTCTTCGTTAGCTCGTGGCGAACCATCCCAGAAAAAAGTAGTCTCATTACAGAAATCTCCAATATGATAATAAGTGACGTACAAAAACAATGGCAAACTTGGAGTACTCTTTAAAATATCAGCGTAAAATATAAAGTGCTTCACAATCAACATGTTAATAGATCACACAAGTACCTGTCCAAGAACTACCTAGGGAAAAAAAATTTACCTGGCCAAGAACCACCATTGTGATAACTCCATCTTGTGTTCTTTGGGTCACATCCCGTTACGATCTTCCATTCATGTCCTTCAAGAGCTGGATATACGATTTTGAGTGGCATCTCCCCTATTAATTCAGCCCAGCGTTCCTCAATCAAATCCATTATTGCGGTAGCCTGTGCAGGTGTTGCTAAAGCGCTCAAAATAGCAATGCAGTTTCCAACTAAGAACCACCGGAAGTCCATGCGTGCTGGACTCACATTGCCGATGAAATAACCTCCTCTCAGTGGCATAAATTCGAATACCCAATCCGGAATAGATTCAGGAATCACGTTGAATTTGTTGACAGCAGTATGAGAATACTCTTCAGTTTTATAGCGATAAATGTTGTTCAGTTGAGTGAAATCGAGCCAGTAATAGTTTTGAATATGATAACTCAGTGCAGTGATACGCTTGTCAATGCGCTCAATCAATTCCTTGCCATCATGCTCGGGTTTAAGCATCTGCCTCGCACATCTCAAAGCAAAAAAGAAGAGGGCCTGAATTTCAATTGGATAGCCATACATTCCCTACAACAAATTTAAGATAAAGTTAAACCTCCAAATGCAACTGTATAGGCATTTGAATACTTGAGAGAGAAAAATATAGCAGCCTGACCAAGTAAGAGTATGTGCCACTCAGTTGCCAAAATGAACAAATCAGTCAAATTTAAACTTTTCTGCTAGTTTCTTACAACAGAACTCAATGAAGACCCATGCAAGTTTCCTAACTAGTGGAAATAGATTAAATGGGAGTTACACGAGGTAATATGAGAGGAAGCCAGTTTATGCATCGATGACTTTAGTAAGAAAAAAATGAACTTCAGTTTTTAAGCACTCTTGGATCAATCACTCAGCATCTATATAATATTTAAGCAGAAATATAACTGTACCATTCGTCTGTCAATCATGCTGCATCCATCTGCACATAACAGGGTAGGAAATGTGTCAAATCCATCCGAGAGACAGAGGTTAAGTATCAATTTCATTCCTCTCTGCACCTCTGGTAACTCTGAGAGAGAATAATCATGTGTGCATTTAGTGTATGACCTCAGCAATATAATCCACCAGAACCCAGAATCAACAGGTGCAACTCTCCCGATTGCGGTGCCTCCAAAATCTGCCTGCAGAACCTCCTTCTGACGCTCTAAGTCATGACCAACCTTGAAACTTGCTGGCATTACACCTTCTCCAAGCGTAAAGTTGTCAATTCTCTTTTCCCAGCCTTGGAGGTGGAGAGTCTTCAACAGAAAGTTTTTTACGATATCTACATCTGCGTCCATTTTCATTAGGCAGGCCAGTCCACAAGGAACAAAGTCTCTTACAAAAACCTGACAATCAAAAGGTGAAGTTACACACTTCAGCAACCAAAATCCAGAAACACCATCAATTTGAGAGAGTATTACAAACTACTTAAGTTGATAATTAATATCATGTAAAAAAAATAATCAAAGTCGGTGAAATTGACGAAGACACAACAAAAAAACTTAATACTCAAGTATTTCCAAGAATTTGGAAGGATTATATGAATAAGAAACAAAGGACGATGTTATAGTTGTTCTTCCAATAACATAATAAAAAGGAGCCGCAGATCCATATATCATGATGGAATGTACCAGTTATGTCCATCTGCCAATCATGTTCTAGGCAATAATAGCAAGTTTATTCATCAGCTATATCTTTGCGCGCACACTGTCATATGCAATGCATATATTATTAATATATTTAAACATGCATATTTAACACAATCTCCTCGTTCGTACAGAAAGAATATATCATATGCCTGGAGTGTACGAGTTCAAGGAAATTCAATACCTGATTGTAGTTCAACATCTCGCCGCCAGATTCGTCATTAATGGTTGCGAGTGCTCCCACCCTCTGCCCCTTGAAGTTGACGTAGGCTCTGGTAAGTAGCTCCCATGCCTCATCCATCATATTTCCAGGATAACTATTTTCCGATCCGCCGTTTTTCGCAGGACCACCAATTGAAGCTTCCAGAAGAGTATCCATGCTGATTCCAACGCTCGGTGACGGTTTCAATACCGACGTTGCCTTTCCCCCACCGCCATCATTTTTACTTATCACCTCGGATTCACAGTTCTCTGATCCTGCAAAGTCCGTGCTATTCACAGATTTCGTATTCATTTCGTCCGACGAAGGATCAGAGTCTTCCGTCACCTCGGAAACAATGTTACCGAAGGATTTCTTACCGTCGAGACTGAGATTCCTCCAAGCTTCTTCGATTGAATCATTACCTGCTTCAGACTCCTCGGGTTTACTACTGGAAGTATCGATTACTCCGAGTGCTGAATCCCCAGACATGGCGGATATAGAGAGCAATAAATTTTTGGGTTGCTAGTGAGAGAAAACAGAGGAAGACGTAAAGGCGTATTACATATATATACATGAAAGGAGTAGACTGTGGAGTGCAAGAAAGCGTGAGTATTTCAGTCCCCAGTTACAGCCTCATGCAGTGTATGCTAAAGTCGCACTCAGCTTGCCGTATAATATCATGGTTTTGGAGGGAGGAGAACTGGAGAGAAAGGTGTAAGAATGTGTGACAATTGGTTTTCAGTTGGCGGGTGAATGCGGGCGGAGAAATGGAGATTTAATGGAATAATTTGCCCCTTTATTTATATTAAAAAACGAAAATGCCATTGGCTCTTTGCGTGCTATATATGACGGGGAATTGGCTTCGTCCAGCAGATGTGGAGTCGGGGTTGTGGGGGTTAATTTGGGAATGTTGTGATTAATTGATGACAACTTTGCATTGCTTTACGTAGTCGGAGGACACCACTGAATTAATGTATCAATTCAAATTAATTAATTTATAAATAATTTGATGTATGAAAAAGTTAAAAGAATAGGACCATTAGTTAATTGTGAAATATAAACGATTGAATAAGCAGATATATTATGAAAATACAAATGTATAATTATTATTATAAGTGTTTTCTATTTTTAATTTTTTTAGTTTAGGGAGTGACTAAATCAATTTTTATAATGATTATTTAATTTTTACATCTGATGTGAAATTGAGTAATAATTTGGGAAGAATAATGGGGTAAAATTAGAGCTGTCAGAACGGGACAGCCCGACCAAAATAGGCATGCCCGCCAACCTACGGGCCAAATGGGCCCAACCCGTTTGGGCCCGTCTCCAGGCGGGTTGGGAAAACCCCAACCCGACCCGACCCGACTCGAAGCGGGCAGTAGGTTGGGGCGGGCTGACCCGTCGAATTTTTTTTTTAATTTAAATTTTTTTAAAAAAAATTAACTTATTTTTTAAAAAGAAACTTCAAAAAATATTTCCAACTAAACTTGCCGAACCTGAAACTGATACTAGAAGAATACTGAAACTTGTTTAAGATTTTATCTAGATATTAACACTGCTACTAAAAAAAACTTAATTAGTGAATCAGTATTTTACTCAATTTTGAAATACTTGTTGTAACTTTCAAGCAAGATCAAGTAAAAAATATATGGTAGATCGAATGCTTCAATGTGATATTGAGTTTTTATCTATGAATTGAACCTAAAAAAAATCACAATTTTTTTTTTTAAAATGGGGCCAACCCGCAGGTTGGCCCGCCAAAACCCGTGGCCCGTTTGGGCCAGCCCGTGTAGGCCTGCCGGCTGGCGGGTCTTAAAAATGTTGGTCCAACCCTTCTATTTGGCAGGTTGGGTTGGGTTGGGCCACGCAGGCCTGACCCATTTTGACAGTTCTAAGTAAATAGACATTTCATCATTTATCCCCAATTAAACAAGACCTAATGTCTTTCTTCAAAAGAATAGAAAGTAGTTAATTTTGGTATATTTATTAATATTTTACAAATAAGTTTCTAACTATCTAAAATTAGAGCTCGAATTCAATTGTGTAAATAGGAATGATATTCAATCTAATTGTTCCGTTGAAACGTTGATGTCGCCCCATTTCAGATCTAGTATATGGATCAGTTCCTGACCTAATAAGTAGAAGAAAGATCAAACAAGAGTGATTTCAAACTTCACTTAAATAATTATGAAATGTAGTGAGATTTTGCACGGTAAACAACCAATTCAGACTTCTTACCTGACTTTAGATCAACAAATCAGTAGGCTCCATCCTAGAAATAGTTGTTTTAACTAAGCATGTGACGAAGAAAGTACCAAATGTATTTTAAGTTTTCGCTCGTGAGCACGACAATAAATAAATAAAAAAATCTTTAAAAAAAATATGAAACTTTATTGAAACATCATAAAGTTGATGATTCCCAACTACTTAACCATTTGCTTATTAATATCTACTTTTCCATATTTCAACTCATTTGTCATAATCTTGTGTATTAAAAAATTATAGTAGTCTCCACATTTAAGAACACGTGCCAGGTTATTTTACAGGCTGCTGTTACAGTTGCAGATATTCAGGTGTTCCACAAGGTTTTCTTACATGTGGTGGAGATAGTTCAGGGAAATTTGTGAGGTTTCAAGATTTTCGCTCGTGAGATCAAATTAAGGTTATGGTAATCTACTTTGGTGAGAACTGAAAACTCTTTAGCTGCAAATTCTGGTTCTATTGTTATTTATCATTCACTGCTTTTTCATTGGGCTCTTCCAGAAAAAAAATGACACTTCTATATATTTGCTCAAAGCCAATCGACATCCTTGGCGGGACAGCCTTGAATGGAGAAACTCACCATCTTGTGTCTGTGTTTAATGCTTTTGTTGGAGAAGAAGTTTGCTATTTTTTTTTAAGGTTAATCCGAAGGAGAAACCCCCACCTGTGTCAGAGGTCCCTTGACCAGACAAGTTGTAAATCGAGGGATGTGCACGGATGACAGGGTTCCGAGGGAGAGGGTTAACATGGTACCAATCTCAGGACAAACCTCCATAACATTTCAATGGAAATTTTTGACCGACACGAAATTCGAACCTGCGTTACCAAGAGGAGTCACCCCACGTCACATAAATCATTACCAATCCGTCTATGTCACCGGGAGCAGAAGTTTGCTCTTTGTTAAAACTATAATACGTTGATCCTGCCATCTTGGCTAAAATCCTCACACGCGAGTTCGTCTTTATTTGTTAAACTCCCGTCGTAAACATAGAAAATAATGCTTTTAGCCAACTGTCAAATATGAAATTATTATCCATATAATTTAGGTCTTTTGATCTGAAATTAAATATATTCTTTTGGCGCTTTTACTGGTGGCAAAGCAATCCATTGTCGTAAACGTCAGCACGCACAAAATTATTAAAAAAAAAACTTCTTAATCCATAGTACGAGAGGAGAAACAAAGCAAGACGGGAATAGTTAGAAATTTATTATAGAAAAAAGATGCGAGATTTCATCAAGACTAACCACATTCAAAACTTCACAACAACGTGATTAATGCTGAAAAAAATATAATATTGGCATGCATCTTCAGCAACAGAAGATCGTTCAAAACTTGAGTCCTCAAACACATACTCTTAATACCTCACTTGCTGAGCAGAGAATTTGACGAAAAACAAACAACAATGCATGAAGAAGAAAAGCCGGAAAAAAGAAAGAAAAAGCCACAGAAGCATGTTCGAGCTAGATGGACACGCACTTTCCCGACCAAATTCATACATAGTGTCATCAGTCTAATCTTCATACACGCCCCTCAATATGACCACATAATCACTGCAAGGTCAGAAAATGTGAAAGACTGACTAGTGAGCGTAAAAGATATCTACTTATCTGCCCATTCAATTTGAAGAGAAGTGCAGTGAAAGCTTGTGCATAAACGCTGAACTATGCCCACAGACCATGGTGTTGCCATCAATAAATATAATTCCTGAAAAAGGAAAATGATTAATTCAGGCCCAATAAGCTATACACACACCAAAGCAAGCAGTTTCAGGGGATATGTCAAATATATTTTAACACAACATAAGAATATAAAAAACAATTTAATCAAGCACAAACACAGGTTAACAACTATGTAGTACAGCAGCAACAGCAAATTATTTCCAGCTTATATCACTATAATCACCATGCCACTAAAAGGCGATACGACAGATCCCATTCTTATATGTAAACGTAATTATTTACAGTTTTTCAGTGAATACATTGCAACAAAGGAACTAAAAATGTTGCAAATCCTGCCAACATTCTCAATTTATTAGCACCAACAAGTATGTCATGCAAGCCGATAAATTTTGGTGTGGGAGACAAATTTATGCTATTTTTAGCACAAAATTTACTATAGTTTGCTTAAAAAGCATTCCGAGACGTACATAAACTTCATAAACATTTATAATCTATTTGACAACCAAACATGAACTATTAGTTTCAATATAACTTTCACATGAACCTCACTTCAACTCTTTGATTCGATGATATGGCAATCAGTACGTATTATGCTCAAAATTTCTAAAAAAATGGCTAAGCACATTCCATTTTAGTATTCTCAATGATACATGCTTTGTATTCATATAAAAAAAATATTCTTCAATTGATCAAGCAGGGATATCCAATTGAAACACAAATAAAACATTTGAGTCACAAAGATGTTTGGCGCATATATAGAATCTTGGAAATGAAAATTGTTTACGTCATTAGAGCAAAAGAACAAAAAATGCTTCCTCCAAGTCCACTGGATCCCAAAGCTTACTACGTTATAATTTGTATGCGTTGATCAATTATAATCAATCTTCACCAATGCCAAGTATTACAGTGTTGAATAATTGACAAATGTAACAAGATAAACACAAGTAAAATGCTTACAACTTATCAAAAGGAGAGTCCCGTCTCAGACTATTGTCAGGTTATAGGAGCTGCAAAGTTGAAACAGTGCAGCCTGATTTGCAGGTTCAAGATTTTCATTAATGATTTGGGGATATGTTCCAGGGGAGCGAGCTGAAAGATTTGCCAGGGTGGCCACCAAAAATTGTTTTGGATCTTTGATTTCTGGAAGAGGGTCATCTTCTTTCCTACCAGCATTATAAAGCTGAACAAATGTGGTATTATAACCAACAGTTTCACCGAAGTCTGGAACTTCAGGGTCCTCTTCTACTCTCTCCTGCTCTGGTCGCGAAAGAAGAGTAACTATGCTGTCAAGCATTTTCCCCCATAGCTTGGAATCTGATGGTGCCAAAGATTCACACAAAAGTCTAACTGAAGCAACTGATGTTAATTTGAGCTCTGCGGAACCTGTAATCAGCTTGAGATTTGGTACCCAAAACTGCTCTAAGATCGTACGAAATACATCTGGTTGAACAGCATTCATTGAGCCAGTAAGGTTTTGAGAACCATGCTTCACCATAAGAAGTGACATAAATATAATGAGAGACTTCACAAACTTCACTGTTCTATTATACTGCAGCCGTTTAAACAAAGCAACCCATATGTGGCTAATGTATGGTGAAATGACATCAAATCCGAGGTTCTCTATCACAGTGTTGAGCACATAAAATCCTTGTTCATCGGTACTAGGAATCGAAACTAATGTGTTGAAAATCCCAAGAACACTAGATAACCTTCCCTGCTGGTTTAGTTCATTAGGTGCCTTTCTAAGGAAAGCTTGGAGCAAACGAACCAGGGCTGGAACATTTGCAGATTTCTTCCATGATTCAGGTAAAAGGAGGATTGCAAAAATCTCCATATAATTCCCTGGCAATGGGGCTAGATTCAAGTCAACAAGCTGAGCCAGGAGCTGGAATGCATAAGGGAAGAACTCACTAACATCTCTGGATAATATCATTTGCAGGGTGGGGAGTAAACTTGTCTCTAAGGTAGAAATGAGTGATGGGTCCCGCTCACAAGCCCGTCTGATAAGAAGAGCCACTGATTCAAATAGATAGTGGTTGAAGACAGGATTTTTAGGGTTCTCACAGACCCTGTTCAGAACAACTGTCAAACCATTGATGCATGGTAAAGCAACCTCACCAGACACATTAGCAACTCCAAGAACCCTCATGATACACTTCATCACATACTGATTCTCTTCAGATTCTGGCTTCTGCAAGTCACTGAAAAGATTTGTCATCAACGCAAGCAGAAATGGACTGATATCTTCACCCGAGTATCTTGCCCTTCCTCCTTCATCTTTGACCAGCAAAAGCTTCTCAATGCAGCTGGAAGCGTATGAGTGAACCACATTTGATTCTGAGCCAAGAAATCGAACTACATCAGGGAGCAATGCAAGTGCAACATGTTTGGAGATCTGATTTCTAAACATTGTGAAGAATTTCAATGCACCAGCCTTTAACATCGGAAACCCATCCACTTCCTGACTTTGCAGCTCTGGTACAATTACAGATCCAAAAAAGCTCTGGACATCCACAAGATCAGTGGAAACAGAAGTACCACCAGCTTTCTTCGTGGCAAGGGAGACAACCAAATATATTGCACAATCTTTATGTTTCCAATTTGTTGTCGGATTTTGCGCAAATGAAGCCAAAAGGGACTGCACCTGGGCTGAAACCTTTTCCGTGACCTTCTCCTTGTAATTCAAAGCAATTCCCTTAAGGAGTTCACAGGCAATCCTTCTCCTCGTGTCAAGATCACTACCTTCCATATCCCTCCTTATGTATTCCACATAATTCATCTCAAACAGTTCTTCATCCTCATCCCTCAACATCACATTTGGAATCACAATACTCTGACAAATTTGTTGCAAAATATCATCCCTTCCAAATAGAGTATGATGAACACTAGTGCTAACCGTCGTCAAAAACTTAATAGCAGTCACGGTCAGCCTTTCCCTGCTAGAAGAATTTGATGTGGTCACCAAAAGTCCCCACACTGCCTCTGCAAACCCACTCAGATATTTCTGAAATAAGTCTTCTTCCTTCTCCATATACAAACTGATATTCTCACACAGAGCAGCACGCAATTCGTCAACTAAAGCAAGCCCATCAGCACCACTGTCTTCCAACACACTATATTTTGCCGTCAAATACTTCAAGAACTCTGTCATCCACTCATCCATATGATCCTCAAAAAACTCGGGCAACTCCATAAAATTCAGCGAATAGAAAATCCTACAGCACAATCTCTGAGATTCTATATACGGCTTGATGGAACTTGCATTTGCAGCCCCAGAAGAAACAGTTTCATCTATAAAACTCGCAGTCCTTTTAAAGACTTCCAACAACGGTTTCGCAAAATTATCAAGACAGTACTTTAAATCAAGCAACAACTCGTTGGTCTTAAATTGGTACCTGAACTTTTTAAACAACGAATTGATGGATGTCAAGACCCCATTAACCGAAACATAGTCCTTCCCCTGGCTCAACTTATCCAAAGTGACCACGAGCTCGGGTAACAAAGTCGGCCATGCTTTAGGAAAATCATGCTTCCCAATAATAGTAAGGGCTTCACTTAGCTGCGCCTGGATTTTCGGGGAGGCACTAACCATCAAACTGACTATCAAGGATTTAATCTGATCCTTTTCCTGGTCAGGTATGGCTGGGGTTTGGGCCACGGATGGGTCACCTGCTTGCGAGGTCCAACAAGCTTTAAGGTGGTTCTTGAAGTTAACAGCTGCAGCTTGCCGGATCTGCTCGTCGATGGACGGCTTAGCAACGAGGCGAAGCACGGCAAGGCCATAATCAGGCCTATCAGCAGCCTCCGCCAGTGCCTTCTCCGCCAGGCGACGAGGTTCAGGGATTGGGGACAGGGTGTTGAGGAAACACTGCGATAGGAATTGCATGGTTTCGGGGTTCCACTCCATTTTTGATCTCACACTCTCTGCTCTCGAAGCTATGTGGTCTAGGGTTTATACAAAATTTTGAAATGGTAAAAAAATTCCAATTTCGTAAACTAAATCGATGGGTAAGACAAAGAAATGATAGATGTATAGATATATATATCGAATGTACGTATATGTGGAGAGAGAATACCTGAGAGTGAGGGTGAGAGAGATCGATTCGCAGACACAGTGGGAATTTGAACAAAGAGCGAGAGGCAGGGAAAAGCCTAATGGGGGGAAGGCGTTAAAACACATCAAATTAATTTATAGTAAGTTTACTCGACTTTATTGGGCCTATAGCCCATTTGATACTATTTCTATAATTTTTAGAGGATTATTTAGTTTAAAATAATTACATTTTTATTATTAATTTGTTGGGAAATTGTAATATTAAAATCAGCAAATAAATGCTTTGAGTTATATATATAAGAGGATGGTCTAAAGATTTTTTTCCACACCCCGAAACTCAAACACGAATGAGTTTTTAGCAAGACGACTAGTCCCGAAGCTCAGTTACAAATATTTTAAAATCATATAGATATGATTTTGCTACAACTTTAGTTTGGATAGATGTTACTAATCAATCAATTTTTTAGATCATATTACTTATATCTGTAATGTGTTAGTAAAAATATTTGATTAACTAGATTAAGTATTAAGTAGTGATAAATAATATTCGGGGGTAATTGCTTCAATTAATGATACATAGTTGCTTAGGTAGTGAACATAAAATAATGATAATTGTTTTGTACTATGGATGAGATGTGATAAGTGAATGATAAGTGGTTAAAAATTGTGGTTTATTACGCATACATCAAATTTAATGTACCAAACGGTTTGTGTAATGTATGTATAATTAAGGGGGGTGTATTGGTTATAGACTTTTATTGACTTTTAATGACTTTTATGGAGTTTAAAAGTCTAGAGGTATTCAATCCAGACTTTTATATACTCTATAAAAGTCTAATGGTATTCAAGACAGACATTCGTAGAGTTTTAAAAAGTCAGGTGGTATTCAAACTTGAATCTTTAAAACTCCATAAAAGTCTATAGGTATCCAAAATCTCATAGACTTTTAATGACTTCTGTTGAAATCTTTAGGTACAAACTTTGATGCCCCATGTACATCCCAAAAAAGTTAAAAATTCTCAACCACTCATAGTAAAGATTTGGAATGACTTTTAATTCCTAATTACCATCATCTCTCTTTACTCTTTGCTATTTTCATTTCCGACACGACCACCTCCCCATTGGATTTTCCTCCCCTGTTTTCTACATGTACCATTTCTTTAATTCTTAATGTGCTGCTCTTTCTTCAATTATTGTTTTTTTCACATCTTATTTTTTATCCAATATAATACTAATATTTACACAAGTATTTTGATAAAATAACAAGTTAATGTGCTCAATTTTATATCAGATGATAGATTTTTAAAACGATTATATGGGTCTATATCTATAGACAATTATAATAAATATTTTTCTAAAACAAAATATATTTATAACGATATAAATTATCATGTTTAATTTAAAAAGTATGTTTTAAGAATTTTTATAGTAGTCAACTATCACCAAAAAATATTTTAAGTTTATAAAATGTTATTTAATAGAAAACTTTTGTTTTATTACACAAAATTATAGATTACAATTATATAGCAACATTAACTGAATCTTCAAAGTCGTCATCTTGAAGATGCAAAAAAGTTGTTCAAAATTTGCCATGCAAAAGAATTGAATATGTATTTTCACAATTTTGACTGTTAAATAAGTAAAATGTGTTTACATTAATAGTAAAAAAAATTATATATTGAAGAAGTTATTTATGTTCAATTGTTAGTTCAAAGAAATCAATTATAAGTTATAAAATCTATAGAGTCTATAAAATTCTTTTGATAATTTCGTGTAATTCTATAAAAATTATTAGAACTCTATCAATTTCATAAAAGTCCATCATTTAAAAAAAATCATTAAAAGTCGATAAAGTCCATAGAAATCTATTGAAAAAGTCTACGAGACTCTATACAATTTTTTTTATAACTCCATGAAATTCTATAAAAGTCAATAGAAATCTATCAACTTCATAAAATATGAGGTCAATCATTTAAAAAAGTCATTAAAAGTTAATAAAAATCTAGATTGAATACACCCTCCTAAATCTTGTAGATTGTATATTTATCAAAAATACCGTTTCGATGCTCATTTAATTATATTGACCTTCATACAAGATAGTAAGACAATTATTACCTAATCGAACCCCGACATAAAAATTACGTGTAGGTTAAAATTTGGGCAACTTATTTAAAAGTCCACAAACCCATCTTTACTTCACAAACAAGTCCCCCCTCTCAAATTCACACACTCTGCACTCCCTACATTTGAGTTATTTAGGGGTGCTTATCGGACCGGGTCGATCCGGACCCGGTCCGAAATCGGACCGGTTAGTCCGGTCCGAAATCGGAACCGGACTAACCGATCCCGAACCAGTCCGGAATCGGATCGGATCGGTTCTACCGTTTCGGATCCGGTATCTTACCGGTTCCGGACCAAACGGATCCGGTTCCGGATTGAACCGGAACCGGATCCATTTTTTTTAAAAAAAAAAAATTTTTTTCGATAAATCCTTTCCTTTTTTCCTTTTTTTTTTTAAAAAAAAAAAGAAAAGAAAAATCCGGTTCCGGGTTGGAACCGGTGGAACCGGAACCGGATCCGATCCGGTTCCTTACCGGATCGGACCGGTTCCGCCCATAACGGGCCCGGAACCGGCCGGTTCCGGTCCGGATCGGACCGGTTCGAACCGGTAACCACCCCTAGAGTTATTAATAGGAATCACTCACCATTTGATGCAAAAAGACAAAAATGCACAGATTTAAACCAATTTAAAAAATCGATTATTTATTGCAAACCCATATAACAAAACCCAGTCTTCATTTTGTCCCCAAAATCGCTCACTCCCTCCCCAAAAGCAACCAATCCCTAATTTCACCCTCTCCACCAAATCAAACCATTATCTTCCCCACGCAGGATCAAGCAAGCGAGGAAGCCGTGTCCACGAAAGGGGCTAGTGACGCGTCTTCTATGTCCGGTGGTCAGTTAATTCACACTTTAAACAAAATTCGATTTTTCTTCCAGCTCTTTATAAAATATATGTTCACTCACTCATTGTCAGTTGGTTTTGAGTTGGAACCACATGTATTCTTAACAGTTGTCCCAAAGCTCGGGTGAGTTCTATCGGAGTACGATTGTCTCATTTAACTCCAGCACGGCCATATTGGCAACAAAGTATCAAGCCTTTGCTATACCAGACCTTGTCATATGGCGACACGCGACAACCATGAGTCCAGCTATTGGAGTACCCAAACTAATCGAAGCCTTGATGAATCCACCATTGAAACCTATAAAAAGATGACAATCTTCTAAAACCTACGAATTCCAGGGTCTAATGATATAACTTGCACGATATGCCTTGAAGATTATGTCTCGAACGACACTTTTAAGGTTCAATGTGAGCACTACTTCCATGTTGAATGCATTGATAAGTGGGTAAGAATCAACAGCAGATGTCCCATCTGCAGGATCAATTCGCAAACTCGTAATATCAAGTTAATTTTTATTACACTTGAAGTGTAAAGATCATACACCCAACGAACACCAAAATTTACGTGGTTCGGCAATCGCATATGTTCACGAAAGCAAACACGGATTTATTGATATATTCACAAGAAATACAGAAATATTCCCGGATCCACTCAAAGCTCACATATCATATTCTGAAACGAACCATATGAGAAATAATTTTCAGAGGATGGAATGAAAGGTATATAGGCATGAAACTTCTCGGTGAACATTTTCAAGTTGATGTTGTACTCCACCATTGTTGAGTTCCAAGGTGTGCTACTGGCAAACCCTCCAAGCATCCATCTGTATTGTACAACAGAGCCACCGTCCAAAGCCACCAATTCAATAGCATGCATTCTGGAAATGAGCCAGTGTCCAACAATCTCCACCTTGTCGAATTTCCATCAATATATGTCGCCACTTTCAGTACGCCCTTAGACGCTGGATACTCGATTAATGTTAATCAATTCCAAATAGTAATGGAACTTGATCCATGTCACCACATTTGTTACAAGTCTGCACGATTATCTGCAATACTGATTTTGCAGAGTAGAATATCTAGTTCTTCTACTATTTCCAGAACAAAGTGATCGTTACGAATATGATGAACTCAGTCCCTTGCTCAGACATATGAGCATCTGACTGTCGCAGAAAATCTTAGTATTTTTCTAAGGAACTTGGTTCTCTGCCAGACATATGTCACTCCCACTGTCATAGAAATTCGTTGTATATTTCTGCATGATATCCAAGTCTTTAATCAAATTAAGGAACCAGATACCTTCTGTGATCGCTATATATTATATCTATGTAGTAGACGAATCAACTATGGACTATAGCATAAATCTCCAACTCATTAGTACTCCTGCCATCACCAGCACATAACCAGTAGTTGATCGATGTTTCCAAGATCACTAGCATAATCTGAATCGATGTATCCAACTAGATGTTTTTTTAACAGTCTGGTCTTTCGAGTCTGTGTCATACAGACTGTGCATTTCGTTCATTGCAAAGATACATTTACAGGTAATGTGGAACCACTATGAAGTGATTGCATTTCTTCATCCATCGTTGTCTTCCACATGGCATTTTCCATACTACAAGCAGATTCTTCGTAGTTCCACGGAATACCATCTTGATTAGTTGGAAGATCGAATGCTACCATATCAGTAAACGGAGCAGGTTTCCGGATATCTATCTTCAGTCTACTGGTAGCTACAGATACTGATGTTGAATCTGGTATCTCCATTTGAATTGAGTCTCCATTATCGTCATAGACTTCTGTAGTTGTGGGAATCTCAAACTCTACCTGCAAATGAGAACTCCGATATTGGTTCTCTTTATCTGACTGGTTCAGTACAACAAATTTGCCAAAGGTAACGTCTTGGCTCAAGACAATCTTCTTTGATTCAAAGTTCCACAGACGAAATGCCTTCATTCATTCAGTAAAGCCCATGAAAATAGTTTTCTCGGCTCTTTTCTTACGTGAAAACATGTGGGACACGCGAATATATGCAGAGAATCATAATCATAAATGGGTCGTCCAGAGCATACCTCCTTGAGATTTTTTTCGTCTCATGCAGAAGTTGGTAGCATGTTGATGATATAAGAGGTGGTTTCTGCCTTGAATGCCTTGCTCACTCCAGAATGAGATAACTTGCAGCAGATCAGAGTACAATTCATCCTTTCTGTTACACCATTCTCCTATGGCATGCTTGGTATGATGAATTATGGATGTCCCTTCGTTCTGGCAGGTAATCTGAAATTGTCCTGACTTATATTCTTCACCATTATTAGATCTGAACCTCTTATTCTTCATTCCGATATGGATTTTGATCACCTTGTTCCAGCTGAGCAAGATGTCCAGACATATTCAGGTCGGTTTGTGGTTCCGACAAATGCAGGGCGGTTCGGCGATGCAACACATATTTGGTTCCGTGGTTCCGACAGATACAGGTCGGCCTCTGCGTTTCTAACGATGCAAACAAATTCAGGGCATTAATCGGTTTCTGCGGGTCCGACAGTGTAGACAGATTCAGGCGGGTTCTATGGGACCAACAGTGCAGACAGATTCAAGTTGGGCTCTACAAGTCCTACATTGCAAACAGATTACGGTCGATTTCTGTGGGTCCGGTGGTGTAGGCATATTCAAGTCGGGCTCTGCGGGTCCGACGGCGCAGACAAATTCAGGTCGGTTTCTGTGCGTCAGACAGTGCAGACAGATTCAGGCCGGGTTCTAAGTTTCGACAGTGCATACAATTTTTGGTCGGTTTCTGCTGGTCCGACGGTGCTGATAAATTCAGGTCGGTTCTGCGGTTCTGACATTACAGACAGATTCAGGTATGATCAGTGGTTCTGATAGTGTAGAAAATTTTGGGTCGGTTCTGCAGTTCTGACATTACATATATGTTCAGGCCGGTTCCACAATCCGATAGTGGTGATTCACACACTTGTTTGATCTGGTTCACTCGGATGCAGCCGATTCATATGCCTTCAGCGGTTAGGACCGGTTCATCTTGTTTGGGCTGGGCTGGTTGACATAGTTCCAATTATCAAGTGACATCCTTGATACTATTTGTACTTTATAATGTCACATGCCAAAGTTGTTTGTGCCATCAAATTTCTCCACCTCGAACTTTGCATTTGATATCCATTACTTTGACTTTTTTTCGGTAGCTTTTTAACAGAAAAAGATGATATCATTGCGTCCGGAATGGTCAAAATAGAAGGGAACTAGTCCTGGATCGTCAAAATCGGGTGTAAAACGATCAAAAAACTGGATGTTTCCGTTCAAGCTGCTCTGGACCGGTTCGACTGAATCGGTTGAATCGATTGGTTCAACCGGTTTTGTTGGACCGTTGGGTCAGGCCCGGTTCGATTCGTGGGGCCGGTTCAGACGGGTCGATCCGAGGTAACTCATCTTTTGACTTGGTCAAAGTTGACTCATCAGAGTTGACTGCATCAACACCTAGATACCTTTTTCATTTAATTACGAAAATGCCACTGTATTTGACATTGATTTCCCATTGACTCGGAACTCAAAAAAATTCAACGCAGGTGTTTTCGACTCACGGCAACGAGAATCTAGTGGTATGATCATAATTTGATTTTTTGGGCACTTTTAATTTTCGAATATTTTCACAGAACCTAGTCTCTGATATCATTTGTTGTGTCAAGGAGACCCGGTAATAAAGTGTAAACATCATACACACCCAACGAACACCAAAATTTGCGTGGTTCGGCAATCGTCTACGCCCACGAGAGCAAACACATATTTATTGATATATTCACGATAAATACAGAAATATTCTCGGATCCGCTCAAAGCTCACATATCATATTTTATAGCTCAACAGATGATGAATAATTTTCAGAGGAGGTAATGAGAGGTATATATAGGCATGAAACTTTTCGGTGAACATCTTCAAGTTGATGTTGTACTCCTCCATTGTTTACTTTCGAGGTGTGCTAATGGCCAACCGTCCAAGCCTCCATCTGCACAGTACAAGAGACCACCGTCCAAAGCCACCAATTCAATAGCATGCCTTCTGGAAATGAGCCAGTGTCCAACATCTTCATCCCTTCTTGTTAGGCAGAGTGAATGGCTTGTTTTAATTTTCGGTTATGATGGTTGTTACCTCATTTATTGGTTCGATTCGATAACAAATGAATAATATACAGAAAATAAATAGACATCAAGATTTTTTACATGGAAACCCCGAAGGGAAAAACCACGGGACCTAGTCCAGTTTGAATCTTCACTATGAACAAGAATTTACAATGTTGTGCAAAGAAAGAAAATGGAAATAAAAAATGGGGAAGGAGACCCTGGGAGAGCCGAAGAGCTCCTGGAAAAAATGGAGAAGAGGCCATCCAAAAAAAGTCCCCTTCAACCTACTATTCCATCCCTTTTTATCATGGCTAATGGGCTTCTTTATTTAAGGGCTTTAATTAGGGTTATCGGGCCTATCTTTAAATCTTAATGAGCCTCTTAATTAACTAAATAAATGGGCCAATATCAGATTGGAAATGGAGCAATGGGCCCTTGCATCTTGTCAGATCGGGTCGAGCCCATAGAATCCGGGTCCAAACCGCACCGGGACAATTATCGGGGTATCATGAGTATCCCCCTCTAGTCGAGCTAGAGTAGCGCTGTATCAACTCCAACTGGTTAGGTGAGGACCCGGATCGATAATCCTTCAAATGCCAAACCATGATGCGACCTTGCGCCGTGCCGAGTTCCAAAGGCATGCTGTCGGTAGAGCCCATGATAATTCGAATGTCGATCCTTGATGAAATAGACGGCTCGTAAAGCCCATAAGAGGAACCGACGTGATCATAATACTGAGCCGCTGTCACTAATAGCAGGTCGTACTGGGCAGTAGGAATCCGAACTACTATAATCGAGAATTCCGAGCTGACAAAGGTGATCGAGAGCCCCGAGGTGATAAAACTGAGCTGAGAAGCAAACAAACATATCCAAACTCCAGGAATAAGAAATATTCCGAGCAGATAAGACATACGGACTATGTTTATCTTGGTTGAGCCGACCTGAGCAAATAAAGCTCGCCCGACCTGATATGACCAAATATTGCTCGTCCGACCTGATCTGAGATAATACGCCCGAGCAAATTACGCTTGTCCAACCTCACAAAATACTAAAGTCGTGCGTCGAGTAAATAGATATAGCCGAGCTCCAGACAATCAACATGGAGCAAATAAGACTCCAGAGTGTCGAAACTGAGCTGGCATGTTATAAGGATGATATGTTATCTGAGCAGGGCTGACCTGCAATAACGACTCTGAAAGAATTCTAAAATAATATTAATATGGATTAAATATAAAACAGGGATGACCTGTTATCCGCTCAGGGCTGACCTGCAATAACAACTAGGAATAATTCTAAGTAAAGACTTAACTATTAAGTATGGCTAACATGTTCTCTTAGCAGGGCTGACCTGCAATAATAACTCGAAATAATTCTAAGTACAGAATTAAATCTTAACAGGGCTGACCTGTTTTCTATGCAGGGCTGACCTGCAATAACAACTAGAAATAATTCGAAGTACATAATTAAATCTTAACAGGGCTGACCTGTTATTTGTGCAGGGCTGACCTACATTAACAACTAGAAATAATTCTAAGTAAAGAATTAAACCTTAACAGGGCTGACCTGTTTTCTATGCAGGGCTGACATGCAATAACAACTAGAAATAATTCGAAGTACAGAATTAAATCTTAACAGGGCTGACCTGCATTAACAACTAGAAATAATTCGAAGTACAGAATTAAATCTTAACAGGGCTGACCTGTTTTCTATGCAGGGCTGACCTGCAATAACAACTAGAAATAATTCGAAGTACAGAATTAAATCTTAACAGGGCTGACCTGTTATTTGTGCAGGGCTGACCTGCATTAACAACTAGAAATAATTCGAAGTACAGAATTAAATCTTAACAGGGCTGACCTGTTATTTGTGCAGGGCTGACCTGCATTAACAACTAGAAATAATTCTAAGTACAGAATTAAATCTTAACAGGGCTGACCTGTTATTTGTGCAGGGCTGACCTGCATTAACAACTAGAAATAATTCGAAGTACAGAATTAAATCTTAACAGGGCTGACATGTTTTCTATGCAGGGCTGACCTGCAATAACAACTAGAAATAATTCGAAGTACAGAATTAAATCTTAACAGGGCTGACCTGTTATTTGTGCAGGGCTGACCTGCATTAACAACTAGAAATAATTCGAAGTACAGAATTAAATCTTAAAAGGGCTGACCTGTTATTTGTGCAGGGCTGACCTGCATTAACAACTAGAAATAATTCGAAATACATAATTAAATCTTAACAGGGCTGACCTGTTTTCTATGCAGGGCTGACCTGCAATAACAACTAGAAATAATTCGAAGTACAGAATTAAATCTTAACAGGGCTGGCCTGTTATTTGTGCAGGGCTGACCTGCATTAACAACTAGAAATAATTCGAAGTACAGAATTAAATCTTAACAGGGCTGACCTGTTTGAACTCCGAAGACAATAAACCGAGCATATAAGTCTCGCCCGACCTGAGCTCCAGAGATAATAAACTGAGCACATACAGCTCGTACATATTGAACTCCATAATAATAAATGCGCGGAGGTATAGCTCATCTGAATTTGCAAAGTGAGATGACTTGAGCTCTCGAGATGATAAAATGCTGAGCAAATAAAGCTCGTCTCATCTGATCCCGGAGAATAAATATAAGTAGACAAGACTTGTCCGGTCTGGACTCCAGATAATAAATATGAGCGGATAAGATCTGCGCTAATATTTGACAGGGCCTCATACACCTGGGCTTAAGCAATCAGGGCGGACTTGTGCTAAATATTTGCCAGGGCCTCATACACCTGGGCTTAAGCAATCAGGGCGGACCTGTGCTAATATTTGACAGGGCCTCATACACCTGGGCTTAAGCAATCAGGGCGGACCTGTGCTAAATATTTGACAGGGCCTCATACACCTGGGCTTAAGCAATCAGGGCGGACCTGTGCTAAATATTTGTCAGGGCCTCATACACCTGGGCTTAAGCAATCAGGGCGGACCTGTGCTAATATTTGTCAGGGCCTCATACACCTGGGCTTAAGCAATCAGGGCGGACCTGTGCTAAATATTGGCCACGGCCTCATACACGTGGGCTTAAGCAATCAGGGCGGACCTGTGCTAAATATTTGCCAGGGCCTCATACACCTGGGCTTAAGCAATCAGGGCGGACCTGTGCTAATATTTGCCAAGGCCTCATACACTTGGACTTAAGCAATCAGGGCGGACCTGTGCTAATGTTTGCCAGGGCCTCATACACCTGGGCTTAAGCAATCAGGGCGGACCTGTGCTAAATACTGGCCACGGCCTCATACACGTGGGCTTAAGCAATCAGGGCGGACCTGTGCTAATGTTTGTCAGGGCCTCATACACCTGGGCTTAAGCAATCAGGGCGGACATGTGCTAATATTTGCCAGGGCCTCATACACCTGGGCTTAAGCAATCAGGGCGGACATGTGCTAAATATTTGCCAGGGCCTCATACACCTGGGCTTAAGCAATCAGGGCGGACCTGTGCTAATATTTGCCAGGGCCTCATACACCTAGGCTTAAGCAATCAGGGCAGACCTATGCTAATATTTGCCAAGGCCTCATACACTTGGGCTTAAGCAATCAGGGTGGACCTGTGCTAATATTTGACAAGGCCTCATACACTTGGGCTTAAGTAATCAGGGCGGATCTGTGCTAATGTTTGCCAGGGCCTCATACACCTGGGCTTAAGCAATCAGGGCGGACCTGTGCTAAATATTGGCCACGGCCTCATACACGTGGGCTTAAGCAATCAGGGCGGATCTGTGCTAATGTTTGCCAGGGCCTCATACACCTGGGCTTAAGCAATCAGGGCGGACCTGTGCTAATTATTGGCCACGGCCTCATACACGTGGGCTTGCTCCGAATATCCCATCCGAACTCCCCCTCATCACATCATCCGAATAAGTTCATCCAAAATCCAGAACAAATAAAGTTCCCGAGCTGATGAATAAGGCCTTAATGCGAGATCGCATGCCTGAGCTGATATAATAGGGGCTTACTGCAAGATTGCACGCCCGAGCTGTCATAATAGGGGCTTACTGCGAGATTGCATGCACGAGCTGTCCGATAGGGGCTTACTGCAAGATTGCATGCCCGATCTGGCGCTCCTGTCCTGAAATAATAATAAAATAGCACTGCACAAATATATGTGTACGAAATTCAAATATCAGTTGGACAGGAAGAACCGTAATTAAGGCATAGCGACTGAGCGCCCAAGTTGAGGTTGATTGATGAGGTCTAGCTGATGGCTGAGGCCAAGGCTGAGCTGATCTTGAGGAGCTGAGGTCAAGCTGATGGCTGGATTTGACTCGATGTTTGAACCACGTGTGCATAGTCGACACGGGCATGGCCAACATGCCATGAGCTCGGTGTAAAGTACTGCAATAATTCAGAAAGAACCAGTCAGAAACTATCCAACAATATCTAACTAGATCAAGATAATTTGGCATAAGAGCTAAAATGTAAAATATCCAGCTAAGAGTGACATTGAGAAAATATGTCCACAAACTTCTGGGCCGATGAACTAAGTCCGAAAAATCAAAGGACTGACTCCGGTGGCTCAGTTTGGAAATCACATGACATAATAAAAAGTTGATACGGTCGTGCAGAACAAACTAGCCAAACACAAGAATTTTAACAAAATTTAGTTGGTAATTAATTTCCTACTCGAGTAGCTAAGCACGAGCCTCAATGAGATTTAGCTATAGTTTGCGGTAAAATTTTGACATAACTAAACTAGGCTAGATTAATTCAGGCCTAAATAATCAAGTGCGCCAAATGTGAATCCCACGATCACAAGACTTGGCCACAACGTGAAGAAATGATACGAATATGAAAATCATCAAGTACAATGATAATAATAATTATATGCTCGAATGATTCCCTTGGATTTGAATCGAGGAAACCTGATAGTGTAATAAGAAGAATAAGCAATATCATATGTAAACTTGAGATGACAACATATAATTCTTCTAGAAGTGTAATACTGAATTCATCAATGTAGATGGGGACATAGATAACTAGAAATTTGTTCCCAGTTTAGGCTGTGTGGCCCAAGTAGTGCCTTGATTAAAGCTCCACACTTTGGAAAATTAAATCGTAGCAGTAGAAAACAATTATAATAGGTCCCTTGTTCCCATAATTAATGAGATTTCAAGTAAATGATTTTCAGATAGCAATCTAGCCATTTCTCTAATCCATGTACTGAATGCTCGTAAACATTGTGGCGCGTAATTCCCGTATTTTGCAATGAAGCAAATATGAGCAAACTGATAACTACAATTCAGCATGTATTTTCATGTCATTCTTGAACTTATTCAATGCTTCACTGTAAAGAAAACACACAAATGTTCACACTTTAGTCTTAGGAGACATGTAATCTAATATGTAAGAATTCAAGTACCCAAGACTAATGAGGTTAACCAACCAAATTTCAGATGAGGTATGGAGTTAAAAATCTACCAACCACATATAGTCAAGAAACAAGATTTCTTTAATTTTGGTCTCCAAACATGATTCTGAAACTAGCATGCTATAAGGATATGTGATCCTATTAACTGTAGATCCATAGGGTTGCAACACGATAGAAATGACTTGTGAAGGAATTGATAAATTAGTAGCAAGAACTCAATTGCTCACTTTTTGGCAGCAATAGTCCACAATTAGCACGTACGCTGACAATATAGTTGGGTCTCCAGACTCTACATGTAGGAGAGAATGATGAGAGGTGATTTTGATCTCTACAGTGACTTGTTTATCCACAATAGATTTTGCCAAAAAACATGTACGAGTCAGTACATTTCCGGGAGCACACTTATTCATTTCACCTCACAATTCTGGTTTACACATATAATGACAACTGAAGATTGTCAAACATGTATTTGTGACTATCAAGTAGCTTTCTGTCCTAGAATTTTCATGTTGCAGATGAACCATACAGAAATAAAAGAAGTGCAAATTTAGAAAGCAAATAAGCTGCAAATCATGGATAATTTTGCTGAAATCATTTGCACAAAGCTAGCATTTATGCATATATGAACAAATGATTTAAAGTGTTGCTTGTAAGTTGATTTACTGATACTGGCAGAAATTCGCTTAATGCACACAAATAAAAACAATTTAGGCAATATATTATAATTATATCACCGTATGTCTCGGGGCAGTAGTGGTGGTGTGCTTCAGCGACGGTTGCAGCGGTGGAGAACGAGTGGAGATGCGGTAATCCAAGGCAGAGATCAGCCAAGAAACACCACATTTATTGTCTTATGGATCACCTTCAGCAATCTGTTCTAATATTGTCACCTCATCTATTGATGTTTCTGTATAGTGTTCTGCACTCTTTTGAACTTTCAGAGCAACATATATAGATTTATTAGTGTCCCAGGCCAGCCATACAGTGGGGAAGTGTCCCCACCATTTAGGGGTGCTTACCGGGCCGGGTCAAACCGGACCCGGCCCTGATTCGGACCGTTAAGTCCGGTCCGAAACCGGAACCGGACTTAACGGTTCCGGTTCGCCCCGGAACCGGTTAGAAACCAGTCCGGGCGGTCCCGAAGAACCAAACCGGTAGCACCGCCGATTCCGGTGCTACCGGTTTGGTTCCGGTTCCGGAACCGGAACCGGTAGATTTAAAAAAAAATAATAATAATAATTTTTTTTAAAAAAGAAGGCAACGTTAACAAATGTTAACGTTGCCTTCAACGTTAACATTTGTTAACGTTGGCAACGGCTCTTAGCCGTTGCCAACGTTAACTTTTTATTTTTTATTTTTTATTTTTTAATAATAAAAAAAACTATAAATAGGGGATGTTGTGTTGTGTATTGTTTCATAACAATTCTTGTAACGAAAATTACTTCACTCTCATATTTTTCTCTCAATTGTGCTATCTACAATTTACTTATAGTCTTATATCATAATGGCATCTTCATCTAGCAGTGGTGCTGGTCGTAGCCGGGGTCGTAGTTGGGGTCTCGTTCCGGGTCGTCTATCACTGAGTTCATCTTCTGCAATGAATTTACCTGTGCCAATTCCTGAGTTAAATGAAAGTTATGATTTTTTTGCTGACCTCAATGTTGGTGGTTCTTCTATGAATGTCGAACCACAACAATCCCAACAACCTGCCGAACCTGTTGCTGCCCAAGCCCAAGAAAGACAACATGTGGAGTCATCCGGAGCCACTACAGCAGCGAGTAGACAACCTACTCGTGCCAAAAGAAGTAAGATATGAGATCACTTTGAACTCGCTCAAAAAGAAGGTACGAATGAATTTGTTGCAATATGTAAATTATGTAAGATCCAGTATTCATATAAAGCTGGTGGTTCCAGTGGAGGCACCGGAACATTTAAAAAACACTTAGTAAAAAAACATAATTTTGATGAGACAACATTACAACCATTAAGTCGAGAAGCAACACAAGCACAAATTAATGTTCTTACTGGCACGAATTTTATTTTAACTGCTGAAATTAATCGTAGGTCACTTGTTAGATATGTGATCAGATGTGAACTACCTTTTATACAAGCTGAACGTGCTGGTTTTATTGAATTTGCTTCGTCCATACAACCCATGTTTAAACATATTTCCAGGCACACACTAAAAAGAAATTGTATGGACGTATTTGTTGAATATAGAAATACATTGTTTCAACATCTTTCTAGTTTGCCTTGTAGGGTTAGTTTAACAACTGATATTTGGACAAATGTAAATTCTGATTCATATCTTGTTGTCACTTGTCATTGGATTGATGATAATTGGTGTATGCAAAAAAGGATTTTGTCTTTAGATGAGTTAGATTGTGCACATACTGGTTATGTAATTGCTAAATATGTATTCAACACTTGTAGACATTATGGAATTCAGGATAAGGTATTTTCAATCACATTAGACAATGCTGCGAATAACAATGCTGCGATGCGTGATTTAAAGACCTATCTTAAACCAATGCTTGATGGTATTTTTTTTCATGTTAGATGTGCATGTCATGTGATTAATTTGGCTGTTAAAGTTGGTTATGAGGACAATCACTCAGCATGTATTGACAAAATGAAATACTGCGCTAAATGGTTACGCACGAGACGTGTTAAGCGTGATTGGAAACAATTATGTTTAACTAATGGTTTAAAGCATCTTCTTTTTCCATCACCAATAGAAACTAGGTGGAATTCGTTATACAATTTGTTGAATGCTATGTTACCTTACAAAGATATTTTAACTCCATTTTATAATTCATATCAAATGCCTGATAGCGATGAAAGTATTTATTTGACTGATGAGGATTGGGAATTTGTTGAAAATTGTGTATCATTGTTAGGTACTTTCAAAGAAGCGACGGAACGTTTCTCTGGTGTTACTTATCCAACTTCCGTTTATTTTCTTCCTTTAGTATTTAACATGTTTGATAAATTTATAGAATTTAGAGATGACTATGACTTGCATGCTTTTGTTAATGCAATGGAAACTAAATTTATAAAGTATTGGGAACAAATCCCACCCGTGCACTGCATCGCAACATTGCTAGATCCTAGTCAATGTTTATCTTCATTTGAGATATTTTTTGAATATTATGCTAAATTTTTGGGGAAGGTTGTTGACGATCAAAAGACGTCTACAATGCAATCTCTCCAAAATATGTTTCAATTGTATTATAATCAACAGGCAAGTGAATCATCGCAACAAAGGCCTGTTGAAGAACAACCCCAAGCTCAATCTAAAGGTGGGGGCATCAATTTGCTTAGAATGCTGGGCAGGAAAAAACTTAAGGGAAAATGACCTTCTACTAGCACGTCGACTGAGTTGCAAATTTATCTGAATTATCAATTTCTAACCGAAGACAACTTCGACGTCTTACAATGGTGGAAGTCCAATGCAGCACAATTCCCTATCTTAGCCAAAATGGCTAGAGACGTGTATGTTGTACAAGCTTCAAGCGTCGCTTCTGAATCGGCATTCTCAACATGAGGCCGTATTATTGGAGACTACAGAAGTAGTCTATCAGCTGATTCGTTATGCATGCTCACGTTACTTAAAGATTGGTTTGAAGCAGAATGCAAAAATAGAAGAGATGGGACGGTTGACGAATTCGTAAATCATTATGACGAGCAAGAAGAAGAGAACGCCAAAACAATACTTATCAATTATGAAGACTGCTAAGTACTAAATTGTAATATTTTTTTATTTAGATTTTCAATTGTCATGTCTTTACAATTATTTGTATGCATCTATATTATGAAATGAAGAAGAAATATATTGATTTTGTGATGAACATCATTGAAGAAACATTTACAACATTTAAAAAAAAAAAAAGGAAAAACCGATAAGGATCCGAACCAAACCGGAACCGGTTCGATCCGGATCCTTAACGGACCGGACCGGTTCCGCCCATAACGGGTCCGGAACCGGCCGGTTCCGGTCCGGACCGGACCGGTTCCAACCGGTAAGCAGCCCTACCACCATTGTATGAATCAGAATGCAACAAGACTCTAATGAACCCAAAAGGCCTTCGCATACTCTTATTCTTCAATCCCAATATATAGGCCCAGCATGCCATCCTCAACAATGCCCAAATAGACAGCCTTAAACTGCTCAAACACATGCCAGTCAGTAGGCTATCCGACCCAGCCTGGTGGCACTCCCCAACGACACGCACCACACCAAGCGACTGCGTCACCCAGACTCCCTTTGGCTTGTTTAGAAGTTCTCGTTGGTGGAGAAGAACCCAAGAATGTTGAACCAAGAAAATAGAATCGAGTGCTTTGTAAAGTAGAGTCTGGTATTTTTTCTTGTTTTCATCCGGTCTGGTCTAAGGTGAACATCAGCAGCGAAGGAAGGTTGCTTGGTGAGCATAAGGGGGCGATCCTTTGCCTCTTCCTCGGTGGAGAGATCGATGTAGGAGCAACGCTCCAGCGAAGCAAAAAACGCCATCGCAACACCTGACTCCACCCAGCTGCTCGGGAAATAAAGCCCGTACGCCAACTCGCGATGAGCAACACAGCCCTGTACTAACCCCTGAACCTCACCCAGCTCGCCGCGTGGTCCAGCTTCTCGCACTTCTTGAGCCCGCATCTGCTCTCCGCAGCTTCATTCTGAGACATGTTTCCCCCTCGCCTTCTCCCTCAGTTAGCCCAACATCATATTCTCTTCCAATCTTCCGTGAATCCGTCAGCTTGCAGCAGTCTCGGAGAAGAGGAGGTTTGCCGACACCATGGCACAGTAGGTCAGTGGTCTTCTCTCGCTCCAGCCTCCACTTCCACGCCATGTTTCTCTCCTACTCTTCCTTTTTCTCTTTGTTTTTCAGACCATCAAAAGTACTGCAAAAATCAACGTCTTAACTCGATTTTTCCCACAGACGGCGCCAATTTGTTACCTCATTTATTGGTTCGATTCGATAACAAATGAATAATATACAGAAAATAAATAGACATCAAGATTTTTTACGTGGAAACCCCGAAGGGAAAAACCACGGGACCTAGTCCAGTTTGAATCTTCACTATGAACAAGAATTTACAATGTTGTGCAAAGAAAGAAAATGGAAATAAAAAATGGGGAAGGAGACCCTGGGAGAGCCGAAGAGCTCCTGGAAAAAATGGAGAAGAGGCCATCCAAAAAAAGTCCCCTTCAACCTACTATTCCATCCCTTTTTATCATGGCTAATGGGCTTCTTTATTTAAGGGCTTTAATTAGGGTTATCGGGCCTATCTTTAAATCTTAATGAGCCTCTTAATTAACTAAATAAATGGGCCAATATCAGATTGGAAATGGAGCAATAGGCCCTTGCATCTTGTCAGATCGGGTCGAGCCCATAGAATCCGGGTCCAAACCGCACCGAGACAATTATAGAGGTATCAATGGTAATTTTGATGATTAATTCTGTGGGTTCTTGATGATGTACACGTCAATTCTTGTGAATTTAGTTTTAATTGTTGCGTTATTGGTTTCCTAGTTCATATACTATAACCGTATATAAAACATACATAAGACAACGTACATATACATGGAAACTATACTAAAAGCGGGTTCTCAAAAAAAAAACATTAATAATATTTTCTATTGAAGTATCCATCCCAAACCAGCCAAGGTTCACAACATTTGCATTGCAACAACTTTAAGAATTTCAAGAAAACAAGAACACTGATAACCACGCATTATATATGTAACACTCCAGCATGGATCAGAACCACTCAAACCAAAATATTTGAACCCTTTTGCTCAAAATTCCTCGACAGAGTAATAAATGGCACGTTTTCTTGAAAATCTTGCAATTTTCTTGCTGATAATTGCAAGCACAGTTATGGCTGAACCTCCTTGCCCGACTGTGGTTAATCAACTCTCTAATTGTATCCCGTATATCGAGGGCCAATCATCGGAAGCACCGTCTCCCGCTTGTTGTACAGGAGTGAAGGCCGTAGTAGGAGAAGGAAAGAATCAACATGACAAAGTAGCTATCTGCAACTGTATAAAACAGGCCTTATCTAAACTTGGCCATCCGGTGATTTCTAGCCGTATCGCCCACCTTCCCAAGAAGTGTGGATTAAGCTTCGATTTCCCACCAATTGATGCCCACTATGATTGTTCCAAGTGAGTTTCTTTAACATGTAAATCTTAAGATAATTTTTGCGTGTCGCCTATTCACGATGGCACTAATGAGCTAATGTTGCGGTTTTTTTTCATCGCAGGATTGATGGGAAAATGTGACTTTTCACTCCATAAAAATGCATATATTAAGAAGTTTCTGTTATGTTCCGAATAAAGTTGAAATGCTTAACAGAAGGGAACTAGTAGTGCTATAATCAAGTTTCAAAGGGATTTGATACTAAGTCATCGTAATGCTGTGATTTGATTAATAAGGATGTTATCCGATATGAAGCTATATAATTTTAGCAGCTATAATATGCTCGCTGTTACTATTTGCTTTTTCACGAAGTTTAATCAAGCTAAATTCAAATCTTGAACTTAATATAAATCAGATAGTACTACTTGAATGGTGAAGAGTGTCCTCTGATTCATCCGGACATTACAAAGAAAACTCCCTCTTAAATAACTCTGTTCTATTTGTGCTCATCTCGTTTTAGGGTAGATGTGTCAAATGGGTTGGACGGCATGGGTATGGCACGGCACGATCCATGGGCACAAAACTTTTATATTTTTATTTTTTTTAATGCTACCGATCGATCGGTAATATATGTGCCGATTGATCGGTAGCAAACAAATATATTCATTATATTTCAATGTTTGGCTTTACCGACCTATTAGCACTATTGTGCCGATCGATCGCTAAAGCCCAAAAATGTTTTTTTTTAAAAATGCAATGGGCCATGCCGTGACGCGACATACTTAAATGGAAACGGGCCTTGCCGGCACGACCCGTTTTTAAACCGTGGAGGTATGTCATGGCCTGTTTGACACCTTTATTTTAGAGCTGTGTTTACTTCGTATAGTATAATCATACTGATAATTTATAATGTGATTATTTGTATTTTTTTGTAGGATATGTAATAATTGGATAAATAAGAGTATGTTTACTTCAAATGATTAAGATCACGATTGTAAATCTGATTAGATGATGATCAGTCCATTAATAATATTATTTTGGTTTGGTATAAAATTAAAGTTATTTAGTTAAATAATAAATTAGTTGCAAAACGTTTTAAATTCCCACTGAAAATGTCGATGGAAACTATGAATTAAGATAGTATATTTTTATGTATGATGCACAAAACCCATTACACTTCCCACATATAAATCTAAAAATTAATATAATTATCAAATGAGCATAATCTTACATTATTCATAAATAAATTGATTAAACACTAATAAATCTCAGCATGAACAAATAATCAAAGATACTAATTAAGATACATACACGTTCATTCATACAGAAACCATGATGCCATAATTCTTTTTTTATAGATAAGCCAAAATTCATTAAAACGAGCACCGAGAGTGCTCAAATAGTACAATGGTTTGGAACAAAGAGCTTAGTGATGGTAAACCGCTAAGCTAGAATCAATCCTGACTCAAACAAATGAAAGGAAAACGAAACTAGTCATTGACACTGAACATTCCAAAACCTTTTTTTTTTTTTTTGCCGCTAACAAGTCCAAAAGTCTAATTTTTATTCTATCAAAAGTATTATGATCTTCTGGTTTGCTCCTTTGAAAATCGCCATAATTCTATATGGTATTATGCATGAAGCATTAAAAGTCCTAGTAATCATCGAGTAGAAAATATTAATTAAATAGTATAATTATTTTGTGAAGGAATAATCATTTATATACAAAATTTTAGAAAGATTTTATATTTTTGTCCTTCGAGCTCTTTACTTCAATTTCAAATTAAGTGATAATACTCCACTTTTATTTTGAGCCAAAAAATGTAAAAATGACATTTTTGATAGGGAGGAGGCAAACATTTTATCCATTGAGATTCAAAATCGAATCTCTCCCAAACGAGAGTGAGCTTCTAACCAAAGCTCCTCAATTTGACCTTTTAGTACCATAAACGAAGGTTTCACTTTTTCTAGTACGAGTATGTGTTTTTTTTATTATTAAAGATTGAAAGACTAGTTTGAATTTGGATTTTTTTTTCCATTTAACTTGCTATTAATATTGATGCCTCAGCTGAATTTCAATTTTTCCGATATAATTTCAATCTATTTTAAATTATCTTCTATTATATTTAATTTAAAATTAATAACTATTTCAAGAAAATTAGCTAATGAGTGTGTTTGGAATTTGGATGGAGAAACTCTCCTACCAAAAGTAGGGCTGCTTACCGGGCCGGGTCAAACAGGACCCGGCCCGGATTCGGACCGTTAAGTCCGGTCCGAAACCGGAACCGGACTTAACGGTTCCGGTTCGCCCCGGAACCGGTTAGAAACCGGTCCGGGGCGGTCCCGAAGAACCAAATCGGTAGGACCGTCGGTTCCGGTCCTACCGATCCGATTCCGGTTCCCAAACCGGAACAGGTAGATTTAAAAAATAAAAAATAAAAAAAATAAAAATTGATTGGATTGTCACTTGTCATTGGATTGATGATAATTGGTGTATGCAAAAACGGATTTTGTCTTTAGATGAGTTAGATTGTGCACATACTGGTTATGTAATTGCTAAATATGTATTCAACACTTGTAGACATTATGGAATTTAGGATAAGGTATTTTCAATCACATTAGACAATGCTGCGAATAACAATGCTGCGATGCGTGATTTAAAGACCTATCTTAAACCAATGTTTGATGGTATTTTTTTTCATGTTAGATGCGCATGTCATGTGATTAATTTGGCTGTTAAAGTTGGTTATGAGGACAATCACTCAGCAGGTATTGACAAAATGAAATACTGCGCTAAATGGTTACGCACGAGCCGTGTTAAGCGTGATTGGAAACAATTATGTTTATCTAATGGTTTAAAGCATCTTCTTTTTCCATCACCAATAGAAACTAGGTGGAATTCGTTGTACAATTTGTTGCATGCTATGTTACCTTACAAAGATATTTTAACTCCATTTTATAATTCATATCAAATGCCTGATAGCGATGAAAGTATTTATTTGACTGATGAGGATTGGGAATTTGTTGAAAATTGTGTATCATTGTTAGGTACTTTCAAAGAAACGACGGAACGTTTCTCTGGTGTTACTTATCCAACTTCCGTTTATTTTCTTCCTTTAGTATTTAACATGTTTGATAAATTTATAGAATTTAGAGATGACTATGACTTGCATGCTTTTGTTAGTGCAATGGAAACTAAATTTATAAAGTATTGGGAACAAATCCCACCCGTGCACTGCATCGCAACATTGCTAGATCCTAGTCAATGTTTAACTTCATTTGAGATATTTTTTGAATATTATGCT
Source organism: Haberlea rhodopensis (assembly GCA_907163345.1). NCBI lineage: Eukaryota > Viridiplantae > Streptophyta > Magnoliopsida > Lamiales > Gesneriaceae > Haberlea > Haberlea rhodopensis. Next base: position 195,323 of record CAJQUN010000401.1, read on the forward strand.
AAATTTTTGGGGAAGGTTGTTGACGATCAAAAGACGTCTACAATGCAATCTCTCCAAAATATGTTTCAATTGTATTATAATCAACAGGCAAGTGAATCATCGCAACAAAGGCCTGTTGAAGAACAACCCCAAGCTCAATCTAAAGGTGGGGGCATCAATTTGCTTAGACTGCTGGGCAGGAAAAAACTTAAGGGAAAAGGACCTTCTACTAGCACGTCGACTGAGTTGCAAATTTATCTGAATTATCAATTTCTAACTGAAGACAACTTCGACGTCTTACAATGGTGGAAGTCCAATGCAGCACAATTCCCTATCTTAGCCAAAATGGCTAGAGACGTGTATGCTGTACAAGCTTCAAGCGTCGCTTCTGAATCGACATTCTCAACATGCAGCCGTATTATTGGAGACTACAGAAGTAGTCTATCAGCTGATTCGTTATGCATGCTCACGTTACTTAAAGATTGGTTTGAAGCAGAATGCAAAAATAGAAGAGATGGGACGGTTGACGAATTCGTAAATCATTATGACGAGCAAGAAGAAGAGATAGCCAAAACAATACTTATCACTTATGAAGACTGCTAAGTACTAAATTGTAATATTTTTTTATTTAGATTTTCAATTGTCATGTCTTTACAATTATTTGTATGTTAGAAGTATTTAAACACATAGACATGTTTAAATAACCCATAAAAATTGTTAAATTTCTAAACCCTTTAAAAATTACCACTTTATTTAGATTTTTTATTATTATTTTTTTTTTAAATGAGGCGTAACTACGCCACTTTGGAGGCGTAGTTACGCCTATTAAAAAAAAAAACCCGTAGCTTAGGCGTAGCTACGCCTGAATGGGGCGTAGCTACGCCTCATTAAAAAAAAAAATACGAAAATCCGTTAAGGATCCGAACCAAACCGGAACCGGTTCGATCCGGTTCCTTAACGGACCGGACCGGTTCCGCCCATAACGGGTCCGGAACCGGCCTGTTCCGGACCGGACCGGACCGGTTTCAACTGGTAAGCAGCCCTAACCAAAAGTGCTGGTTATGTGTTTTTTTTTTCTCACAAAAAGTGTTGTAAATGGAAACATTGTAAATACGATTAAAAAACAAAAACCAAGAGATGGACATTTTGACTTTTTTATATTTTTTCTAATTCCCTTGAAAAATATTCATGAACTATTTTTCAATGTTATATCCAAATATTACAACTTATTATACTTTCGGATAAAAAAATGAGAGAATTGCAAAAATATACCAATTACAAAAACATTACTTAACTAAATCTGGTAAAAAAAACTTTCCATATAAATCCACTTTTCAAGAAATTTTATTCAAATAGATCCAACTTCTAAATCTTTGATCTATTAGATATTTTATTTTTGCTAAAATGATCCAACTGCTCTTTTCTGCATTTTTACCACCATTGGCTGATGTGCGAATGAGGTTGACACCAGGCGCAAAGAGTGGCCCAGGTGGAGTATGCATTGCCAATTTGCCAGACCATTCCAATCCAAGGTGTAGGTGGATGTGGAGGCTAGTTCTTCGTCGACTCATTGCCATATGACTCAAGGTCGTCCAGAAGGATGGTCGGCGCTGAGGATCGATGGATTTCTTGTCAGAATTCGAATTCTTGATTTTCACCCTGCCAATCTCAATGAAACTTCCCCGAGAAGAAGACATCTTGAAAGATCTGAAGTAGTATATGTTAACATTTATTTTTGTAACACTTCCATTTAGTGTTCATTTAAGTGTTCATTCATTTAAGTGTTAATTAAAGTGCTCATTTAAGTGTTTGTTCATTTAAGTGGTCCATAATATTTCGCATTCATCTTCATATGCTCATTGATGGTATTGAGCTTATATATACTAGATGTTTGGGTCCCTAAGCTAATCAATCTTTTAAGTCCTCAAGACACCATCTAAAGGAGATTGATAAAGGTTTAGAAGTACCCTTACAACTACAGTTTTCAGGTTCCTGGATCAAAAGCAAATCAATGGCGGGAGGTAACCCGATCCTGAACATTTATATTTCCGCATATCGGATTTTGTGTGCCATATGTTTAGGTACATTGAAAATCTATTAAGTATTCATGTTAGAATTTCTAACAGTTGGTATCAGAACAGTTTTTGCCTTAAATTTGAGATTTTTGATCTAGGCCAAAAATTCTGAAAAATTGTCATGATACAAATTCAATTTCTATCATGAATTTTTGCACAATTTTCGAAATAAAACCTCAAATCAAATATGAAAATTATCATGAACTTTAAAAAATTCCCAATTTCAATTTTGTTGAAACCCTAGCCTTTGAAATTATGAAATTGGCCGCTGATTGGAACCCACTTCCGACGATAAATGGTACCGGTCAAACCACCATGAAAGGAAGGCCATCGGACGCCGCTGGACGGAATCGTATATTGGAAAATCGGCCGGGATTGGATCGCGTTTTTGGTGCGCGCGATCTGTCTCTTTTGATCGATTTTTGATTGATTTCCGACCATTTTGTTTGCGGCTCTGCATGTAATCGTCAATTAAGTGAATCCAAGGATCTGGGCGATGGTATTCGATAGCATAAGGCCGTCGATCGAACGGATTTTGGCCCAGTAATCACGCCCTGCTCGAGAAATTAAATCCCGAAAATTTGGTGGCCGATTCGCGGCAGTCCGCTACGGGTTTTGGGAGGCGACCGTTCGGAGGTGCTCTCATGGCAATGGTCGACGTTGGTCGACCGCAATTTTGCCGGAAGAGATGGCGGTGGCGGCGCTAATTTCATTAGGGTTAGGGTTAGGGTTAGGGCTTTGGTGATTTTGGGAATTAGGGTTGGTTCAATTTAAGGTCTTGTTTGGTACTGATTTTTCTGATTTGGCATGTTTAATTTTAAGGCCTGTTTGGTTCTGTTTCATTCTGAAATTCAAAATTCTGCCTTATTTTTTTAAAAAAAATTATTTTATGCAATCTTTATGTGTAATTTTGATTGTTTTATTATGGATAAATGCACCATAATTTACGTAAAGCATAAAAGATTTTTATGCATGAATAATTAAGATGTCTAAGTAATTCATATAGTTTAATTGATTAAAGTATAGCCACAGCAGCTTTAATTGATTAAATTATTCATTAATCATGTGAATTACATAAAGTGCAATAGACAATATTTATATGAATTAAGATATAGCATAAAATATTTTTATGCATTCAGAAGAAATGTCTAAGCGATTCGTATAGTTTAATTAATTAAAGTATAGCCACAACATCTTTAATTGATTGAATTATACATTAATTTTGTGGATCACTTAAAGTATAATAGACATTACATTAATTCAACTATGACATAGTTTTATGCATTCAGATTAAATGTCTATGTGATATGCATTATATGATTGATTAAAGTGTAGCCACAGCAGCCTTAATTAATTAAATAATGCATTAATTTCTCAAACATCACATAAAGCTAAATAGACATTACTTGTAATTAATTATATTTGATATAATGAAATTTATCCCACAGTAAATTTTATTATATTAAATATGTTTAATTAGGATGAGATATTGAATTATTTTCTTAATTTGCCCACAGTATTAAGAATGTCGGATAATTCGATAGTTTTATCATAAAGTTATATGAATTTATCTGAATTAGAAATTTAGCCACTAAAATTTCTATATCAGGGATTCATTTGTCATTGCATGGTTTACATTGGTAAATCATGTCATTTGGTTATTTGCTTCAAAATTTGTGGTAAGCATGTATTTTGGATTTTTATTGCGGCTATTCAACCTGTTAATTTATCTGATATGACATGTACAGTTCCTGAGCTCAAAAGTGATAACTAGAATGATCCTAAGACGTTTTCACAAGCGATGGAAAGTAAGGAATCCAAATTATGGTTTGATGCCATGAATGATGAGATGGATTAAATGGCACATAACGGAGTCTGGGAGTTGGTTCAGTTACCTGATGGTGTAAAAGCCATTTGATATAGATGGGTCTTGAAAACAAAGAAAGACTCACTAGGTAACAATGAACAATATAAGACTAGACTCGTTGTAAAAGGATCCAGTCAAAAGGAAGGAATTGATTATACAGAGACATGTTCTCATGTATCTAAGAAAGATTCTCTCTGTGTAGTTATTGTTGGGATATGCCCTAAGACAAGTCATTAGGTGATTGTTTAAGACATACAATGTTTATGGTTTTATGAATGACAATTCATTATTATATATTATTCTTTTAACTGTGCATTGTGAATTAATATATATGTTAATGTCCTTAGAATAATATTGTATTATTCTTAAAGATGTTCCTAGTCAAGTATTATCATGAAAGGGATAATGATAATACGTAGAGACTAGTATGTGTTGATCGATGAATTGTTCATTGATATGAGATATCAAATCAACATATGGGTACATGTTAGAGAACGATGTACTGAACAGACCCACCATGAGAATGCAACATGGATAGTTATATGATCGTCATATGCAATTCTCATAGTGATAATAATGTATGTAATCCTTACGACTTGTGATCATCAGAGATCCCAACATAAGGAGTTATGTATCTTGATATCGTCAAACGTTACCCATAACAGGGTAATCTATAAAGGCGACTATTGGATACACTACGAATTATGTAGAGGGATGTTGACTGATCGAGATAGGATTTGTCCCTCCTATATAACAGGAGATGTGTTTGGCCCTTGATCAAGTGAGAACTAAAATGCATGGCCATGCTCGAATGAGTCGATATGAGATATCGAGCTTATTCGTTTATTCTAGTTCTACTTGGGGATCAAGAAATAAAGATTGGATATACGAGTATGACTATTCCATGACTCGTGTTCAATCTAAACACAAAGGACAAAGGGATTAAGTTACATGATTAATATTATCACAAGTTCTAAAGGTTATGTCGAGTCATTGACATTCTTGTAATTTGGGTAGCATCGATGTGTTGCTAGAGACCGCTCAATGCTTGCGACATAAAATGAGATTTTATGTCACTGCCAACATTACGAGATCCTATCGGGTCGCACAAAAGATTAAATCGATAAGGGAAATTAAATTCATTGGATGAATTAATTAATTAAGAAGAGTCTTAATTAAGTGATTAAAAGGTTTTAATTAAATCATGGGTTTGGGCCCATAAGACTTTAAGAAAGTCTTGAACCTTAATTAAAAGCCTTATAATATAAATAAGAGGTTTTGATTAATTGTTAATCATACTTTTATATCATTGTTTGATATCAAACCCTAGCCTCCACTTCAAGCTCCTCTCGGCCGCCTCTTCCTTCACTCCTCACGGCCGCCGTCGGTTGTGCTAGGGTTTTGGTTGGCCGTCGTTAATCGGTTTTGAACCGAGAGCTCGATTTTGGTTTAAGAACTTGTCTAGTAACTTGTTCTTAAATCCCCGTTCGATTTGATCGTGTGGATACCGTAGAGACGAAGGTGAAAACTTTCGTTTGTGACTCGGAGTTCGTTGGACGTGCTGCTCCGTGGAATCTGCTTCAAACACGCTACAAGGGTGAGACACTTGTTATTACTTAATCCGATATGATAACCTATGTATAGATCCGGTGTTAGTAATCCATAAATTTTATTCCGCTGCGTTGTATGACATAAGGATTACTTACAGTTATGTCATTAGTAATCCATTTTGATATGGATTACATCAAATAGATGTGAGAACGGCATTCCTCAATGATGTAATTGAGGGAGAGATTTATATGAAACAATCTAAAGGATTCTCCTCTAGTGATGGTGAGCATTTGGTGTGTAAGCTTAAGAAATCTACGTACGGATTGAAACAAACCTCCCATCAATGGTATTTAAAATTTCATCACGTTATCTCTTCATTTGGTTTTGTTGAGAACGTAATGGATCAATGTGTATACCAGAAGGTTAGTGGGAGTAAAATTTGTTTCTTGGTGTTGTATGTAGATGATATATTACTTGCAACCAATGATAAGGGGTTTCTATATGAGGTGAAACAATTTCTCTCTAAGAACTTTGATATGAAGGACATGGGTGAGGCATCTTATGTCATTGGTATTAAAATCCATAGGGATAGATCCAAATACATTTTTGGGTTTATCACAAGAAACCTATATAAACAAAGTGCTGGAGAGGTTTCGGATGTGTGATTGTTCACCAAGTGTAGCACCCATTGTGAAAGGTGATAGATTCAATTTGAATCAATGTCCAAGAAATGAGTTTGAAAAGGAACAAATGAAAAACATTCCATATGCTTCTTGTGTTGGAAGCCTAATGTATACTCAAGTCTGTATTAGACATGATATTGCATTTGTTGTGGGAATGTTGGGAATATATCAGAGTAATCCAGGTAAATACCACTGGAAAGCTGCAAAGAAAGTAATGAGGTACTTTATGGGGAGCAAAGATTACATGCTTATATATATAAACAAACTACTAATGTATTTCCACTATGGAGGCTATGTTCGTATTTTTTTTGAGGCTATCATGCATGGTGTATGGATGAAGAGTTTCATTTCTGGACTTAGAGTCGTAGATTCAATTTCTAGGCCATTGAGAATATATTGTGACAATTCAGCTGCAGTCTTTATGGCTAAGAACAATATAAGTGGTAGTCGAAGCTAGCATATCGACATCAAGTATCTGGCCATAAGAGAACGTGTTAAAGATGGAACAGTGGTTTAAACACGTTACTACTGAATTGATGATTGTTGATCCTTGTCAAAAGGCATGCCACTATTAAAATTTAAGGATCATGTGAAAGAATGTGACTTGGTTCCTTTATGTGATTTCGTTGTAAGAACGAATGCTTGTGAAACTCTGTTTGTGATATTGTCTCATATTTGGACTTGTGTACACATTTATTTTGAGAAATATCATTGACCTTTGGACCTTGAATAAACATATGGTTTATTCATTAAGTAAATAAGTTAGTATTTGAGGAACATGATGAATTGTGATACATGGAAGATAATACTCTTATTAACAGAACCTATCGCCATGATCCATGTATTTTGGTTCTTACTGTGGCGAATGATGAAATATATGGACCAAGTGGGAGAATGTTAACATTTATTTTTGTAACACTTCCATTTAGTGTTCATTTAAGTGTTCATTCATTTAAGTGTTAATTAAAGTGCTCATTTAAGTGTTTGTTCATTTAAGTGGTCCATAATATTTCACATTTATCTTCATATGCTCATTGATGGTATTGAGCTTATATATACTAGATGTTTGGGTCCCTAAGCTAATCAATCTTTTAAGTCCTCAATACACCATCTAAAGGAGATTGATAAAGGTTTAGAAGTACCCTTACAACTACAATTTTCAGGTTCCTGGATCAAAAACAAATCAATGGCTGGAGGTAACCCGATCCTAAACATTTATATTTTCACATATCGGATTTTGTGTGCCATATGTTTAGGTACATTGAAAATCTATTAAGTATTCATGTTAGAATTTCTAACACTATATCGTCTTACAATTGGGACAGAGATTCACATACTGGATAGCGTTGCCTCTGTTATTTCCATCTCCAGTGGAGCTATTATGTTGTTGTAAGAATGATAGGCATCATTAATTGAGTTGTTATTGTCATTATTAGTATCAATGTCATTATTGTTGAGAATGTGAGCATCTGTATTGTGAATTTGCGATTACAGTTGGAAGAGAATGGAGGAATAAGGTGCACTGATAGGCGGTGCATGGGATACCTCATGTGCATCGGCAGGTAGCGCACGTAAAACCATACGTGCATTGGTAAGTGGTTTACGTAACTATTTAGAACTATTTTTTATCATTTCAACATGAAATTGACTTAATGTAAGATCCCGCTTACGAAAAATCACAATTAATAATATAATGACGATATGACTCTAAAATGGTGATATGGGTTCTATAAATTTTTTGATAAAGTCTCTGTAAATTGGACTATAAAATAAATAAATAAATAAATAAACACCACCATATGCATCCTCAATCCATAAATAACGTTTAGGATTTCTAAACCATAACAGTAGTTCCATCATGAGTAAAATATCAAAATACTCACTAATTAGAGACAGTAGATCAACATCTAACACTTTTTTGATAAAATAACATATGTAGACATATCAGTATTCTCAATTATTTTCCATCTCACTCCTAACTCATTAGAATCTATAATTTTATGATGTGTATAATACAAAAAAACAAGTTTTTTTAGTAGTTGGTGTCGAAAAATATTTTTCCATTTGATATCAAAAAACTATATTAAATAAACTCTTATATCCAAACCAAACCATACTCCTGTGTCTCTTCTCAACGATTACAAATGTGGAGCAACGGGCCAAAACAATCTGACTTTCTTGATTAGGATGCCCAATAGACGCACAGCGAAAAGAGCAAAAGCGCTAAATGCTTTGAGATAGCGACATTACTTGTAAGGTAATCCTTGCGTCGACGGTTCCGTGCGGCGGAGATGGCGAAAAAGAGAGAACGGCGAGTCGGAACCACTCCCGATAGGCGATCCACCCCCACCCTAGTCGGATCGTCGATTCATCGTTCCGGAGCCGTATACTCGGCTGACTCGCCAGATAAACCCGAGCGCAAACTAACCATTACCACTCTATTTATCTTCTTCATGGTTTTTCCTGCGATTTGCTTAATGTTTTATAGTAGAAGATACTCCCCGAATACAAAAGCAAGTACAGTCCCCGACCTACAGTATGGTTACCAGAATGGATTCGTCAGTACTGAAACGAATTGTTTTCCCCCTTAATTGACTATTTTTATCTTAGCTTTAGTCAATAATGGTGTTGATTTTCTTTAGATTAAAGTTTGTATTTTTTAAAAAAATATTTCAGGAGAATATGAAGACCTCGGAATATAGGAGTCGTCGAAATTTCACGAACCCTGTCCTGGCTTACATTACTCCATGGTATTTGATTTTTTTTATTGATGTTGTATCATTTAAAAATTGTGGTCTTTAATCGATTCGAAAAACTTATTTTTTCGGTTTGAGCTAGAGCAAGGTAATTTAGTTTGATCAAAGATCGATTTAAGTTCCTAAATTTTTTGTGTGTGGTTGCTAAATAAATTGCTTTAAGCTTGATCGTTGACACAGAAAACTGTTTGGTGGATCCTTTTGCAGGAATTCACTGGGGTATGAGATGGCCAAGAAATACAATAGTAAATTTACTCATCTATCTCCTGTGTGGTATGAGCTAAAGAGGTACTCAACTCATCTGGAGCGCCAAACTGCTTAGATGCTATTCCGCATTTCCATCTTCTTAATATGATTCTAGTTTTCGATGCATGATCACATATCCATTGCTTTGCTTGCATCTAAATGATACTTTTGCTTTACCAGTAATAGTATTATTAAAAAAATACTACATATTGTTTGTCAACGATTAGGCAAACTTTTATGCCGTTTGCTAATTTGCGAGAAACTAGTTTTGTCTGATGCCAGCCCAGGAACAAAATTGGTCTTGGAAGGGAGACATAATGTTGATAAAGAATGGATTTTGGAGCTCCGAAGGAGTGGAACTGCACAGGTTTTCTCAAATGGAATCCTGATGTCTTGTAAAATCACAACTTTTCATTTTCACTTGAACATATCACCGAGTTTTCTTATTTGTTTCATTTTTTGATGAAAATAGATTTTACCAAGGGTAGTTTGGGAAGCAATTCCTGTGAATCTGCTGAAAAAGAAGAAGCAGAGAGATAGAGCGGTTAATCTTATCATAGCCGAATGCAAGTAAATCCTTTGATTTGCTGTGCCTTCTTCGCACCAATTTCCCATTGTCTTATATCCATTTTTCGTCATTTTCAAGGGAAATGGAATTTGATGGCATAGTATTGGAGTCATGGTCAAGATGGGCAGCCTATGGTGTTTTGCACGATCCAGACACGCGGAGTATGGTAAGATAGTGAATACGTGGCATTTTCCTTTGGCTTTGCGAAATGTTAGTGTTGCGATTTTGTGATGTTTTCACTCTGTTTTCGTAAATCTTTGTCTTTTCAGTTTTTCAACTGGAAAAGTTATTGTCCAATTGAATTTTTGCTTCTCGGCCGCTGAATCAGACAACGTCAAATTTTTGACGATGTCCAGTTTGTATTCATTGAATTAATTTCTTTAAGTGAGATTTTTTTAGGTTGTTTAATGGTGAAGGTTGATCTGGAATGGGCTTCTTATGACATTGTCTAGTTTAAATATTTGATTTTGATGCTTGATGAGGGGTGAAGATAAACCGCTAGTTTGTTCTAGTCGTCTAACCTTTCGAACCAGCTGATTTAAGACGTAATGTTTACTACTGCCGATGGGATCATTTTCTTTTGACACATACAGGCCCTACGATTTATCAGGCAACTTGGACAAGCCATGCATTCTGTTGACTTGGCGCAGAGCCAAGACCGGAGCTTACAACTAGTTTATGTTATAGGTCCACCTCGTTCCAATGAGCTGAAAGAGTATGATTTTGGACCAGAGGATCTTCGTAACCTGAGTGAATCTGTAGATGGTTTCTCTCTTATGACTTATGACTTTTCGGGCCCTGAGAATCCAGGTCCGAATGCACCTTTAAAGTGGATCCACTCAAATTTGCTATTTCTCCTTGATGTTGGTGCTGGTGATCATCAGAAATTGGCGAAAAAGATATTCCTTGGCATCAATTTTTATGGGAATGATTTTGTTATTTCTGGAGGTACGTTCTGTATGGCTAGATATGGATGAGGTTCAACACAGTTTTTCACTAGATGTCCTAAAAAGCTGAGATTTTTTGGCTTCAGGTCTAGGTGGTGGACCTATAGTCGGGAAAGAGTATCTGTCTTTGTTGGAACAGCACAAGCCGGAAATACACTGGGAGAATAACAGTGCTGAACACTACTTCGTTTACTCAGATAATCAGAATGTGAAGCATGTTGTATTCTACCCATCACTGATGTCCATTTCACAACGTCTGCAACTAGCTCTATCTTGGGGTGCCGGCATTTCAATCTGGGAAATTGGGCAGGGCATTGATAATTTTTTCGATATTTTGTGATTAGAAGCTCTTCTTTGTTCTTTCAAAGTTCTCATTCCTAACGCTCTTTCTGGTTGAATATACGGGACAAAATTTTGATTGCAGTTTTATCTACCATGATCCTATGCATTTTCGAAATCTCTTGCAGGTCGAAGTCAAAGATGTAGTAGCATATATCGTAAGACCTATGGGTGGTCCATGAACTTCGTGTAGAACTCGTACATATTTAACATATCCAATTATTTACGATAAAAGTATAGAGCGAACCCTTCTTGACTCTAAAGGGGAAGTTTTCTTCCAGCACGAGTATGCCATGATTTACTAACCTGAATTAACGTTGTTCAAACAAGAAGATTTAAAACTTTATTGTACTAGAATGCGATTGGCACCCTATGCATGGCGTACAGTGTACTAGCTTTCTCTGTGGAATGTACACATTCGTCGTACAGCGTTTGTACCTAAAGACTTTTCCAAGAACTTTCCGTCGAAATTTGTGAGCCATACAAATCATTAAGCACAAAGCTCCAACATTAGGATAAGCCATATTGACATGTGGCAGGCAACCATTGGCTAAATTGTTAATATGACCTCCATGTCACCACGCCAGTCAAATGCAACCATTGGAGGATATAAAAGTGTATCAGAACGACATATGAGTGTTTACAATCAGCTTCACAAAAAGTTCAAGATAATATCCTCCGCTTTTTATGGTGTTTGGAGCATAAAGAACTGAGGAATCACTGGCTTGAATTATGTAATGGAGGCGCTAAAGGCAGTTGCTTTTGCTCCAGTTTCGGGTTTTGCTAAAAGATCAGAGCCCAGAAAAAACCCATCACCGACCTCCATTCCTAGATTCAAGAATCTAGCATTTTCAAGTTTTAGCAACTCAGAGGGTCATCTGTCTGTGTCCAGATTCCTGCCGGGCTGCTCTGTGTTTTTTTCTTCAGTTCTGAATTCTGGGTTTGCTAAAGCGCTGAGTTATGAAGAAGCCCTCCAGCAATCAGTGGGCGGTGGCAACTTTTCATCGGACTTTCAATTAAGTGGAGTTCTTGATAGTGTGCTCGGTTTTGTGGCGGAGAATCCCATAATTATTGGTGGCGGAGTGGCGGTTCTGGTTGTGCCGCTGGTGGTTTCCCAGCTGTTCAGCAATCCTAAGCCATGGGGCGTGGAGAGTGCAAAGACTGCTTATGCAAAATTGGGCGATGATTCAAATGCTCAATTACTTGATATAAGAGCATCATTGGAGGTGAAGCAATCGGGTAGTCCAGATATTAGAGGCTTAAAGAAGAAGACGGTGGCGGTTGTGTATAAAGGTGAAGATAAACCAGGTTTCTTGAAGAAGCTATCTTTGAAGTTTAAAGAACCCGAAAACACGACATTGCTCATTCTGGATAAGTAAGATTTTTGGATCCATCTTTCATATTTTGGCTTATGGACAAAATAATTGTTGGTTTTTCACTTTAGTATGTTAATATTCAGAATATTTGGAAGTACGCTGTTATATTATGCTAAATTACGTGTCTTCTGAAAATTTTATTTGTGTGGAAGCCAGATTTGATGGAAACTCTGAACTTGTGGCGGAGCTGGTAACAGCAAATGGCTTCAAAGCTGCTTATGCAATCAGAGATGGTGTAGAAGGATCACGAGGCTGGAAGGTCAATGCTTCACACCTTTTAATCTATTTCGTTTTGAAATTCTTTTATAAATCGAATCAGTACAGTTGCTGATTTGAAACTCAATAATAAATGAAAAAATATGCAGAATAGTGGCCTTCCATTTATGTCTCCAAAGAAGACAAGCTTCGATGTCAGCAGTCTGACTGATGCAATTGGTGGCCGTTTCGGGGTAATTTTTTCTTAGCTTGCATCATTTTTTTCTGCTGAATGTTATAGCTGAGTAAGAACATAATCTGAATAGCCTGGATTCATGTTATAGTAAATTTTGTTGTTTGTAGTAATTGTCACGTCCGATACCGGGACCGATGACACCGGCGTTATTTCAAAATTAAAAATTCAAAAACAACAAGCCTCGGATACAGATCTCAAATAAACCAGTCTTTCGTTCCATAAACAAACTTTAATTGTCTTTACAACTGAACTGATATTAAATTAAGACTGATTTACAACTGAAAGAAAATATAAAACGGTGCGGAAGCGTAAACTAATAAAACTAATTTAATCATCAATAGTGGTAGACTTCATGTCAGCAGGAGTAGATCATCATCCCCAAAACTTGTTCATCGTCTTCTACCTCTGACTCATTTTTATCTGGGGAGGGGTGTAAGTGGTGAGTGTTTGGATAAACACCCAGCAAGTAGGGGCCAATCGAATATCATAAAACATACATATATTCATAACTTCATAACAGAACAGATTTCAGATCATATTAGAACATGTATAACAGATTTGAAAAGCACAGAACTCAAACATGGATCCAATGACATCAAGAACTCAGAGGTGTTTATATGGACTTTAGTGGTGGCTCTCGTATATGTGGCACTTTGCTCCGTCGATTCAAGAGGTGGCCCTCATAAACGTAGCACTTTGCTCCTAAACACTTATTTCCTTGTTGTCTTAACTTTTCAGAAAACTCATAGCTTGTATTCGATTGAACTGTTATAACACATACATATAGTTTTCAAAACCCAAATGAATAATATTATACAAAAACCCACTTACAGAAATTATCTCAGAAATTGATGCAAAAGCTTCGAAATTGGGTCTTCTTCCTAACTTGAAAATGACTGCTGGTACTGTGTGAAAATATGCAGAGTTTTGTGTAATTCTTGCTTTGGGAATGCTCGGGTATTTATAGGGTCCGGGGAATGCTCGGGTATTTATAGGGTCCGGGTGTTACAATCCATGATCTACATTAACTCTGCTATAATTCCACTTCAATGTCAAACCCCTGAAATTCTGTAACCGTAGCTACATTATCATTCTTTATAAATGAGGGGTTAGTGGGGTTGGCTAGGTATCTTGGGCTGATTTAGATAAGTAGAGCTGGTGGTTATCTTCATAGGTTGAGCTGGGACGTTGAGTAAGTAAAGCTTATTTAAGCATCGGTTGAGTCTACAGATCAGTAGGAGTCTATGGATCGGTAGTGTATATGGATCAGTAGAGTACTCGAATCGTTAAAATCTTCGGTACAGTAGAGTAAATTCCCTTAGGTTCAGCAGATTTGAAATATCTGCTGAGCTGGTTCTTAAACGTCTGCTGAATTGATTTAAGTGCAGATTTCGGGTCTTCACATCCCTCCCTCCTTATTAGAAGTTTCGTCCTCGAAACAAACTTGAGTTAGATTGATCTTGGAAAATCTAAGGATACCTCTTTTGCATATTCTCTTCGAGTTCCCACGTGGCTTCCCTCTCTGTCTGATTAGACCATTGGACTTTAGCATAAGGTATAGTCCTTCGTCTTAGCACTTGGCCATTTGATTCAACGATTCGAATTGGAACTTCTTCATACTTCAGCGTTTCATTTAAATTTGCTTGAGCCACTAGAGGTTCTGCTTCAATTACGTGACTTGGATCGGGGATGTACCTCCTTAGTTGAGATATATGGAAGACATTGAACCCTAGATAGATTGGGAGGTAAGGCTAATCGATACGCCAAAGTTCCCACCCTTTCTAAAATTTCGAATGGTCCCACATATCTCGGACTTACCTTTCCAGCTTTGTCAAATCGAATGACTCCTGTCATTGGTGAAATCTTCACATACCCTTTCTCACCAACTTCGAATTCCACTGGTCTTCTCTTCATATCGGCCCAACTTTTCTGTCGATCTTAAGCTTCCTTGATCCTATCTCTAATGATCGTGACTTTATCAATCGTGGTTTGCACAAGCTCAGGTCCGGTGATAGCTTTCTCTCCTACTTCATCCCAATATAATGGCGATCGGCATTTGCGCCCATAGAGTGCTTCGTATGGCGACATCCCAATGCTACTATGAAAACTATTGTTGTAAGCGAACTCAATCATAGGCAAGAACTCACTCAAATTTGCGCTGAAATCTATGATACAAGCTCTTAACATATCCTCGAGGGTTTGGATTGTTCTTTCTGTCTGGCCATCGGTTTGTGGGCGATATGCCGTGCTAAGAGTTATCTTAGTTCCCATAGCTTGTTGAAAACTCTTCCAGAAGCGCGACACAAATCTGGGATCTCTGTCATACACAATGCTTATCTCTGTCATACACAATGCTTACCAGAACTCCATGTAATCGTACAACATTGTCCATGTACAACGTTGCCAGCTTGTCCAAGTTGTAGTTCGTATGGACAGGTATGGAATGTGCAGATTTGGTAAGTCTATCCACGATTACCCAAATTCCGTCGTTACTTCGGCGTGAGTTTGGCAATCACACGACAAAGTCCATGGATACGTTCTCCCGCTTCCATTCCGGAATCTCAAGAGGTTGAAGTAATCCTCCAGGTCGTTGATGCTCAGCTTTGATTTGCTGACAAACTAAGCATCGAGCGACGAATTCAGCTATGTCTTTCTTCATTCCATTCCACCAGAAGCTTTCTCTCAAATCTTTGTACATCTTTGTGCTTCCTGGGTGGACTGAAAATTTTGATTTATGTGCTTTGGACATCACCTCTTGTCTAAGGTTGTCGATATCTGGCACACATAGTCGTCCTTTCATCCACATGACTCCATCTTTGTCTGATTGAAAGTCAAATATCTTCCCTTCTTTAACTTGCTCTTTTAATTTCGTCATATCAAGGTCTCGATCTTGATTTAGCTTGATCATCTCTCGCAAACATGGCTGAGCTGAGAGTGAAACGAACTGTGCTTGAGGCTTTGATGGGTGAAAGAGGCTTAGGAATTCCCGGGATGGTAGTTGATTGTGAGGTCGTAATCCTTTTAGAGTTCGATCCATCGGCTTTGCCTCATGTTCAAATCCTTTTGAGTAAACAAGTACTTGAGGCTTTGATGGTCGGTGAATACCTCACACTTAGCACCATAGAGATAGTGCCTCCAAATCTTCAAGGCGAAAACCACAGCGGCTAACTCTAGATCATGTGTAGGGTAGTTTTGCTCTTAAGACTTAAGCTGCCTCGATGCATAAGCAATCACTATCCCTTCTTGCATGATTATACATCCTAGACCTTCTTTCGATGCATCGCTGTAGATTGTAAAACCCATATTCTCAGTTGGCAATACCAACACTGGTGTAGATACAAGCTTCTTTTTCAAAGTCTCGAAGCTCATCTCACAGTCTTCACTCCATATGAATTTAGAGTTCTTTTGTGTGAGTCTTGTCAAAGGTATGGCTATCGAAGTAATAGTTCAAATTTACAATTATCTAGTTGCATATGAATCATTGTAAAGATTGGATGGAAAATTCGAAATAATTGTACTATAATGGGATTGAACTTGATTTTTATGCAGCTGTTGGATTACAGCAAAAAAGGAATGTAATGATGGAAGTGACATGGAGACATCATCGGTGTATGAATGACGAATATACTGGAGTATAAATTATCGCACAATAGGCTAATACTACGACATAGGCTATGAATTAAACTTGAAACAAAGCAAGAGGGTGTCAAAAAATTTAAATTAAATTTCTTGGAGCAATTACTAAAGGATGTGGTGGAATTTCAGGAGGGTTATGATACGGCGCCTCTGATCCTTGGTGTTGCCGCAGCAGCTGCACTTGGAACTCTGGCTTTTGCAGAGGTCAGGGTCCAGAGTCTTGAATTGTTACGGTGTATTTAAGGATTATGTATCATCTGATTTTTTCCAATTTATTTTCAGGTGGAAACAATTCTCCAAGTCCTAGGTTCAGTGGGTCTCATTCAGCTAGTCCGCACGAAATTCCTATTTGCAGAGGTTTTTTATTTGTCTTTTACTGTTTATGGTTTCTACTCCATTTAAGATTATAATCTAAGACAAAAAAAAAAAGAGCTTAGATACGAGTTACTGTTCAAAACCTGGTATCCATTGTAGAGACATTCTAAATTTGTGTTGTTTCAAGAATCTGTTTATCCAGACTTTCAACATAAACATTTCTACAGCAGAGTTCCTCTATTTTCCATGACAGGATCGAAAACAAACTAAACTGCAAATTGAAGAGTTCTTGGACTCCAAAATTGCTGCGAAAGAGCTTGTGGGTGATATACAGGTATAATGCGACATTGGAGACTAGTTTTGTGCCAACAGCTAAGCTGCTTATTTTATTCTGCTTTGTACTTTTTCTTTGCAAAATGCATAATTAATGGTTTGATTTTTACTTGGAGCTTCCCTTTGTGGACTAATAAATGTATGCACTTTTCTATTCAACTCTTTTAGCGAATCGGGAATGCTCTCCTACCATTTCCAGTTACTAGCAAGGCCCTACCTGCCCCAACAGAGGTTACTCCCGCACCAGCTGATAGTGCCATACAGAAATCCGAGTCTGTTCCTGAGGTGAACAGTGCTCCGGTCAATTCAGTCCCCAAATCAGAAATTCAAGAAGAATCTCTCCCTGGAATTCCTAGGCCTCTTTCACCCTTCCCTAATGTAAATTCAGTCATGCTAAACTCGTGCCCCGTCAATTAGTATAATGTACTCGAGGGAAGTGATCTGATTAAGTTATCTAACCCTATTTCTTTGTATCCTTTCTTGATTGCAGTATCCTGATTACAAGCCTCCATCTTCGCCTATGCCATCACAGCCATAGGGTTGCGACTTCTAGTGCTGTATCTCAACAACAGGAGAAACATTCATTCTTCCACTCTTCCTCTCTGTATACGACTTCTTTCCCAGGTCTTTGAGCTCATTGAAGTTTCATCAAGAGGCATGCTTATAAAGGTTGTCGTAATTGGTTTCTAGTTTATTCTTTTTCGCCATTTTCGGTTTTCTTACATTTGGTGTATGAAATGAAGAGTAAATGTGAGTACTATAGTAGCATACATTCTGTATTACTTGAGGTGTATGCAATTGCTTATTCAAAGTATTTTTATGTTGATTTTGGTTCAAGCCGAAAAAAGTTGTTTTTAAGCAAAAAAAAAAAAACAGTTTAATGAACTTCAGATTATTACAAAATTGTCATAACACAAGTAAAAATAGTGAACTGCATCTCACGACCTACTTCTCTGCTTCTGTTTTCACCTGGTTATTTTTAGAGAAGCAATAGCAAAAACAATGAAATAAAACATTCAAATTTTTTTTTTTGTCTGAAAAGCAGATAAACAATTTTGAAAGCAATCGCAAGCACTACCTAAGGGTGTTTTATGGTTGCATGAAATTAACATAAAATTTTGGTTTCTTTATTTCCTCTCCGTTTTTCATTCGACATTTTGTATTTTTATGCAGGCAAGATGTAACTGAAACGCAAAAGATGTTTTTGGTATCATTCTTAAAAATAGTTTTAATATTTTTTTTATAAATATATATATAAATATATATATATATATATATATATATATATATATATATATATATATTTATCGCATTTTTCAATATATTTCCGAAAAAATTAAGTCTACTACGTTTCTATATTTTCCATACAATCATTACTTTTCATTCAATCTTTCCATTAATTTATTATATCTTAATTCATTATATTATATTTAAAACTATTGAAATACTTTATATGTAGTCAAAATAATAGAAATATATAATGTGGTATTATTAATCAAACGTTCCTACATGACATGATATCTATTTATTTTAAAGTTAAAATCAGATATAAATCATATTTTTAATATAATATTTCGAAACATATCTTCAAAGACCTGCTTTTCATTAATGTACCAAACCAAAGATCAACGAAAACGGAGAGGGAAGAAAAATGTTATCTTTCGACTTAATCATAAACCAAATTTCATTACTTTCAAAAAAAAAAAAACAATTTTCATTAATAATTAATTAAAATTTTCAAATATTATCGAATAATACTTAATTCAATGCTATGAAATGATAGATTGACTATAATTCGGTCGGTAATTAAAAAGGAATGTTTGATCCCATCCACATAGGCCATAGCAGCGGAACAACAAATTTTCATTGAAAAAAGGTTTTGGTTTAGTAATAGTAAAATATATATTTTAAAAATTCACATAAAATTTTTTGTGTGAGTGAAAGATGTAAAGTACACTCAAAATTTTGCTTGGCAAATTTTTTTTTTAAATTGTAGCGATTGATCGGTACCTAACTGGCGATCGATCGCCACCTAACTGGCGGTCGATCGCCAGTTAGGTGACGATCGACCGCTAAGTCAAAAAATAAAAAAAACAAAAAAAAACTTGACGGCCCATGGCACGACACGTAGGGGCCGTACCGAGCCCGACCTCTTGTGGAAATGGGCCGGCACGGCACGACCCATTTTGGAATCGAGCCGGCACGGCACGGCACTGCAAGGCCCGTTTGACACCACTAGGCGTAAGTAATGGATTTCATACGTCATTATGATGACGTCATGTATCAATTCCACATGGCAATAATGACGCACGCTATCTACTAGGTAGCAAGAGGGAAGATTCCTATATTAATTTTTTTTTCCCGAGTCATCCAATATTGAATTTTTGACTTTCTTGCATATCGTAGAAGCTTCCTTGTGTCTTGATTTTCAATATTCCTTCACTCTCAAATATGATTTCATACCCACATGAATTGCCCAGAAATTGTTCATTTTGAAATTAAATTTATATTTTCTGTGAGCCATTAGCTTGGAAATTAATTCATGATTCTACTGTCCTGGATAATTCTTGACTCAATTCATTATTTATTCTTATTAATATGTTAAGCACAGTTGATTTTTTTATTTTTTTTTTAACTGGCTCACTGTATCCAATTTCATCTTTAAGATTGGATTGTTTTTTATTACCTATAAGCATGAATACTTGTTCCTATATTGCATGAATGCATTCTCAAGTTTTAACACTTTTTTTTATCCGATGGATTTTTAAAGCGTTTTATACAAGACTCAAACTTGAATCTTTTTTCCTAGAAGGATAAAGATGACACCATTGAGACAAGCCTAACGTCTCAAGTTTTAACTTTTTAAGCCTTCATTGGTGGTGCAATGGCCCCTTTGAAATGGTCCATGATTTTGCCATGGAAGTTATCTTGTGAATAATCCAAACCCCTTTTACCTGTCAAAAATCTCATCGTTGCCCACAACTTTTCTCCTTAAATGCCCCCCTCTGTTTCCTCACTCCTTCGTCACTAAGAATTCATCTGGCTGTTGAGGATTTCAAAATTTTTATTCCACCAAATTAAAATAAGAGAGATTGCACTAGTTTCCACCAGCTCTCATCCCACACTCCAAGTCGCTAGCCCATATATACTATATCTTTTGTCTGATTCTTGATCATATTACATAAAGTAGCTTCCATTTTTCAGTTTTCTTCCATTTTTGAGATCAAAAGCCAGTGATCTCAGATATCCTATTATCCAAATTCCCTCGTTAGCTCTTTTAAATGTTTCCTCTTTTTAATATCTTCAAGTTACTTGCAAACACTTTCATTTTCTCATCAAGAATTTCAATCTGAAGGTCGCATTTTCTGTATTTGACATGATCTTGATTCAAGAGACTTGATTCCCTTTTTCTAGACTACTAGCAAACTTTCATCAAACCCTCTAATTATCTTGGATTTCTGATGGAAGAAGTCTGTTCTAGGAACCAAAAAACGTTAATAGCTGCGCTGATGCAAGGCAGGGAGTTTGCTAATCAGCTGAAAATTCAGCTTCCACTGTCCAACTCAAGCGAGAAATATGAATTTTTAATGGAGACAATATTTTCTTCTTTTGAAAAAGCTATAACCCTGCTAAATTCCACAGCTCTTCTCGAAAATGGCAGCCCTTCTCATATCACTGGAAATATGTCCCAGTCACCTAATCCTTTTGAGAACAGTTCCAAAAGTGAAAGGTCGGACCCGGACAGTAAGGACCAGACCAATAAATGTGTTTTCAAGAAAAGGTACCTTTTTTAATCCTTTTCTTGTTCTTAATGGTTTTTTACATTAGGGATTTTATATGACTTCTAATGGGGTAATTTTGCCTTTTACAGAAAGATAACCCAAAAATGGAGTGAAGTAGTACGTGTGTGCTCTGGGGCAGTGCTTGAAAGTCATCTGAATGATGGATATAGTTGGAGAAAATATGGGCAGAAAGTGATTTTAAACACTAATCATCCAAGGTCAGCAAATAGTTATCATCTTATCTTGACTAGTGTTGATTAGTTCCATAAATAAATCACTGTTTCTTGGATTATCATTAACCACAGTAACCTTTTGGAGTTATTATGAATAGCATGTGTTCCTGAGACTTTTGGATTGGTCATATATACATTGGGTTTAGATTTTCAATAGAATTCATCACATATCTCTAATCATGATCTTATTTTGAACTGCTGAACCTCTTAGAAATGAGGAGAGAGTAAATTGCCTTTTGCTTGGTTATTTGACTTGGATGCGTTAAAAATTGTTTGGTAGATGTCTGAATTCTCGATCAATATGTTCATGTAGTTGCATTAGTTCACTCCTCAACATGATTTTACTTGTATTTTTTACATGAACCGATGAGCAAGTCCTTCTGGGTTTTGAGCATTCGATAAAGAAGCCATGTTCCTCAACTGCCGTTTTTGACGACGTGCTTTTCATTACTATTTAATGGGAACGAAAGCAGCCGTTTTGACCAAAGAAGATACCTATAATAAATCTTGAAACATAGTACAGTTCATAGCCAAAAACATCAGAGTTGGTTTCTAACCGAAGGGTGTTTTATTTTGCAGGGCATACTATCGATGCACCCATCTAAACACACAACGGTGTTTAGCTAAAAAACATGTTCAACGAACCGATAATGACCCTTCAATCTTCGAAGTCGTGTATTTAGGAAAACACAGCTGTACTCAAGAAACAATTAAGCAGCACAAAGAAAACTTGGGTACACGAAACAGTGAAGAAGAGGGCGTAAAAAACCTTCAACAGATGGTGTTAACAATTAATCCAGGGCCAGGTCTTAAAGTTGGAACTCAAGAAGTCAATGTAACAGAAGAGAAATCGTCAAATTTTCCTTCGTTTTCTTTTACCTCAACCCCTGTTGAGTCCGAAGACTCGGAGGACACTAACCTGTTTTTGGATCTTACAAAGGACACCGATTTCATCGGGAGCTATTCAACCCCGTTTATATCGCCAGCAACATCTGAATCCTTTTTCTCATTGTCACAAGGCCAGGTGAATGGTTTTGGAATCAGTGACAATTTGAGTTCTGAATCAGAATTTGCTGAGATAGTCTCCAATGCAACGCCATTAACATTTGGAGACTTGGATTTATTGATTGATCGAGGGGACTTTGATACTAAGTTCCTCGATGCCTTTGAAAACTTCTGTTAGATTCAGAGCCACATCTAGAATCCCGACACTATAGAAATCATATAGAGATGTGTGATAATATTTTATGATTTTATAAATTGAGTGGGCTTTCTTTCTTGTGTAGAAATAAAAATATATTTAAGTCCCTTCCATTTTTGCTTTAACTCTTCAATTATGAGACTTTCTTTAGCCAACGGTAGTATAATATTTAAGTTTTTTTATTTTTTTTTTGTTTTTTGTCACGATCGTTGTATCATTATGACTATAAAATCTGAGTGTAGTTTTATATATTATCACATTTGAACCGGAAATATTACGTGCACTTAATAGTAAAATATAATAATTTTTAAATATAATTTATATAAATTAACATATGTCATATCAATCATATTGAGTTGATTTATAGATAGAGTCCACATACGATCTATAGCATTTTCTCATTTGAACTTATCAATAGCGTGAAATGGGAAATTCTTTGGTACACCTTGCCTGATTATTTTAAGTTAAATAAAATCTTTATCGTTTAAAAAATATGAAATTTTATACACCTTAAAGTTTATATGACGAAAAGAGATGTGATAAATGAAAGCATATTTAACCAAAAATTAATTATGATGATTGTAGCATCGCATGGCATTATGTTTTTGTAATGATATTTTGTTGTCTTTTGGTTAAATTTCATTGATTGGATATTTTAGAAATAATTCTATTTTTTATATTATTCTGATAAAGATAAAACATTTTTAGGACATTTTGGGTATTAGATAACTTGCAAACGGTGAAAGTGGGAAAGGCAAAACATGTCTTCTTCTTAATGCATTTATATTTTATTTTAGTCTTATCATATTATTATAATAATTAATGTTGTTGTCAGATAAATTTTTATGCTAAATTTATAGAAATTACTCTGACAACAGTACTTATAATATTTCCCTTTCTTTTAATAGGGAGGAATTATTAAACAAAAGATATTTAAGAATGTTTATTAAATAGTCATTATTATGACATGATTTTTAGTCCTATGTTTCCAAAACATACGACTAAAAGTTCAAGCAATTGTAGCTTTCTTAATGCCATTATTTTCTTTTACTTAAGAGGTAATTATTAACTTCTTCTTATCAATTTTCATAATCAAGTCAAAGATCTCATGACATATGGGAAAACAATCTTGTGTAAGAAGTTTAAATTAATTTATTTTATATGAGCAAATTTTATTTTTTTAAAAAAAATTGCTAAAATAAATTTGCATAATTGTCATCGTAATAAATAGTGGTGTCAAACGGGTCGTGTCGTGTCGTGCCGGCACGATTCGAAAATGGGTCGTGCCATGCCGGCCTATTTCCACAAGAGGTAGGGCCCGGCACGGCCCATTTCAAATTTTTTTATTTTTTGGCTTAGCGATCGATTGCCACCTAACTGGCGAGCGATCGCTACACTTTAAAAAAAATATTGTTTCGTGATGTGCCGTGACGTGTCGACCCACGGGCCGGCACCCTATGGCCCGGCACGACCCATGCTACAGTGCCGTGTCTGGCACGGCATGACACTGTAGCAAAATGATCACGCTGTGCCGCTCCGTGACGTGCCGTGCTCGTGCCGTGTTTCGTGCCTTCCGCTTTATTTGACATCTCTAGTAATAGATGGCAAATAAAATTACAAAAAAATTCTGTCTTTATCAGTATAAATGAATAAACAACCTAACATTAAAAACATAAATAGGACACAAAAGGTAAATTCTAAAGAAATGAGGGAAGCATATCCTCAATTAGAACAACTAATGCCAACACTTATTCTATTCAAAACCAACCGAACAAGAACATTCCTAATCTGGTGGAAAATCACTCCAAAAATGCTTACTTATCTGAATCAAAAGTGGGTTGCACATGCCTTTTGAAAGCAGCCCACGTTTTTTTTAAAAGGTAAATGAAGACAATTTGGAAAATTTAGCTGCCCAAAATGTCAATTACGCGTGAATTACATGTGAAGATTTATTTGGCAAAAACGCGTGAAGAACTCTATATAAATAGGGGTGTGATTCATTCAGCTAAATACACCCAAATATTGTAGAGAGAAAAAATACAATACGGAGTTCAATCAGAGTAAAAATACTAGTGAGAGAAAATGCTCTATAATTTTCTAAGTATTTTTCAGATTGAGTGTTGTCAATGTTTGTAAACACTTGTATCTTTTTCTTCAATAAAAGATCTGCAGCAGCCCCTTGGACGTAGACTTGCCAAACCACGTAAACCTTATGTGTTTAAATTTCGCATTGATTTTTTGCTCCCACATACCTGACAAGATAAAATATGGCGTTATTTTCCCAACAATTGGTATCAAAGCCAGATTGTTAACATTGTCAATTTTCGTGAGTTACTATTCACATGAATAGTAAAATGCGTGAATAGTAGAATTCGGTCAGCGACACCAAATTTGTTCACATCGGCGTTCTCAATAACACGGTGATTGTAAAAAATTGTCAAACAGCAATCCGGTGGAAGTCAGGTTCGGTGGGAGTAACGGGGGCAGATGAAGGAAAAATGAATATTGAAAATTTCAATGATTCAGACTTTGCTTTTTGAAAAATGCAAATAGAAGACTATATATACCAAAAAGCCTTTTAGCAGCCTATCTTGGGTGTGAAGCCAGAAGGCATGAAAGATGAAGAATGGGCTCTTCTAGATAGAAAAGCCCTCGGAGTTATCTGACTGACATTGTCACGCAACGTTTCTTTCAACATAGCAAAAGAAAAGACCACGATGGGTCTTATGGCGGCTCTTTCAAGCATGTACGAGAAGCCGTCAACTTCAAACAAAGTTCATTTGATGAGGCGGTTGTTCAATTTGTGGATCGGTAGCTCAATACCTCAATGAACTCAACACAATGACAACCCAGTTGAGTTCAGTTAAATTGATTTTGATGATGAAGTATGAGCATTAATACTTTTGTCTTCCCTACCGAAAAGCTTGAATGCTACTGCTACAACTGTGAGTAACTCATCGGGAAGTACTAAGTTGAAATTTGACGATGTTTGTGATCTGCTCAGTGAAGAGATCAGACGGAAAGATTCAAATGAATCATCAACCTCTTCAGTATTACATACATAGTCAAGAGGTAAAAAATCAAACAAAGGAGGTGGACGTGGCAAACAAAAGGACATGAGGTCCAAATCTAGGAATCCCCATAATTCTCAGAACTCAAAGACTATCGAGTGCTTGAAATGCGGGCAGCCCGTACATTATAAAAATGCAAATGCACCGAAGAATCAGGAGGCGAAGGCAAAAGCAAATGTTGTTTCTAGAGATGATGCATTATTATGTTCTTTAGAGAGCAAGGAAGAGTCTTTGGTGTTAGACTCAGGAGCATCATTCAATGCTATTTCGCAAAGAGAACTCTTCGAGAAATATATCCTCGGAAACCTTGGTAAAGTCTACCTTGGTAACAAACGATCTTGCAAGATTGTTGGCAAATGTATCATAAAGTTTAAGTTGAACGGGTCTGTATGGAAACTGAAGGATTTCAGGCATATTCCCGATCTGAGAAAGAACTTAATATCAGTTGGCCAGTAAAGGTTGTACAATAGTTTTTCACGGTGATACTTGAAAGATCTCAAAAGGTGCAATGATAATTGCTCGAGGTAATAAGAATAGTAATCTTTACATAACAACAGGAGCACTTTGTTCAATTGCAGTTGCAGCAGATACAAAAAGTCCTACTTTGTGGCACCAGAGACTTGGCCACATGAGTGAAAATGAATGAATGTTATGCACTCAAAGAGGAAACTACCGAGTCTTCAGTCAATTGATATTGACACATACGAAGGATGTATTTTGTGGAAAGCAGAAAAGAGTTAGCTTTCAGACAAGTACCAGAATCCCAAAGAAGGAGAAACTTGAACTAGTTCACTCTGATGTTTGGGGACCAACGACTGTCTTATTCATTAGTGTGAAACACTACTTTGTGACTTTCATTGATAATCACTCCAGAAAAGTATGGGTTTACTTTCTGAAATATAAGTCAGAAGTAGATGCTTTCGTGATTTGGAAAGCGATGGTTGAAAATGAGACAGAGTTGAAGATAAAGAAGCTCAGAACCGACAATGATGGTGAATATGAAGACACCAGATTCAAGAAGTTCTGCTATGAGCACGGGATCAGAATGGAGAGAACCGTGCCTGGTACGCCTCAACACAATGGTGTAGTTGAGCGTATGAACCGGACGTTGACAGAACGAGCTAGAAGTATGCGGGTACAATCAGGCCTGCCAAAGCAGTTCTGGGCAGAAGTAGTCAACACAACAATTTGCTTGATTAACTGAGGTCCATCGGTACCATTGGAGCACGGAATACCAGAATAGGTATGGAGCGGAAAAGAGGTAAACCTCTCACATTTTAAAGTTTTTGGCTGTGTAGTATATGTGTATATCAATGATGCACACATAAATAAATTTGATCCCAAATCAAATAAGTGCACTTTCATTGGTTATGGTGAAGATGAGTTTGGCTACCGCTTTTGGGATAATGAAAACAAAAAGATGGTCTGCAGTAGATATGTAATCTTCAACGAACGAGTGGTGTATAAGAATAGGAGTAACACAGTTGTCAGCGACTCATAACAGAGTGAGCCAGTGTATGCAGAGGTGGACGATGTCCAGGAAAGTCATGTGGAGCAGATAGTTGATATTCTTCAGTTACAGGAATCAATTGGTCAAGACAACGAGCATCAATCTGATTCATCACAGTCTCCTGCTCCAGTCTTGGAATTGAGAAGGAGTTCTCGGCCTTGTTTACCTAATCGAAGGTATATGAACTATCTGTTGCTAACTGATGCAGGTGAGCCTAAATGCTATGAGGAAGCATGTCAGACCAAATATGCCGGCAAGTGGGAGCTTGCCATGAAAGACAATGTGAAGTCTTTGATGTCCAATCAGACATGGGAACTTGTTAAGTTAGCTATGGACAAGAAGGCACTTTACAATAAATGGGTGTATAGGGTGAAGGAGGGGCACGATAGTTCCAAGAGATTCAAAGCCCGACTTGTCATCAAAGGATTCAAGCAAAAAGAATGAGTTGACTACTCAGAATTGTTTGCTCCAGTTGTGAAGCTGAATACTATTAGGACTGTATTGAGTATTGATGCCAGTGAAAGCCTCCATCTTGAGCAATTGGACGTGAAGATTGTGTTTCTTTACGGAGACATTGATAAGGAGATCTACAACCAGAAGGTTTTGCAGAGAAATGGATGGAGAATAAGGTGTGCAAATTGAAAAAGAGCTTGTATGGCCTGAAACAAGCACCAAGGCAGTGGTACTTGAAGTTTGACGGTTTTAGGCACAATGAAGGTTGAAATTCAACATCCATTGTTGCTACTTCAAGAAATTTAAGTCCAGTTATATCATTTTGCTACTTTATATAGATGTTATGTTAGTAGCTGGTTCTGATATGGACGAGATCAGAAACTTGAAGCAGCAATTGTCAAAGAATTTGACATGAAGGAGCAAGAAAGATTCTTGGAATGCAAATCATATGAGATAAGCAAAAGGAAATTTTACAGTTATCTCATGCGGAGTACATCAATCGTGTTTTGCAAAGATTCAACATGGGTGATGCCATCAGTTAGCACACCTTTGGCTAGTCATTTTCACATATCCAAGGACCAGTGTCTTCAGACGGAGGAAGAAAAATAATCCATGGCTAAAGTTCCTTACGCTTCAGCCATTGAAAGTTTGATGTACGCGATGGTCTGTACAAGACCAGATATTGTCATGCAGTGGGAGTTGTCAGCAGGTTTATGTCAAATACAGGAAAGGCTCATTGGGAAGCAGTTAAGTGGATTTTGAGGTATTTACGAGGCACTGCAAAGAAGTGTTTGTACTTTGTAAAAGGAGTACTAAAAGTACAAGGTTACGTAGATTCAGACTATGAAAGTGATGTCGATCACTAGAGAAGCACCACATGTTATGTATCACTGTTGGAACTATAGTTGTTAGTTGATGTCGCAGATACAAAACATTGTAGCTTTATCCACTACAGAGACTGAGTATGTTGCAGTGACAGAAGCCAGTAAAGAGTTGATATGGCTTCAATTTGTTAACAGAGCTGGGATTCAACCAGAAGAAGAATGTTTTGTATACTGATAGTCAGAGTGTAATACATCTGGCAAAGAATTCAGCATTCCACTCTAGAACAAAACACATTGGTCTCCGTTATCACTTCATCATGTCTCTGATTGAGGATGATGTGCTAACATTAGAGAAGATCCAAGGAAGTAAAAATCCAGCAGATATGTTAACAAAAGTGGTGACCATTGATAAACTGAAGTTGTGCTCAACTTCACTTGGCTTTCTAGATTAACAGACCAGAAAAGGCTGTTGCATTGATCAAGGTGTGAAGACATATTGAGATCAGTTTTCAAATGGGAGATTGTTAGTCAAAAGTGGGTGGCCCACGCCTTTTTTGAAAGCAACCCACGTTTTGTTTTAGAAGGCAAATGAAGACAATTTGGAAAATTAGCCGGCCAAAGTGTCAATAATGAGTGAATTACGCGTGAAGATTTTTTTGGCAAAAACGCGTGAAGAACTCTATAAATAGAGGTATGATTCATTCAGCCAAATACAACCAAATTAGAGAGAAAAATACAACACTTAGTGCAATCAGCGTAAAAATACTAGTGAGAGAAAATTGATGTATAATTTATAAGTGTTTTTCAGATTGAGTGTTGTCAGTGTTTGTAAACACTTGTATATTTTTTTTTCAATAAAAGATCTGCGGCAGCCTCGTGGACATATGCTTATTTTTTGCTGAACCACGTAAACCTTATGTGTTTTTATTCCGCATTTATTTTTTGCTCCCACATATCTAACAAGAAAAAATATGTCATTATTTTCCCAACAACTTAGTGGAATTTAATATTTTATTAATATAATATGATTATATATTAAATAAATATATTTCGAACCTTTCAGGTATTTATTTTCGTGCAATAATTCAGATAGCTCGCGAACATTTCGAACATTTTCGAGCAAACTCGAACTCGAACTCTGATTCGAGCCGAACTCGAGTCAAATTTTTGAAACTATTCGAACTTCGAATCGAACTCGAACTCGAGCTCGAATATATCTATTTCGAGCCGAATTTGAACCTTAAATTACTGATCATCTAGTGAGTTAGCGATATAACATTTAAACTTGCACATCATGATGCATATACAAAACGAGGCAGTCCATAATAAAAATCATCAAGTTATCAAATCATTAAAAGGAATATTATCACAAGAGAAACCCCAATATACAAAGTAAACGGGTATCATCATATAAAATGGCATAAAAGAATCAGCAGAACTGATTCTCCTCCATCCACAAACCAATATTCTATCTCCAATACCTGCGCTAAATCCCTGTTTAAACATATTAGAATCTGAACAGCCGTTAATTGAAAGAAATAATTTGGTTCACTTCAATTAAACACTAAGAAATAGAAATCTCAGTTAAAATAAACAAATAAAATCCCTAAAAATACAATCAAGTACTAAAAAATCGAACAGAAACAGTTAAATCAATCGAATAAGAACAAATCAAATTCACACCTGAGGTGCTACCATGTAAGATCCGTGAGAACAATGAAAAAAATCGTCTTATTTCAAATTCACCGCGGTTTCCGATTCAGTCGATGCAAGGCGGGAACCTAATTTTCGCCAAATGCTGCTACATCAATTGCACATCGATTTCACACATGTATATATCACACAATACACGGTTAAAGAGTACAACTTGTTCGATTCAACGCGAGACACAGCGCCGCAGGCAAAGTAAGTTCCCGACTTGCACCAAGCGAACTAGAGGCCGCCGTAACACATGGATTTCTGTGCATATTATAGAGACAGAGTGTTGTATGCAAGATTACAATAGAGAACTATAGATCTGAGTGAATAAAAATCACAAACAAGTTAGACACACAGAAACATGGAAGCACGGGTGTTTATATAGCAGAAACAGACGGAGGGTATTGGACCACGTGTTCGTTGAACGACGGCGGATGGGGAACATAAATAAATTGCCTGAGAATTTTGGTTTGGTTTTATTTTTTTAATTAAAAACGTTACAAAATCATGAACCAAAAAGTATGGCCTTACTTATTCAAAAATTAAAATTCTATATCTTTAACTGATCTATCTAAATATTAAAACAAGCTATAGAATATGTGGTTTGATTCGATACAATATGCAAAATCTTACCAACCCTTGACATATGAGCAACAAAGCATGTTCTTAACGGGATGGTACTGACTTTTATACAAGTATTGCATGGACTGGCGTCCGAGTTTTTGTTTTTTCAAAAGAGAAATTTGAAAAGTTCTACTAAATAAAATATTTTGAAGTCGGATGTTTTCGTATTCAAAATAGCTCTTAGTGATGGACCTGAGACAAAAGAACGAGGGTACTACAATTGTTGCAGTTTGTAAGAACAATTTTATATTTCACTACATTTTTTTGCCAAATCATAAATATTTTTCTAAAAAACAAATCACTAATTCGACTAAAACTTTGTGATTTGTATACGATTAGATTAATAGATTAGAATATTGTCATTAATAATGACAAGTCTCAAGCAAATTTCTAACGATAATTTGAAAAATACCATTGATAATACATTCGTTTTTGATTAGTAACATTTCTTTAAAAAAAATTGTAAAATGATCTCCAACACGTACAAAAAAACAAAGACGAAGCAACGTTAAAAAATTGAAATTGAATATATTTCAAAAAACTTGGTCAAATAAATGGCATTTTTTAAAATAATCTCCTAATATTTCAACAGACCATTTTATTTGTGAATTTACATTACATTCGTAAATTCAGAAGGTCTCCATATCTTTTAAACATCTTAATCCAAACCCACTGTGTGGCAAGATACAATTTCTTATAATCCGCAGACCATAAAAAAATAATTGAACTTATTGCATGCATTCGTGGATTTCACAAAGTAAATTCCATTTCTGAAAATAATGGAATGCATGCAATAATTCTAGAAAATACAATGGTAGCCGCATTCGCAAAATTTGAAATTTGAAAAAGATACGACTTTATCTGATCTCTAGATTTTCCTTTTCTAATTCGTTTGAATCGATAAATTTGATTTGATACTGGATTTCAACTTGGATTTGAAATGTCATATAATCTTAGATTTCAATTCCATCACAATTGTCATTACATTAAATAAATTATTAAATATATGGATTTGAAATATACTCAATATAAATTACTCCAAACAATTAAATGAATTTCAATCAATGATTTGAAATTTATGACTTCAAATCCCTCAATCAAAATGCACTCTAATGTTTTTTTTTTACTAATCTATATAAGTATATATGATATTTCAAATTTGTTGATAAGTGTATAGTTTTAATGGATGTGCTTTAATTATTGAAGCATGGCTAATGTTATTATTTGAAATGGACTTGTGTCCTAAAAATAAGAAAATAGATTCAAAATCAAAACTTGGACCTCTCATGTATTGTCAGCATGCGATGAAGGGTGCTTTTTCCCTTCATCTCCTTGACATTACCTCTGAGAGCGATTTAGAGGACACGGTGAATCAAATCATCAAACTGAATTCTATATCTAATTGGATAACACTGCCAGATATTGTTGTTGCTCAAAAAATATTGTCGGCAAATCCAACCTAGTCCATCGCTCATATACCCAGAGATCTCAATCGCGCCGCTCATAACTTGGCAAAATAGTAGCATACTAATCATATTTTTGGCACTGTTCTGAATTATTCCCCTATTTAGGAGACATTTATTTTTGACCACACTTAAACTTTTAGAGGTTTATCGTTTTTTGTATGTTTTAGTAGCTCGTACGTCTCCTTTCGATTTGTAACTGGACTCTATTTTATTGTAAATTTATAAAAAAAAAGTGTAGAACTTGTATTTTTAAATTTGAATTATAATACGAGGGGGGCAATATGGTCTTTTCAAGCACCTGTAATACAGTCTGGCGGGAACATGCTGTGGGCTCCCCTCGGACGTGCTTTAAGATAAAAGCAAACCCTACCTCCCTCCTCACAATCAATACCTCTCTCTCTCTCTCAAGTCTCACCGTGTTTAATCTGAATTCTTCAATATTTTTTACCGTATTTTTCATTGATTTGTTTCTATCATGAGAACATTGGTTGGATTCATTGCTATTTTAGCTGTTATGTTGGGTTATGCGATCCCTTCAGCTCAAGCGCAGGATTTGGCGCCTTCTCCTGGACCTTCCAGCGATGGTACGTACAATCTACAAATTCGATTATTCTTTGTTTTTCCCATTTCTGTTTATTTCTCTCAAATAGGTGAACAATGTGTCACAGATCTGACGATTTATTTGATGTAACAAAATTCTCGTGACAGAGGCGTGGAATTATGTAATTTCATAGGCGTGGAATTACCGATTTTTTGCAAATTGTTTTACACAGAAGAAGTTTTGTGGTTTGCTTCCTATCAAGTCGCCTTAGAATTCAATTAAGGGAATACTTGAACATAAAACTGTTTTAGTATAACATTAAGGTGCTCAGTAAACTTAGGCTTACACTCGAATTTTTTCAATAATCTCTTTGCAGTACTCATGCACAGACATTGACTTGAAATGTGTAATTTATGTGTCATCGTTTGAAATTATGTATAATAGTGGAAAATCGATGAATATGTAAGTGATATTAATTGATGTGCTTGAATTGCAGGCAAATCAATTGATCAAGGGATTGCATATATGCTGATGTTGGTTGCCTTACTTCTCACGTATCTCATCCATCCACTGGATGCATCTTCTTCTTCCTACTTCTTCTGAATAACAAACATCATTCCCCCCGCCATATGAACACCCCCCCCCCCCCCCCCCCCCCCCACACCACACACACACACCATTCCATTTCTTATCCCATGTACTTTGTTTAGTTTGTCCAAATGCAAAACTACATTACTTTTGTTCTACGTTCATATTCTTATTTTTTAAGACAACATACACACAGTGGTACATCGTCAATTTCTAACCAAATCCAGTAGAACATATGGCCGGGTTGACGTAGATATAATGTAGCAGAAAGCATAGCACCAGATCGAGCAGATGAGATGAATAGAATGTGAAAGTTTTCTTGCCCTAACAATAATTGCCATGTATTCAAGTTCTTTGAAAAAACAACGGAAATTGACTGGGGATTGTGTGTAAAAGTTGGGGATTAGTGTGTGATGGTGTAAAGAATTGAAGAATTTACAAGAACACAAGCAGAGAAATTTCCTAGAATCAAGTATTAAATTTCCTTCAAGAACAAAAACATATACAGTCAAGTTTTTCAGAGTCTCTCAGATACTTTTCTGATCTAAGCCCTCTCCTTGATCTCTCTTGGAGTATATGTGTGTGTAGTACATCTCCTAGCTACATTGCAGGTGTTTATAAACTAACTAGCCAACTTCTTGAACTAATCATGAAACGGTTTACAGCTCTAACATCTTGAGATGAGAATGGATTCAATATAGATGTTATTTGAAATCTACATCGAAATTTAATCTTTCCATCCTAAAAGAATCTTAATTTTGTAGATTTATTTGGATTAATGCAACAAAACAGTATAAACTGAAAATTCCTGTAATTGTTAAGACAAGTTTTTATCTAATTTGAATCCAGAGGAAGCATCAACTTTGAGTTGTCTAATTAGACGAGTGAAAAAGAGTTGCAAGAGACGAGTAACCCTACAGGTCTAAATTTTGAACATGTCAGTTCTACTCAATGCAATGGAAACTGGGTGACTATTACTTGGGTCAGTTTGCTCGTATCTGGACCTATCCGTTTCGTATTGAGTGATTTTCTGGTACCGTGGGATCATCAGGGTCCGGACGGTGGACAGATTGAGCGCATGCAAAGCAGAAGCATACCGGCAACCTGCTTAATATTAACCCTCTTAAGATTCCATTTCCAGGCTTAAAAAGACAGATGTACTGATTTGAAGCTGAATACTTCTCAAAAGTACTCTTCCCACACATGAGGCAAACACTAATAAAACCCGCCAACATGTTCGGACTCCAATACTTTCACACTCAGTAGCACTTGTTTACTGGTTAACAAAATGACCCAAACAACAAAAAGCAAGCAAATCCACATCACACTCACAAACATGACATTTCTGATCAGAGCACCACAAAATAAACTAAATTGAACAACCAATTCAAATAATTTAAAGGGCTAGCCACGCCGCAACAATACATTTTGTTTTAGAGTTATAAAATATGTTAAATAATATTACAATACTAAATACTTGTTATGTGCAATCATTAATCTAAACATAATACTTCAGAAAATTGCTGAAAACATAACCAAAGCCTTCATTATTTATAATCCTTAAAATTTAATTCTATTTGGGCCGTCCACCGTTGACAATCCCTAATCGACGCCCAATTATTTTGGGCCATATTCTTATTTCAGCTAGGGCCGCAGTAAGTTCTTCGCCACCTCTATCTCTCTCTCTCTCTCTCTCTCTCTCTCTCTCTGTGTGTGTGTGCGCGCGTGCTTGTGTTGAATGGAGTACGTAAACCCTGAAGGCCTCCGCTTAGATGGTCGCCGCCCCATGGAGGTTTCTCACCCTCAATACTTGTTTCTCCTTTTGTCAAGAATATTTTCTATTATCTTTGTTGACTTAATCTATTCATGTGTATTATCTTCTTCACAATCTCAGATGAGGCAGCTACGTGCAGAAATAGGAGTAGTTTCAAAAGCTGATGGGTAATACTTCACACTTACAATTTCCTTGTTCACATAACGCGGTCAAGTGTGTGTTTTCTACTCTGCCTAAAGCATAAGTAAATTCGTTGCATGAATGATTGATTGAGCTCTTTTGGTATTGAATTCAAGTGGGTTTAGTTTAATATTAAGCCGCTGTTGCTTTTGCAGTTCCGCTTCTTTTGAGATGGGTAATACCAGAGTCATAGCTGCGGTTTATGGTCCTAGAGAGGTATTTTTTTCTTACATAATGCTTATTAATTTGATTAAAACATATCTGCACTAGCAATCTTTTGATTTTGTTTTATAATTTTTTGTGGGGAGGTATGATTATTGGTCGTTGTGTTTTAATCACTTTTTATACTGGATATTAATTTTCTAAGGATATTGGATTATAAATTTCCTCTGTAAATGTTGCACAGAGATGAGATGTAATTATTTGTGAAACTAAAAAAGTACATGCTAGTTTTTCTGTAGTTTCCTGCAGATTCTTTATTAATTTTTGAAATAAAAGTAAACATCTCAACATGCTCTAATCATCTATGGAGCACTATTTGCTCGGATTCTCTTGTTTCTGTCCCGCCATTGTGCAAGAGGAAAACCAAGAGAAAAAGGAGGCACCCTTTTGTATAACACAACACTTTCTTCCTTTAACATAGTTGCAAATGTGAGGTTTTACGACATCATATTTGTTCATTTTCCATTAACATGAAACTATCTGTCAATTATTTTCAGGTCCAAAATAGGAGTCAACAGATCAATGATCAGGCATTGGTAATTGCCTTCACATACGCTGTTTGCATTTACAATTTTTTTTGCTGCCCTGTTGATCTTGGTTCATGTCATACAATTTTCAGGTACGATGCGAGTATAGCATGGCTAATTTCAGTACTGGAGATCGGATGAGGAAACCAAAGGGTGATAGGTAAGCAGCTTTTCTAACCAGTTTCGTGGGATAATATAGTTGTCATGAACTGCTGATGATCACGTTTTTCCACAGTTAAATATGTGGGAGAAGATTGGTGATTGTTATATCAATCTAGGCCAATTTGCACATTTATTCAATCCTTTGTGGCTTTGTCCTATATCTGTTAGTGTATGGATTTTCTCTTGGAACTGCTTTGAATTGTTTGCGAAGACATGATGCAGTGTCTAACAGATGCCAATTTGAAATTGTACTCCACTTCAAACAAAATGTTGTGGGTTCTTTTCTGTATTGTACCTTTTTGATAGGTAAGGATTTTCATTCTGTTTAACAGAGAGCCGAGGAAATTAGAATAAAAATGAATGTATATGTATAAAGGTGAGGTACTTTCCTCGGCGTATGAAAAGAAGATCCAGGATGACAGCTTTCAGAAGAACGAGTAAGGGACGGGGAGAGGGCTCGATTAAGCGGAGTCTGTTACACACTTGATCCACAAGTCACAAATGAAAACAGTAGTAAAATAAATCTAAGAAAAGAATACTCAACAAGGTAATTTCATTCAATAAAAAACAAAGAGGTTTGTATAAAAAATGATCAATCAATCACAAGTAGAGTGATCCCTTGAGCAGAATAAAATTCTCAACAGAATAATATTCACTCCCCAAGCAATGCTAACCAATTTCGCTCAGAATATATATTCCTCCTCTCAAAGTAACTACCTCCCCCTTTATTCGCTCCACATGCATGCCTCTTTTCTCTCCTATTTCTAAATCCTCCTCGTGTAATTTTAAATTTTACAGTTTTGGTCCGGCCCACTAAAACGCCCTAAGACCAAGCCCGTGACAGAGTGTAATTTTAAATCCACTATCGATTGCATGTCTTACGAGGGGTTTACATATGTACGTGCCAATGCAGGCGATCAACAGAGATATCTTTGGTTATTCGACAGACAATGGAAGCATGCATATTGACCCACCTAATGCCTCGTTCCCAGGTTCTCTTCCTATTTATTAGGACTGCTGCTTTGTATAAGGGCTCTTTAGTCTCATTTTCTTAAGTAGTTCTACCTCTTTTCTCAGATAGACATTTTTGTTCAAGTTCTCCAAGCAGATGGAGGTAAGATGAGATGTTTTTCTATTGTCATAAGCAATTACCAGCACGAGCATAACTTATATAGTCTCCAGGAACAAGATCAGCGTGCATAAATGCTGCAACCTTGGCACTCGCGGATGCTGGTATCCCGATGCGTGATCTTGTTACATCCTGTAGTGCTGGATACCTAAATGGCACTCCTCTTCTTGGTAAGTAGACAAAAGCCCCTTTTAAACTTTAAGTTTTCAGTCTTATGTACCAAAGCATGTTTGTTCATATGATTTATGATCTTAGTATATGTGGAGCATGATCATATTTAAGTGTTTTTCAATTATACAGATTTAAATTATGTGGAAGATAGTGCTGGTGGACCTGATGTTACTGTTGGTATTCTTCCCAAGTTAGATAAAGTCACCCTTCTCCAGGTCATTTCCAGTGCACAAAACTTCAGTTTTCAAATGCCTTGTATTTCTGGATTATAGTACTCAAATTTTGCTCACTTCTACCGTTAGAGAAGTAACAATTGCTCCAATTAGCGGAACGATCGAAACTTAATGCTTGATCTGATGTAGCTTGTATGGTTTAAAATGTTTGAGTTGCTCCGTTATCAATAGCTATATTTTTTGGTAAAGTAGCAAGTGGCCGATTCTACATTCACCCTATGTGTGGCTATCAACAGACTATCTATCTTTGGGGCCAAATATTTTATCTATTTGACTATACAATCTTTGATACTTCATTCTTGGTTTCGTTTCTTGTTCTCGGTGCAAAATCCTCAAGATTTGGAATTTTGTTATTTGCAGATGGATTCCAAATTACCTATTGATACTTTTGATAATGTCATGCAACTGGCAATTGAAGGCTGCAAAGCAGTGGCAAATTACATTCGAGAAGTAAGGCTGTTAAGTTTAGTACCCTTCATCGCTATTCATGTGGTAAATCTTGCAATTTGCTATTGATTACTTTTGGCAGGTATTGGTGGAACATACCAAGGGATTAGAGTTTCGTCGGGGTGTATAGTTAACAACCAGAAAAGGGGAACCGGGAGCGTATCAAACACAGGCACTGGCAGTTTTGAATGCATAATATGGTGACACTAAAGAGAGGGAGTGAATTCTGAGCATGCGTGCTTCAAAATTGGTCAGTAATTGCCTTACTATTGAGCTTTGGCTCAAGTGTTATCCTCTGTGTGATTAAATTTAATGAATTTTTAAAGTATAAACTATTATTGATACATTTTGCAAAAGCTGAAACTTGTGAAAATGCAGTTTTTTTATTATTAAGGACGTGTTATTTATAATTCAAGTAGGCTCAATAACACTTATCTTGCCTTTCGCTCTCTTAAATGGATATAACTATATAAGAGTAGTCCCTTATACGTTTTTTCTTAATTTTTATAGAAAAAATTATTTTATTTTACTTTTTAACATATAGATAAGTTAATTGTTTTAAAATTCACACTCTACCAATTCTGTTTCATCTTTTCACAAAAAAACATCATATAAATTTATACAATAATATTGTTTACAAAAATCATAAACATAACACATAGTTTTACTTATATAATCAATTATCAAGTCTGCAACTGGTATAAAAATCATTTTCAAACAAAAATGAATTATATATTCTTATTCTCCAAACTATTAAAACTAAAGAGTAAAAACAAAGAAAATGATTTAAAAAAATAATCACTAATCATTATGTGAAAGCACTTATGACATCATGATAAGTACGGGACCCGACTCAAGACAGAATGTATTATTCTTGTTTCGTACCATAATTCTCTATGAATATTATGTACGAATAGTTTAAAAATTTTCGAAAATTTTTTAGGTTGTACATAATACAACTAATACGCTAATCATTCATTTTACGGTAGCGGAAGGGTTTATAAAACTATTTAATAATAAAATACAACCCAAGACAAATTCCTTATAACAGTCAAGTCTGATATTATTAAAAATGAAATATTATAAGGGTCCTAGTAATCCAACATCTTTCATCTTTTCCTAATTTCTCTTTAGTTATGGCTTATGTATTCTTGTATCTAAAACTTACAATAAATAACAACAAAGATAGTGATTTAGTCTTTGAGAATTTAGTGAGAGAATAATCTCAATATGATATGTATATAACAAAGATCTTGTAATCAAATAAATTGTCAATAATAAAAAATGACGGTTTAGGATGCCAGAGTGAATAGTTTGGGTTAAAGAGGTGGCTCCCATCGGATAGTTCAGTATAACAAGTTTCGTCATATATTCAGATATGATATGCACAATCGTTCATTTATGAGCCAAGGTGAACAATTCTCCGGATCGTAAAATTCTATGCGCGTTGTTCAGATGAACCATGTACCTGGATTGTCATCCGTTGTTGATTGGACTCACTTTCCAGGTCGAAGCCACGTTGCCAGTAGACTCAATATCCAGAGCTCGTAGTCAGTTATTCGTTCAATCAAAGAAATCATTCAATGAAAAGAACCGATTAGTAAGCGATAACATTCAAGATAATCAAATATGCAGACCAAGATGCCAGGTGTAACGAGGTAACATATAATTTGAATGAACGACGAGATAATCTTTACATGCTATAAACAAAATAATGTCTAGAGAGAGAAAGACTGGAGAGGTTTTCCAAAATTATCCTGCCCAAAACCATACCAGTCGTCACCAAATCTTTCCGGCACGGCAAAACCTCCGGCCCTCGTTGGAATGCAGTAACTTTAGAAAGCCCAAACCCTATCCTAGCCTTTTCGAGTGTGAGTCCACTATCCCGAGCTTCACGAAGGGTAAGGAAGTCCAGCAGTATTGTACCAAAAGGGCGATATAACAAGAAATCGATAGTAAACATGAGGTTGACAGCTTAAGATATTGTATCAGTTGCTAGGTCCAAGCCAATATAAGTTCATATAATCATGATTCAAAGTCATAGTATATGGGTTAGGACCAGTTTTAGCTATTAAGCATTACGAATCTTTTTTGCTCAAAATCCATCCCATATCATTTTGTTCAAGACTTTAAAAATTCGTGATAAAACTTTCAATGGAATGTCTAACATAAGTGCAGAAACGTTCGGCAGCCGAAAAATCGCAAATCAGGGAGGCAAGTGTAGTACATGTGCCACCATGTCGGCGTGTGGCCATGCTCTGGCCGCCACTCATGGCTGAGATTTTTACAGAGTGTTCTTCTCATCGAGATCTACAAACTTTTGTTCAAAAACTATTTTGAAAATCCCAACCAGTTGCGCCCTGATTTGATTTTCCAAAATAATTAACTAAGGTACTTCGGTTGCCGGAAAGCAGACCGTACGAAGACATTTGGGCAATAGGTCGACATGCATGTAAACTATAACACATTTTGAACAACTTTGTTTAGATCATATGTTCTGAATATGTTTAAAAACAAACGATATTGAAGCTTGAACATGATACCTCGAAATAAGTTTTATGGGCTAGGGACAACTCACTATTCTTCATGTTTTTGAATTTTCCGGTTGTTGGACTTTTGATTTTAGAACCTCGTTTACATAACTTTTCTGGGTGTATAAGAAGTAATGTGTGAAAATTTCAGAATTTTTTAGAAGGTTTGTATATATTTTTGATTTGACTTATTTCTAGCTTATTTATCACTCCATTTTCTATACTAGTTTCGGCACCTATCTCACAATTTTCTTCCAAAATATGATAAAATGAAGTGTATTTCTTCCTAAAATTGGTGAAATGGTAGCATATTTATAGTGGCGGTGCATGACTTGAGGTGTTGATGTGTGAACAAGTATTGGGTAATTTTGTAACGAGTGTTGGACAATTTTGTGCGAAATAATATCTTAAAAATAATTAGAAATGGCAATGTTTATTATTATTTTATTAATTTGTTTATATATTTGTTACACACATATATAAATATAAATAAATAAATAAATAAATATAAATATATATATATATATTTATTTATGCATTAAGTATCCCGTGGAATTTATTTATGCATAAAGTATATTTTTTTATCACGTGGGGGAATGATTTTTTTTTTTAGTTAACAAGATTCAAATTTGAGTCATTCTCAATTTTCGAAAGGTGACAATCATTGGGGCAATCCCCTCATGTCTATAAATTATATTAATACAAGTTATATATATATATATATATATATATATATATATATATATATATATATATATATATATATTTTGTGAGTAAATTTTTTTATTTGATAATGTTTTGACCAAAATCAAATGTTCATATATAAATATATTTTCATGTAATTTTTGATGTTGTAAATATTATAAGTAATATATATATACACACATTGTAAATAATTTTTAGTTATTGATAATTGTTACTACAAATAAATTTCTATTATATAATTATATTATTTATTAATTCATGTATTCATCTTTTTTGAATAATAGGTTTTAGGTACTATGTATATATTAAGAAAATCACAATAGTAGCATTTATATATATAATTTTAAATCGGAATTATTAATATAGCTTCAGTTTTATTTATTATTATTATTATCATTATCATTATTATTATTTTGTACTTGAGTTTTAGAGGTGTTACAATAAGTTTTTATGGATTAATTCCACGTACAAAAGTAAAGATTAGAAAGAAAAAAAATATATTTAGTAGAATTTTTTGATATATTATGAAAATGATTACGAGGTATATTTAGAAAAATTTAAATTGTGCTTTTAAAATTTATTTGTAATTTGCATATAAGATCAGATTTTTGTCAAAAAGGTCCTTTAAATAGACAGCAAAACATCAAATAACCAAAAAACTAGGCCAATAACCACTGTTGATGAGCCAAAACCAGCTCTTTCTGGAGAACCATACTCCTCCAATCAACTTGAGAAATCACCAACAAAATAAAATAATTCGGTTCCAAGGTTTCATAACTGCATCTAAAGACTGAAGGAAAGGTGTCTGTAACATATCCCAAGAACATCAGAAAATCTTTAGACGGGGATGTATATTATCAGTGCAAAAGCTAGAAGGTATAGCTGCAAGTTCTACTCGACCTGTCCATTCCTCTCCCGGCTTCAGAGTAACGCCCGTCTCTATTGCTGCTCCATCAATACAGAGCATCTGTTTGTACTCTGAATCGCCAAAATCTGCCATTGCTTTTGATTTTTTGTCCCATGGATTCCACAAAACTGCACCAAGAATAGATAATGAGTGTGACACAAGCAATATTGGTCATTCAAGAACAAAGATTGAAAATGGTAGTAAAGGGATTCTTTCTTGGCGGATGCTATGGTTTTGAATAAAACCCGAAATTCAAAACATGTTTTCTTTTTTTTTCCGTGAGATGATTTTTTCACCATAAAATTTGATAAAGTCCATATTTTCAGCAACACTAAATTACTTCCTACCAACATCTGGTAGCCCTTCCTTTCTTATTACATATGTTTGCTTCTTCTCATGATCCAGAACAGCAACACAAGGTGCGGAGCTAAGATAGACACGATCCACCTATGAGGAAGAGAAGATTCCTATCACCACACTTAATAATGTGAACCTTGAGGCCATGTAATTCAACGAGAAAAATTGCAGAACATGGTCGTTGGATGCAATTCACAAGCTTAATAAAATGAAATTAAAATGATATAGGAAAATCATATCTTCATCCAGATGTAAGAAGAGAAACAGATAGATGCACATTTGTTGACCCATCAAATCAAATAAACCGTATTAAGTAATGGAAATTAGAGAATAGCACCGCAATGTCTATCTTTGAATTAAAACCAAATTCCATTGTTTTGAACCATTCATCTGCTCAAACACAACTTTTTTCAATCAATATGCTACATAGATAGCCACACAAGACCAGCTGTGAAACTGCTCTTCCCCAACTATTTCAATGTCGATAATTATACCAACTTACAAATTATGAGAAGTAGACACATGACTTTGGAAATGATATCAATGGTAGTTCGAGTCTGTGCTAAAGCTTATGATACTAATGCAACTCAAATATTTTAAACCACACAACTCCCCAACTTCACATTTTGATATTTGTACTACCTATGCAGTCAAACAGAATAACAGGGGTAATTTTGCTCCCCGACAAGTACTTAATTTAATCTAAATTGGGAAAGGGCATTGCATTTGAAAACCCAAAAATATTCATTTCTATTGCATACACTGTTAGAAAATAGCGTGGATAGAATGTATGCACTTCTGAGATTTTATACTGCACTGTTACAATAAAGAGTGGCTTTGGGTACACATCTAGGTGCCATGTGCGACAAGATTACCTCAGATTCAAAGGTTACAGCGTCTCCTTGCTCTGTAAAGCGTTCTCTTTGGCAGAGATTGTCCAGGTAGTCCAGTGTTTCTAAACCTTCAATCCTCACTTCACTGCGAATGACAGTTGAAGATATAATGTGAAGCAGAAAAACTACTAACTATAATCAAGAAAGATCCTGATTCATTACAAAACGGCGATTACTCATATTTTCACGTTAGTTGTTTCTAAAATCAGGATAAAGAAGGGAATACTAGCACTAGTAAAAGATGCGAAAGAATTATCGAACATTTGCCAAATGATAAAAAACAGTGAAAACTGTATACCTTATGTCAGAAACAGATAAATATGTATGATAGGCAAACGAGAAGTTGAAAGATTTCCCATTGATGTTCCTGATTCGAGACACCAGCATCAAGTTCCCATCCAGTGCCAGAGAAACTTGGAGTCGGAATTCAAAGCTAATAAAGAATAAGGTCACATTTGCAAAACAAGAGGCGTTTAAGGATTCAAAATGCCAGAGTCTATATATAAGTAAAACAAAACCAAATTGTTACCTATGAGGCCAATACTTCAAATCTTCTTCAGCTGGTTTAAGTAGCAAGTTAACATAGGATATACCACGAGAATCATTTAAGTCCATAGGTGGAGGGTTGTCATCAATTTTCCACATTCTTTTTCGAGCAAATCCATTTTGTTCAAGTGAAACACAGTTCCCAAACTGAAGCATTTCAAGATGGATGAAATAGTAGGATGCACGTAAATGTTTGGACTATATGAACACACAAGTAAATGATGGTGCACCTGGGGAAAGGAAGCAGAGATTCCTCCTCGCACCATATTTCGAGCCTTAGAGTTGGACTACAAAAAGCGATGTAAAAGGAAAAAAAGATGGATATGTCATTACAAATGTTGATTCAAAATAAGCATGAAAGTTTACAGAGTACAAATTTTATTTGTTTTACCTGCAAAATCCTTAAGCATATGGAGAAACTATCATCCGCATAAAAGCAAAAAACAAGAGTTTTTCTCAAATGGAGTTATTTTCATCTCACTAGCACTGCCATTTCAATGGCTGAAAATGGAAATTACCATACTTAACACAGGAATCACAGAAATGCAGCAACCGTATGTTTACTCGTAATT
Source organism: Haberlea rhodopensis (assembly GCA_907163345.1). Taxonomy (NCBI): domain Eukaryota; kingdom Viridiplantae; phylum Streptophyta; class Magnoliopsida; order Lamiales; family Gesneriaceae; genus Haberlea; species Haberlea rhodopensis. The sequence continues at coordinate 239,792 of CAJQUN010000401.1, forward strand.
GGTGTAGAATTGAGCATATGCCGTTATACCAAAATCTGTAGCAAACAATAACTGCCGAACTTTGCCTTTCAAACTCTATACCAGCCATTGACAATTGTTGCTTCTAAAACAATACTCTCCTAATAATTGTACCAAATTGTAACTCATGGTAATTGAACATGAGAATTGTAGAGCCGATTGTCAGTCATTCTACTAAAAGCTATAACTAGTTGTACCGGTACAACCCAAATTGTTTCGACTACTGTGCCACATTGGCAACTATACAGTAAAGAAGAGGCATTGTTCCTCCCCACAGTTGGTTTCAACTAGCTACATGGAAGAAACCACCCACAAACAAGCAACTTACAGAACCCTTAATTTTTAACATTATGATGATAAATCCTGTTGCGTGAAGTAGAAGGATACTGAATATACATCCAGTAGCGAATAAGTGAGTGTTTCTGTTTTGGGTTTCATACAAAGTACCTATAGGAAGATCACTGCACTGAGAATGAATAAAATCATCTAAACGCTTTTATTTTTGGGCATCTCAAACAATTCTATAGCAAGATCACTCCACTGAGAATGAATAAAATCATCTAAACTCTTTTATTTTTGGGCATCTCAATCATATGTAATTGTTTAGCAAAGAGTTAAAGTCTCTCTTTGCGATGTTGAGGGGATCATACTTGAAAATTATGCAGATATTTACTGTATTAATGCAAGGTAGCTAATAAAGCTAAAGAGGAGATAGCAAAATAAATGAATTCTAGTTTTACTACGATACATTGCTCCAACCACATCAGTTAGCACAAACAGCAGCTATTATGTTGTACCATAACGCTATGGCGTTGATCAACTTTGCTTGAACAATCACTTCCAATAAACCTCATCTGTTTAGTTAAACGGGGGTTCCAGTATTTTTTACTAAAATTAAAATGATAATAAATAGTCTCCGGTGGTCAAACAAATAGAATGGCTGGATAATTGCAACTCCACACTTCAACTCCGTGTTTCTAATTACAGCGCAAAAGCTTGCTTGCAATGCCAAGAGATGTCATCTTTGGCAATCTAAGTTCACCAATATATGACATAAATTTAGGTAATACTATTGATCTTACCTTGTATTCATTGAACATTGAATTCATTAACCACAAAATGAACATTAAGGACATTTTACCCCAAAAGCCAAGATTTACTTTGTTGCTAATATCAAGCCACAAATGCAAGATTGTATGCGTAAAACCTCAATAACAATTAAATGAATGTTCTTAAATGAGTTGGTGATTCTTAGGACAGAAACCCCACCTTGCTACTGTTGAACAGAAGTTCTTCACCTCTATGATTCCTCCATGAGATAACTTGTCCCCCTTGCAGACTTATCTGGATGATGAAAAAAAACACTCAATTACAAGAACTCCAATTAAACAGCTGTTGCAAATTAAATGAATCAAATCATACAGCTATAACAATTTCCTCATGACCAATTAAAGCTACTAAAGCATAAATCAAACCATCAATCTCCATAATCACAAAATGTTGCATAAAAATATGGATCTGTCGTGGAATCTTACACGAGCTGATGCCCCTCGAGGGTTCAAAAGCACGACCTGCTCAATTCCATTCATATCCTTTATCAACTGAAATGGTGCTCTGTTTTCCCAAACTGCTGAAGAGTGCCCCATTCTTAAAACCAAACGAGCGAACAAAAAAATGTATGTTTCTCCAGTCTCCAAGACGACACAAAAGCAGTAATAAGTTCCTCGAATACTAATATTGCTGATGCCCAATAATGAGGGAGACAAGTGTCACTATGACAGCTAAGTATGCGAACCAACGGCAACGTTTTTTCTTGTGCCTGCTAGTGAGGCAAATCTACAAGTAGCATTTCAAGAATTCCATTGCTGCCCTCAAAACTATCATATTTAGGAAAAATCCTAATCTCGGAGGTTCTCGAATACATGAAAGATTAAGATATATCCCATCACTAAAGCCACCTTAAAATTCTGATAATACAATAGCATTAAGCCAAATCACAAAAAACTTATACCTCACCACCAAAATCCGATGGAAAACCCATAATAGACCTCCTTCTACCCAAATTCTAAGGCATGCCCATGAAAGGCTTCATGCTTATATTAACAAACAAAATGCAATACTCTGAATTGTTGTGAAATAACTTCAGAAACTGCCCAAATCTTAAATAACAAAACGCCAAAAGAAATCAGTAAGAAAAATTTCAACAGAGTGAATGAAATTCTCCGCTGTCATTATGGTTTCAACTAAACCCCAAGTGAATACAAGCAGCATGGAAGTAACAAAGCCATAAAGTTTGGAACTTTTTTACAAAGCATTTCGATTCAAGAGAACCCATTTCGAGAAAACAGTAAATAATCAACAAATGCCAAAATAAGAATCATAAACTTTTACGCAATGCAGAGCAGAAAACTGAAGCGTTATGCAATCTTGAATTTAATTAGACATTAATTACCCGCAGTAAAGGGTTAAAAGTAACAACCGGAGCAAACTGCTAAGAAGCAGGAAATTAGTAGAAACACGGGATAGCCTAAATAAGATTTAAACAATGATACATTAATGTGTAGACACGAATTTTTTTTAATCATTTGCTTATTTTTCTTTATAGAGAAGAAGAGGAATGTATATGGTGTTACATGGAAAGTACACGTGGTGGTACCAACGGTCGAGTGGAAATGTGCTAAAAATGCACACTGAGTTGAGGTTACAGATTTACGTATCTGCTCCATGCTGACAGTCCCTCTAGCATAGCAGCAAAAGGGACTAAAAAATATAACTTTTTGCAAATTAAAAATAATTACCATTAAATATGTTTTTGATAAATTGACATAAAATATAATGCTTTATTGCGCTCAAGTTCGTAAGTATGGCAATATGTGATATAACCTTTATGAAATATATATACAAAATATTTGGTGTATTATGCGGTCACTTTATGACACCATGATAATTAGCCAAAGTGGGCTCAAAAATTCAACAGAATCGAAACATTATAAGATCCTCAAACAGAGCACACACGAAGCATCTTCTTGAATCAGTTGACACTTGAAAGCCAAAATTAGACTGTTGAACAAATTTTATCATTTTTTTGAACCTGTTTTTCATCTCATTTTTTCACTCTATCAAGATGATATCGTGCCCAAACCATTCTAAAATTGAGTCGGACAGAACATCATCGAGGCGCACGCTAAACATCTATTTCTCGATTTATAAAAGCTAAACCTGAGAGTTTGTTTAAAAGGAAATGAAGAAAATGAACTACTTGCCACTTTTATCGATCGATATTGTAAAGACCCGGATTTTTAGTTATGGGTTAACTAAAACTTGATTAAAAGAGTTGGAAACTTCCTAAACTCTAGCCTAGAGTTTCAATACATCAAGGAGTCCTTAAGCTATACAACTCATCCTTTAATTCTCGATTTTCAGCGCATTGATTCGCTTGGCTTCGGAATCAATATCTATCGGTTTTGTTCCTAGATTTCGAAGACTCCAAGTCGTGTTAAATCACCTCCAGTAAATCACCTAAAACCAGCGAAACTCCACCCAAGATAGCAGCAACCAAGATCAAACAGAATCCAACCACTCACCTCCTCAAATCTGCATGGATTTGTCCCAAAAATTTCGATAAGTCTCACCTCTTAAACTTATCACTTTTGCATCCCCTTAACTCTTCCAAGTTACCACCAAGCCATCGGCATTTAATACCTTTTAGACTCCATCCGAAACACAATTGAAGATCGAGTCAGAATCCATACTATCACCACATCAATCTGCACGTTTCCGTTGCTCTAAGTTCGAAGAGTCCAAACCAGCTCCACCTCTTCTCTATCTGCATAGATTTGCTCCAACCCTTATCAGATTTTAATTCCATAAACCGAGAGGAGTCCAAGCCATGACATCCTTCAAAAGACTCCTCCATAGATGCAACTTAAAGATCGAAACAAATCTGCCATCCACCTCAGAGTTTCAGAATCGGATCCCTTCTAGTCGAACTCTTAGACTAAGCCTCTACTTTCATCTATAAATAGGGACCAAACCGTAGCTATTAATCACTCCAAGCCAACTCCTTCCAGCCTCATAAACCGAGAAGAAATCCTCTTTCTCTCCAACCTTGAGTCTGCACAGAAATTCCAGAAGCTTTTCCAACCGATCACTTTAGCAAGCTGTGCGAAGTTCTTCCCTCATAAGCCATCGAGTTCTGTCAGATTTCTGAACCCAAAACCGATAATCTGCTGCCTCGTGTTTTGTTCAGAAGTTGCAGCAACAATTCGAAACAAAATTCCAGAAATCTTCCAACACAGAAACTCGAGTTTTAAGCCTCCAAAAGCTTGCATACTTTGCACCAACCCCTCGACCCTTTCGGTTTTCGAACTCTAAGTATTTCCAGCAGCCAAAACCGAGAGATCAAGCCATAGACTTCACGTCTGTGTTTCCAGAAATCTTTAAGCATTATATTCGAAACTCTTCCCTCAAACTAAGCAAGTTCCTGTCCAAATTTCTGAAAACAAAAAGCCAACCAAGTTCTGAATTCAATCTTGTTCATTGAAGAATCTGTTCGAGAGGTAGCGTTCGGATTTCGATTAATCTAGGAGGATTTGAATCCATTCGTGTAATACCTTTGATCAATCAAGCAGGATACCAAAGCACTGTAAGTGGGCTTTTGCTATTTATTCGTTTCGTTTTTGAAAAACTATAGTATGTTTTGAAATCCAGATCGATATGAACTATGTGAAACTATGAAAAGTATATTTTGTAAGCACCTTAAACTCGAAATCTAATTGGATTGGAATTCCCCATGACCCTGATGCGGTGGGGTGTAACCGCTAAAAGAACCTTATACAGTGGTTATCAGTTGTTTCTGGAGTATCCAGACCCTTTATTCGTGGGTAAGCCGATGTCATGACCTCATCTCTAGGAGGGATAAGTCTAGAGACTGATATCAGTACCAAGAGGAGATTAGATGCTTTACTGTGCTTAAGTATATGAAAAATTATGAACGATATGAGATGTCATGTTATGGCTCGTTGGAGCAATTATGTCAAGATACATTCATATCGGTTTATGTCAAGTTTTGATTCATGTTATGAAAATTATGAAGTATTTATTATGATATCATATCGATTGTCCCCCACTTGCTGAGTATTTTCCAAAGCACTCAACCCCTTACTCTACATCCCCAGATAAAGCTGAAGAAGAGGTTGAAGCTGAAGAAGAACACTAATTCTGGGGTTGGTGATTTGTCCGCTGCGTTATCTTAAGATTAAGTATCTCAAGATCTAAGTTTATCATTAAGTACGATTTTAATTCGTTTAAGATGTTTAAGTTTTAATTTCGCGTTTTTAATTCAATGTAAATACAATGGTTATTTATTTATGGAAAATAGACTGGTTTTCGTTTGTTACGATATTACGAGGCTTATTGGTTTTCTAGTTGTTTATGGAAATCAATGCCGGTGTTATTGACCCCGGTCTCGGGGCGTGACAGATATTGGTATAGTTTTTACTATTTTTTCCTTAGTATGCCTTCAAAACTTTATTTTCTTGATCCATCCCATATATTAATTAGAGAAATGGCCTAGGTGCGAACGAAAATTCCATACAAACATAGAAAATTTTGGGAAAGTATGATCTTGAGATTTTCTTGTTAGACTTTCGTGACACGATTTATGAATCTCTCTCTTTCAGCTTACAACTGCACTGAGGAATTTCTGGCTAGAATCCGTCTTTTCCTTATACCAGATCAAAAGTTTCCTCTTTAATTCCATTAGGTGAAAACACCAACTACGGTTTGGATTCTTTTGCATCGTGTCAAAAAAATTTGTTTGTTCAACCTTTATTAAAATGCAGTTTTTGAATCAAATTCGAATTTGTTACGTTTTGTCATGCATCGACGTGTTGGCTGATTTTGCTGTACTTTTTCATGCAAAGTTTTCATGTCAAGAACTATGATGATCAGCTATGGAACTAGTCCACAAGTGTCTAGCATGCAGCTGAATTGTGCTTTGCTTTTACCCCTATATGATAGGGTTAACACGAAGCTTTCTTGATCAGTACTTTGCAATTGTTAGCATTGAAGTGTAACAAAAATGAGTTATTTTCCATCAAAAAGGCCCTCTTTTGTGAGAAAAATCTTGGTTTCTTGGATGGTTTTAATGGTCACCTTGGTTCCAAGTACTACTGCAAAGTGTTCCTTTGAAGCCATCTTCAATTTTGGGGACTCAAATTCTGATACTGGTGGATTTTTCGCTGCTTTTCCATCGCAGACATCGCCGAATGGCATGACTTACTTCAAGAAACCAACCGGTAGACCAGCAGATGGGAGGCTTTACATTGATTTTCTCGGTAAGATTTGTATCTTTCTTGGCAAATTCGAGTTTGATATATAACTTTGTTGATTTAAAAAGAATGGGCTTTTTCAAATCATAATGCAGCTCAAGCTTTGGGATTACCATTTCTTAGCCCGTATCTTCAGTCGATCGGTTCAGATTTCAGGCATGGTGTCAACTTTGCCACATCAGCTTCCACAGTTCTGCAGCCAACTACTTCTTTATTTGTCAATGGAGTTAGCCCTTTTTATTTAGCTGTCCAGCTGAATCAGATGAAGCACTTTAAGGCTCAAGTCGATGAACAATCCTCAGGCAACAAATTTCCTTAACTTGTAGAGAAGTTCAGAAAATAAGGCCTGCCATTTATTTTACACTGAAGATTATATTTTTCTTGACAGGGCAAACAAATCTTCCTCCACCGGACATTTTTGGAAAAGCCCTTTACACAATTTACATCGGCCAGAATGATTTCACCGGGTATGCAGCCTCAGCAGGTGCCGGTGGTGTGAAGCAGTATATGCCTCAAGTGGTTTCACAAATTACCAGCACCATTAAGGTGTTAAAAACTGAGTAATATCATAACAATTAGCACTTTTCACCCCAAAATATACGTCACATCTTATAGACGCTGCTCATTTTTCACATGCAGGAGCTCTATGGATTAGGAGGTCGCTCGTTTATGGTGCTTAATCTTGCTCCGATAGGCTGTTACCCCGGATTCTTGGTGCAATTCACTCATGACAGTTCAGATATTGACGCATATGGATGCATGATGTCTTACAACAATGCAGTAAATGAATATAACTCACTATTGAAAGATGGACTTCAACAAACTCGACAAGACCTCCACGATGCGAATGTGATATATGTGGACAGTCACTCCGTTCTCCTCGAGCTATTCCAGCATCCAACATCCCATGGTTAGCAATTTAAGCCTAGATTTCCAAGCTTCATACGTTAAAGTACACGAAATATTCCATGTTCTAATTTCTTGATTTTTTTCGACATGTTGTGCAGGATTGCAGCACGGAACCACTGCTTGCTGTGGATGGGGCGGGGGTTCATATAATTTCAACCAGCAAGTTTTCTGTGGAAACACTAAAGAGATCGATGGAAAGACTGTTACAGCCACAGCGTGTAGCGATCCTCAGAATTATGTGAGCTGGGATGGAATCCATATCACAGAAGCTGCTAGCAAGCAGTTGTCATATGCTATACTCAGTGGCTCTTATTTTGATCCTCCTTTTGCCCTTAATCAGTTCTGTGATATTCAACCTATTGGTTAAGGCGCGGCACTTTGCCACTCAGCATTGCCCGAAATTTGTGCTGAGAAGTTAAAATAAGTGATGTACTGTTACAACTTACAAAAATGCTGTCATCTTTACTTTTATTAAAGTTTCCAGATTATTTAACTTCGATTGTTAATTTGACAGAACGATACGTCACCAAATGCCTTTTTCATGCATGAGATCAAAGTATGTTGGTTTTTGGACATTTCTATCAGTCTGATAGAAAAAAATGAGAGGACGGCACCAGATTCGACACAAGCCAAAAATAAACTTAATAACTTTCTGACATCAACTTATCCTCTTAACTTGTGAGAAAAACTAGAAGCTGGCACCATAAGTCTGTCAATCTATTAAGTCCAAAGCATGCCGTGTGACAAATTTAAGAAAATTCTATTCTCTCTTCATAAATTTTATACACGGAGAAAAAAGCAAGAAAATATATAATAAATGTTAAAACAATGAAAGATAGTGCATTATTATTGCAAATCTTTGTTACTGTTGCAGTGTTAATTGGATCTTTTAATCCAAAACACAGATGCCAAATGTGATTTTGAGGCCATGTTTAACTTTGGAGACAAACTCGGATACAGGTTGATTCTGACATCAACTTTGATTCACAAATATCAATGTTAATTAATTCTAGAGGTGTGTTTTTCAACAAATGAATTACGGTTTAGTTAAGTTAGTCTACACATAAGTCCCACATTTATGTTTTTAAGTTAACATTCGCAGAAAACAATAAGTTTAACATTATATATTTTCGTTGCGAATTATAATTAAATGACTCAAATACTCATATCATTAATTATAAAACTCAACCAAATAAGTATAATGATAAACTTTATTGCTTTCAATCGACGAGTAACCGTTATTACATTTATTTTGAATAATTCCCTCATGGATAGTACAACTACGTCGAATACAAGATTTCAAGTGGTAAGCATTAGATCAAAGAAGTTGTTTGACATCTTGTCATATCTAGTGACGTTGATTTGATCATTAGTTTTTTTCTTATTGTCTATCTTGTCTCGACAATTCTTTGCTGTGTGGTTCAGTTTCCCACATAGGAAGCAATTTTCCTTGAACCTTTTAAGGTTGCTTTGTTGTTGGCCATCATTGTTCTTTTTCCTCTTCACATATCACTTGATTCCACAACATTGACTCTCGCACTCATTTTGTTCATGTTGATTTCCGACTTGCGATTATCCTCTTCAATCTTAGTCGAACAATCAAGTCCCCTACTCCCATTTCCTTCATCTTGTGTTTAAGATAATTTTTGAAATCTTTCCACAGTGGGGGAAGTTTCTCAATCAAAGCCGCAACTTGGAAGAACTCACTTAAACTCATCCATTCCTCATGAATCTCATGTAAGAGTACTTATATCTCTTGCACTTGACTCACTACTTCAAGAAGCGTCCAACAATAAACTTTTTAAGGCCGGTTCAAGCATGTTCCACAATTCCTTTGCGGTTAGGACTTGACAATAAACATTGTATAGTGCATCATTAAGGTCATTCAATATATAGTTCTTGCATAGGAAATCGCTTTGATTTCATGCATTTACAGCGGCTCTCCTACTTGTATCCGTCTCGTCATCGCCTACTGTAAGCGGATCATCTTGCAAAAACTTTGTTAAATGCACAGTAGTAAGATAGAAAAGCATTTTCTACTGCATCTCTTGAAGTCTACGTTAGTGAACTTTCGCGACCTTTCTCCTTGCGTCGCAAGAACATTGGTTGATGTGGATGCCATTTCTTTTCCAAAAATATATCAGAAAATTCCTCTTAAGATTGTTGATTACGTTGTATGGGAATCCTTCTGCGGTTTAGGAAAAGAAATGACGAACTTAGTAAGTCGAGTCAAGTGTAATACACTTTGTCCTTAAGAGGGATTTGCCCCGCTCTCGGTGCTTTCGGAATGCGGCAATCATCTCCCAAAATATAACGACTTCTTCTTGTGATAGTAGCACATCAAAATAACAAGAACATCAACCACAAATGTTGCAAACTCTCATTGTTAAGAACAATATATGAATGTGTATGAATATGCACTTTGATTTTGCTTTCTCTCACAAATATATGTTGTTAAATTCAAAAATATGATGTTTAATTCAACATAGGGATGTTATATATATACTAGGGCACACAGATGTCGCCAAAAGACACCATTTCGAAGTACTAATCCATGAAAAAACACATCTGCACGGCAAGAGGTGCATCATTTCAGAAAAAACTGTCGAATGGCACTGTGCCCAGCGCCGCTGTGCCAGCAACACCCGGTGCCGCGGCTCGAACGACATTGCTCGGAATTTTTCTCGGCAGTGTTTTAGTGCCTGATAATTTCCATTTTCGCCTTTGTTTTCTTTGTTCGATTTTTCTATGCATAATTTCAATTCATTAAACCTGTTTTTATCTTGCTTAATTTTAATTTCTTAAGCCTCAAAATTTCCAACCGTTAATGAGTAAACATGGTCCAGAATTTGCTTATTTTGCTCCTTTTGACTGGTTCATAATTTGGGTCAATTTCATGGTTTTTTGAAACTAACAGAATCATAGTAAAGAGAAAAAATTATAGCTGGCAAGAATGGTTTTTTTAGGTTTTTTTTTTCATAAAGCAAATCTTAACACCATTACCAACTTGCACTCGTCTGGTAAGATATGACATCAAATCTCAATCTTGCATTTTGAGACATCCCCTACAAGGGATTTTTCAAGAATAGTTGAAGGTGGATTTTTTTTATTACAATGAGTGCTTTTAGGTTCGAACTAATGATTTTATCCTAGTGGGAGTGGTTTATGTCACTTCAACCTTAGGGGTGATGGTAGTTGAAGGGGAATTTTATGGCCCCAAAGAATTTTTAAACCAAAGGTAGTTTGATAGGTTTGAGGGCAACTTGAGCCCATATCTGCCGTCAATAGGCTCTGATTACAGACACAGTGCAAACTTAGCAACATTGGCATCCACAGTTCTTTGGCCTAATACTTCGTTACTCCTGACCCGTGCTAGCCCTTTCTCTTTAGCCATCCAATCCAGCTCAATCAAATGTAAGCAGTTTAAGGTCAAATTGACGAGCTTGTATAATTTCGACCAGCAAGTTTTCTGTGGAAACAACAAACCGATCGATGGGAAGAACGTCACCGCCACAGCTTGTACTGACCCACTCAATTATGTAAGCTTGGATGGGAACACATGCCACAGAAGCAACAAACAAGATTGTGGCGGCTACCATTCTCGATGGCTCTCACCTCGATCCTCCACTTTCGCTCCATAAGTTCTGTGATATTCAGCCAACATGATGATCCCTTTTTCACTGTTCCTTCTTTAAAAAAATGTAATAAACATGCCCCAGAAACAGTATCTTAAGCATTGGATTCTGTCACAATCTTAACATCTCAGAATTATACGAAATCAATACATCATTTTCACTATAAAAAAAAAGTTTATCAATGAACAAGAAATCCTGTTTACTTCTATGAAGTGACTCATCTTCCATAGCAAAATTATTCATTATAATTTTTCAAGAAAACAATGTCCCAACCAACAAATTAGAGTATTATTTGTTAATCTTGATTACTTGTTATTTATGATAATTACAAACATATTATCATTGATCAAGTGTTATAGTCAACCAGATTATAATAATGAAATTGAAGGGCTGCATTATATCTTTAAGGTGGATGCCAAAAGCAAAATAGCCAACTTCTTGCGGGTACAGCAATAAAGAATACAAGAATTATCCGCCGAGAACTTTAAACATTATAGGATCAAAAATGGATGAAGATATTATCTAAACTCAAATAAATAAAAGTATATTGAGATGGAGAATACACGAAAACATTTAAAAAATCAATATATGATATTAACTCAAGGAGTATAACTTTTTTCAAGAACTGGTTGTGTTCTGATTCTCGAAGCAGAAGGCATTCTACTTCTTCCAATCCATATTGTATCCAATACTTCACTTCTTTCAGACTGTCTCTCCATTTTTCTTATCCTCTGTTTCTTAAAGTACTTGTACGCCAGAAACCCGAGCACAAGAAGCAAGACTAGTCCAACAATTCCACCTGCTAATCCCATCATCCACCACTTCAGTCCCTCATCTTTTTTCTTCTTTATTACTTGAGACGGAACGACAATCGAAAAATGGCCTTGCCCTCTTGAAATACATGTATTTTTCGCGATCACTTTGCTGAATTCCAACGTGCCATTTCTGGCGAATCTGACACATTTGGCTGTTACGTTTCTATTTTCTTGAAATGTGACATTTGGTAACCGAACAATGAATGGATTTTCTCCTAGGATGCTAAGCCCGATTTCTCCATAGCTTCTGGAACTTTCATTCGAATCATAGGCTAAAAATCCAATCACCGGAGAAATAAACGTGTAGTTAGGCACATTATAGTAACTTTCTGACCAATTTCCAAGATTTTGGAAGACTAAATCAACCCTCCTTACGAAAGGCCATGGCAATATTCTTGGAGGGATTTTGAAGAAACTGAAATAAGCACCGTTCATCCATAGACTTCGAGCTCTAATTCGAGCAATGGAAACTTCCATGCCCGAATAATTTGCAGGTAAAGAGACATTATACAATATACCTGTATGATGCTTTGGGGAATTCTTGACTGCATAATCATGCAGGAAAGAATTCAATGCATCCTTGCTATAAACTTCTGATCCTTGAATATTCGGCAATAAAATCTCATACAAAATCACCCAAATAATGATCCAAATTCGTTTAGAACCCATCAAAATCTCCAAGATTCTCTCATCATGCCTTCACTTTCCATGCTCACACCATAACATATACCCGATGATCGGACGCCACGAAAATTTCAATACAAATAATGATTTTTTTCTACAAATCACAACCTTTTTCAAGATTTTGGCCAAAAAAATGAACACTGAAGGAATCAAGATTTCAGATAGGATCACAATCAATTAAACATGTTGAGGTGATCATACGGGTGGCAATCTCTCCTTGGCATTTGGCCAAGAATTTGGAGGGATTAGGGCCGAAAGAGAGAGATTGAATATGGCTAAGAATGCAAGAATGGAATTAATATACAAGTTAATTTGGCACCGCGCTTATAGTATGGTATATATGTCCAATAGTGCATCCCTCTTACTTCAATTTTGAAAAATTAAAATGTTTTCTTTTTTTTTTAGAAAAAAACTTGTTGATTTTGTCAAGTATTAACTAAAAAAAATAAGATAGTTCAAAATAGATTTTTATCGTGACAAACTTTAATAATACTTTTTTATGTGAACTTATTTTAAAAAAAAAAGAGTTAAAAATAAGTTTTCGTTGTGGCAAACTTTAATAATATTTTTTTATAAAATATTCGGCATAATGAATTTTTGGTAGATTACAGGTCGTCAATTTTGCTTGTTTGTATACATTTTGAGTTTTGGCTTACCTACGACCCGTTGCTAATATGTGAATGTTATCGGTTACCTTTGATATGACGTTTGGCATCAAATTTTCCCTTCATGTACAAGGAGATTATATCAAAAAAATTAAAAAATATTAAATTATAATAATTATATGTTACTTGTTTGATAATAATTTGGGACGTCACATTTACATTCATTTTGTCAGAAAGTATATAAATAATTATAAAAATAAGATATTAATTTATCATGAGGCCATAGCAAGTAATATAAGAGCAATATCCTAAAATAACAATGCAACTATAGTAATGAATATAAACTATAATTCCTCTTATGAGATGCTCACTACTGCTATGAGAAACCGAACACATATCTGCATTATGAAATGAACCATCGTCATTTCGAAAACTCTTGCGAACAACTTTTGATTGGTTTTTTGGAGTTCATTGAGATTTACTTTTATTGTTAATACCATATATATAAGCGGGGGAACAGTAACTCCTCCCTTTTTTCCCTTTTTTTTCCTTTTTTTTTTGTTATATATTTTTTTATTTATTATTTGTTTTATTATTTCCTTTTTCTTTTAGTTTTTCTTTATTTTTGTATTTTTTATAAAATTTTTGGTATGATAAATTTCTGATAGATTGCAGGTTGTCGATTTTGCTTGTTAATGTATATTTTGATTTTTTGCTTACCTACGACTTATTGCTAATATATGGTATTACATTTGTTCAAATATTCCCTTAATGTATAAGGAGATTATATCAAAACCCTTGACCCAATAGTGCATCCCTCTTACTTCAATTTTTAAAAATTAAAATGTTTTCTTTTTTTTTTTTTAGAAAAAAACTTGTTGATTTTGTCAAGTATTAACTAAAAAAAAGATAGTTCAAAATAGATTTTTATCGTGGCAAACTTTAATAATACTTTTTTTAAAAAAAAAAGAGTTAAAAATAAGTTTTCGTTGTGGCAAACTTTAATAATATTTTTTTATAAAATATTCGGCATAATGAATTTTTGGTAGATTACAGGTCGTCAATTTTGCTTGTTTGTATACATTTTGAGTTTTTGCTTACCTACGACCCGTTGCTAATATGTGAATGTTATCGGTTACCTTTGATATGACGTTTGGCATCAAATTTTCCCTTCATGTACAATGAGATTATATCAAAAAAATTAGAAAATATTAAATTATAATAATTATATGTTACTTGTTTGATAATAATTTGGGACGTCACATTTACATTCATTTTGTCAGAAAGTATATAAATAATTATAAAAGTAAGATTACTAATTAATCATGAGGCCATAGCAAGTAATATAAGAGCAATATCCTAAAATAACAATGCAACTATAATAATGAATATAAACTATAATTCCTCTTATGAGATGCTCGCTACTGCTATGAGAAACCGAACACATATCTGCATTATGAAATGAACCATCGTCATTTCGAAAACTCTTGCGAACAACTTTTGATTGGTTTTTTGGAGTTCATTGAGATTTACTTTTATTGTTATATCTGATGACATCTACTACTGCACTTTCGTAGATGACTTTTGTTTAGAGAGTCTATTGGGCCCTACAAGGATATCATATGCCAACTCTTGCTATGATGTACTGTTGGGGAAGACTTTTGTTTACTCCAACATATTTGATTTTATAGACGTACGATTTTGTATGTTCAATGCGTATGAACCATCTTTTTATTCTCTAGAACTGTCTGTTGAACTTGTGTCAGACGCTTATTGGACATATATAACAGATTATAAGCTCACTGGCACCGCGCCTTGCGTGGTGCCAAATTAACTAGTATATATATATAACATCAAATAAGTTAGACTAAACAAAAGTTATTCCCAGTGCACCATAGCGATACTTGGCATAGGATATTTTAGTAGGGCCAGACCCCTAAACAAAAGTCATCTATAAAAGTGCATTATAATAATAGATGACATTAGATATCACAACAAAAGTTATTCCCAACAAACTCCAAAACAAATAAGAAGTTATTCGCAAGAGTTTTCAAAATGATGATGGTTCATTTCATAATGCGGATATGTGTTCGGTATCTCATAGCAGGAATGAACATCGCATAATAGGGATTATAGTTTATGTTTATTGTTGTAGTTGCATTGTTATTTTAGGCTATTGCTCTTATATTACTTGCTATGGTCTCATGATTAATGAATCATCCTACTTTTATAATTATTTATATATTTTCTCACAAATAATGAATCTAAATGTGACGTCCCAAATCATCATCAAACAAGTAATATATAATTATCATAATTTAATATTTTCTAAATTTTTTGATATAATCTCCTTATATATGAAGAGAAAATTTGATGTCCAACATCAAAATAAAGGTAATCGAGAACAATCACATATTAACAATGTGTCGTATGTAAACCAACAATCAAAATGTATACAAACAAGAAAAACTGCCGACCTGTAATCTACCAAAAATTCATCATGCCGAATATTTTATAAAAATTTATTATTAGAGTTTGCCACGACGACGAAAACCTATTTTGAACTCTCGGTTTTTTTTAAATCAATTCATACTTGATAAAATCAACAAGTTTTTTTTTTTAAAAAAAGAAAACATTTTAAATTTAAAAAATTTAGATAAGAGGGTTGCACTGTTGAGTCAATGGTCAAATCTTTCCAAACAAATCAGTAGTTATGCAAACAAATAATAAATAACAAAAATAAAAGAAAATATGACGGACTTTTACTGTTCACGGGAAAAAAGAAAACATTTTAAATTTAAAACGTTGAAATAAGAGGGATGAACTGTTGGGTCAAGGGTAGGGGTGCTTATCAGGTCGGGTCAAACCGGACCTGGCTTGACCCGACCCGGAACAGAACCGGTTAGCCCGGTTGGAACTGGGCTAACCGGTTCTAACCCGCTCCAGAACCGGTAAAAACTTGATATGGAATGGTTCCGTGCCTTGGAATGGGTAGCACCACCAGTTTCGGAATCAAAACCGATAAAAAAATAAAAAAATTAAAAGCATGCATGGCAACGACTTTATAGCCGTTGCCTTTGTGAATGTTTGGCAACGGCTAAATGTTCAGATTTTTAATTTTTTTAACTTTCTTTTTTAAAAAAAACTATAAATAGGTGTGTTGTGATTTGTAAATCCACATAATTCATTCTTTCAAAGTTGTATACTTATATCTCATATTTATTTTCTACAATGTGATATCTGCATTTTACTTATAAAATAATGACATCTTCAATTAGCAGCGCTGGTCGTAGGCGGGATCGCAGCCGGGGTATCGTCCCTGGTTGTCTATTACTTAGTTCATCTTCGGCAATGAATTTGCATGTGCCAATTCCCCAGTTAAATGAAAGTTATGATTTTTTTGCTGACCTCAATGTTGGTGGTTCATCTATGAACGTCGAAACGCAACAACCCGAACAACCCTCCGAACCTCCTGCTGCCCAAGCCCAAGAGAGAGAACAAGTGGAGTCATCCAAAGCCACTACAGCAGCGAGTAAACAACTGACTCGTGCCAAAAGAAGTAAGATATGTGATCAATTTGAACTCGCTCAAAAAGAAGGTACTAATAAATCTGTTGCAATATTTAAATTATGTAAGATACAATATCCATATAAAGTTGGTGGTTCCAGTTGAGGCACCGAAACATTTAAAAAACACTTAGTAAAATAATATAATGTTGATGAGACATCATTACAACCATTAGGTAGAGAAGCAACACAAGCACAAATTAATGTTCTCACTGGCACGAATTTTATTTTAACTGCTGAAATTAACCGTAGGTCACTTGTTAGATATGTTATTAGATGCGAACTACCTTTTATACAAGTTGAACATGCTGGTTTTATTGAATTTACTTCGTCTATACAACCCATGTTTAAACATATTTCTAGGCACACACTTAAAAGAAATTGTATTGACATATTTGTTGAATATAGAAATACATTGTTTGAACATATTTCTAGTTTGCCTTGTAGGGTTAGCTTAACAACCGATATTTGGACAAATGTAAATTCGTATTCATATCTTGTTGTCACTTGTCATTGGATTGATGATAACTGGTGTATGCAAAAACTGATTTTGTCTTTAGCTAAGTTAGATTGTGCACATACTGGTTATGTAATTGCTAATTCAACACCTGTAGACATTATGGAATTCAGGATAAGATTTTCAATCACATTAAACAATGCTGTGAATAACAATGATGCGATGCGTGATTTAAAGACCTATCTGAAACCAATACTTGATGTGTTTTTTTCATGTTAGATGTGCATGTCATGTTATTAATTTGGCTGTTAAAGTTGGTTATTAGGACAATCACTCAGCATATATTGAGAAAATGAAATATTGCGCTAAATGGTTACGCACGAGCCGTGTTAAGCGTGATTGGAAACAATTATGTTTATCTAATGGTTTAAAGCATCTTATTTTCCATCACCAATAGAAACTAGGTGGAATTAGTTATACAATATACGTTACCTTACAAAGATATTTTAACTCCATTTTATAATTCATATCAAATGCCTGATACCGATGAAAGTATTTATTTGACTAATGAGGATTGATAATTTGTTGAAAATTGTGTATCATTGTTAGGTACTTTCAAAGAAGCGGTGGAACGCATCTCTGGTGTTACTTATTCAACTTCCGTTTAGTTTCTTCCTTTAGAATTTAACATGTTTGATTAAGTTTATAGAATTTAGAGATGACTATGACTTGCATGCTTTTGTTAGTGCAATGAAAACTAAATTTATAAAGTATTGTGAACAAATCCACGCGTGCACTGTATCGCAACATTGCCAGATCCTAGTCAATATTTAGCTTCATTTGAGATATTTTTTTGAATATTATGCTAAATTTTTGGGGAAGGTTGTTGACGATCAAAATATGTCTACAATGCATCTCTCCAAAATATGTTTCAATTGTATTATAATCAACAGACAAGTGAATCATCGCAACAAATTGCTGTTGAAGAACAACCACAAGCTCAATCTAGAGGCGGGAGCATCAATTTGCTTAGGATGTTGGGCAGGAAAAAACTTAAGGAAAAATGACATTCTACTAGCACGTCGACTGAGGTGCAAATTAATCTGAATTATCAATTTCTAACAGAAGACACCTTCGACGTCCTATAATGGTGGAAGGCAAATGCATCACAATTCCCTATCTTAGCCAAAATGGCTAGAGACGTGTATGTGGTACAAGCTTCAAGCGTCGCTTCTGAATCTGCATTCTCAACATGTGGTCGAAATATTGGAGAATACAGAAGTAGTCTATCTGCTGATTCGTTATTGCATGCTCACATTACTTAAAGATTGGTTTGAAGCAGAATATAAGAATATCGCCAAAACAATACTTATCAATTATGAAGTGTGTTAAATACTAATATATTTTATTTAGATTTGCCATATCTTTACAATTATTTGTATGTATTTATATATGAAATGAAGAAGAAATATATTGAATTTGTGATTAATATTGTGGAAACATTTACAAAAAAATTAAAAAAGTGTCCGGAAAAAAAAATTAAAAATAATAATAATAACGAACCGCATCAGATCGATTCGGAACCGATTGGAACCGAAACTAGATCCAATCATGTTCCTTAACAGATTGGGTCGGTTCCGTGCTTAATGGATCCGAAACCAGTCGATTTTGGACCAGATCGGTCCGATCCGTTAAGCACCCCTTGTCAATGTTCAAACCTTTCCAAACAAATCAGTACCTATGCAAAACAATAATAAATAACAAAAATAAAAGAAAATAGGACGGACGTTTACTGTTCATGAGAAAAAATTTAAATTTAAAAAAATTGAGATAGAGGGATGCACTGTTGGGTTAATGATCAGATAGTACGTATGCATAAAAATAATAAATAACAAAAATAAAAGAAAATAGGACGGATGTTTATTGTTCACGGGAACAGTACCTGATGCAAAAATAATAAAAAAAGGAAAAAACAAACATAAAAGAAAAAAAGAAAGCAAAAGAAAGAAAAGGGAAATTTAAAAAAAGAAAGAAAAAGGATTGAAAGGAAATTAACAGAAAAAAGAAAAAAGAAAAAGGATGGAAGGTTACTGTTCATTGCCGTCACTTATATATATGGTATAATTATGTGTTTATACATTTGGTGATGAGAGGCTGAAAGTTAGGTGGTTATATTGCATATAGTCTATAATACATTGAGTTGTTCTTTGGTGTTGCCTATGTTTGTTTAATCAAATAACATTGGTCACTTGGACTATAGATAACAGGCCACTAGCATATTTTTTGTAAGTATTTTTTAGGATAAAAAGCGGGCACTCTCTAATGTTCACATACTTTAGCGCTTCACCTTAACCTTTCAAAACATGCATTTAACCCATTGAACAATTTGAAATAGTGCACTTAACCCTTTACAAGATTTGGAAACAATTTTCCCGAACATTCTGGCCTCAAATGGCCGCAAATTCCCATACCGCACATGCCACGGTCGAGGGTGTGTGTGTCTTTTCATGTATTTTCTGCATGAATTTTATGAGTACACACATCATAAAATACATGAAAATGAGTTCTACGAGAATGCTCACGGTCGAGAAATTTTACTTGTAAAATTCCTGCAGAAATAGATGACAATGCATATGTACTCTCGACGTGGAATGTGAGACGCATGTTAAGGAATTTATAGCCAGAATATTCGGGGAAATTATCCCCGAATATTGTTTAAGGGGTTACGTGCTCTACTTAAAATTGTTCAGGGGATTAAGTACATGTCTTGAAAAGTTAAGGGGTTGAGAGCTAAAATGAGTGAATGTTGAGGGTGTCCGCTATTTACCCTATTTTTTATACCAAGGGCAGACGTATCTGAGTGAAGATTAATTTATATTATTTAAATTTAAAAATATTCAAAAATAGTAATTATTTCAAAATCGTGAGTTTTAATCCTAAGGCCATAATAAAACTTTTATTTATTGTATTTTGAATCATTTCATTCATCAAAATCTTGGTCACCCTTATGCTCAACTATGTATAGATGTGGTTTGTCTATGCAATGGTAGATTCTAGGGTGACACTATGTGCCTTAATTGTTTTTAGGTAATGTAAATTTCATAAGAATCTCCCATTTATGCAGAACTGGTGCTCTATCCATTCCAATGTATATATTAGTACAGTATAATAAGAGCCGAAACTGTGCAACAGTAAATTGAGTCTGGTTTGTAAAAGTTATGAACAGTTAACTTTATTTTCCTTTCATTTTGGCCTACAATTATTTTTCTGGGCTTCTTGCATTTTGGTCCTTTTGGTTATTTTTCGAAGCTTATTTTATAAACCAAATGCCACATTTTCACTCATCTCCCTGATGAACCAGTCAACCCTAAGTGCCGTATTCTCATAAAACCCTGCCGGCTGCCCATCTACACAATGCTGTTGTTCAGCTTCGCGTCGCCGCTGCTCATCTTCACTGTAAATGCGTGCTTCTCTTCGTCTCCTTCATCTGTAAGAATTTCTTTCCCCTTTATGTAATTGGAAGATGATCATTCCGCTATTATTTTAAGCTTTTACTCAAGTGTTCACTGTCTCATTTTCATTTTCTTCATGCGGTTCCTTTCCACAGTAATCTGAGTATTTTTTGTTGTCCTTCTCCACAGTTAAAAGGCGTTGTTGCAGCATTCACTTTTTGTCTTCGGCTTTGGAGACGCAATCGCCGCTTCAGTCTCTACAACATTCACTTTTTGTCTTCGGCTTTGGAAACGTAGCCACAACTTCAGTCTCTGCAGAATTTTGTCTTTGTAAAGGGTAGGTTATTCTCACTTTCCAGTGGAGTTTTGTAGGATTTTACAGTGTTTTACTTCTTAAAAAATGTATCAATGTTGTGTTTAGGGCTGGCCAGGTCTAGATGCTTGTTCAAAATTTTTTTTTACATGGTCAACTCATTTGCTTGTGATGCGTATCTACCCAGACCTTGTTGTGGGGGAGAGTGTAGTAGTTTTCTAGGAAGTCATTTGTTCCTAAGCTGATTAGGTATAGAGGCTCTTCGATTATGTATTTGGTTTTTGTGTCACCGAGTTAGGATCTCAGTAATTTAGCTTTCCGTTAAAATATGATGGTTATACTTGTACAGATAATTACTTTTCTTGCAAGCTCTGTTTTTCTTATATTTCTTGTCCACCCCTTTCTGATATCTTAAGAAAGTGTGGTTGAATCCAATTCTGGTTCAATACCTTGATGAAACCTCAAGGGATAGATGATCATTCGTACAGATTCTATATGGAGACACAAATGATATTATCAATGAGAAGGGTTTCTATGGAAAAAAGCAATGGAAGGTATTTCACATAACACACTCCCAAGAATTTTATCTCATGTTCATGCATGGGCAAACCTGTATGGTAAGAGATTCTCACCAAATCTTCGATGTTCAAGTCATTTTGTCAGTTTGAGCTTTGAACACTTTAATGTTTTTCGTATGTATAGGGACCAACTTTCTGACATGGAATGGTCTTCAAGGTCAGCTGGTGGTGACTGAAACCGAACTTGTTAATGAAATAATGACCAATAAGAACGATAACTACCCCAAAATAGATCTTGGTAGTGACTGAACCCGAACTTGTTATGTGGGTATGTTCCTCTATACACTACAGGGTACTCTTATCAACAAACAAACAAAAATGAGAGATTTCAAAAAATTTATTCAGGTCTCCTCTTAAGACTGCCATTGTGTATAATATTCATATTACAACTGTGTCCATTTTTTCTGTTTTCGAACTATTTATGTAGTTACAGTCGTAGTTTTCATAACTGAGAATGCATGCTTTAAGTCGGGGTTTTAATTTGTAATTGTTCTAGCATAATATGATTTTTTTTTAAAAACAACCATTTATGTGTTCAAGCTGTTTTTGCCTACAGATTTTTAGCGCCATAACCATTGTGTTTTACTTGGGTCTATTTTTTTTTTTTGACTTGATAAGGACAAAAGGCTCTCAAAGGTAACATAAGTCTATTTTTTTCATGATTCTGGTTCTCTTGACATAATTACATTCCTTTGAGATTCTATATTATGATTATATTTGTGATCTTTGGTAATAGAAATGCTTCATGGTTCAACCATGCAGTTTTCATTGGGGTTCAAAATTTCCATTTCAGATTTTGTTGATTTGTTTAAGCAAATTGGCCTACTAGAATGCTACATGTGAAAACCCGTGGTTACATTTTCTGAGCCTGTGACTTTGGTTAAAAAAATCTCCATTTTTGGTTGAAATCTTTTGAAGATATTACTTTGGATTAGCAACTTAGCATTGACTTTTGTTGTTGAGGCTTTGCATTCTAGCTTGCATGTAATTCAGTTTATTGTCAAGTTAAATGTTTGTGAAACAGTTTGTCAATATATTTACTTCCGATGGCTTCTTAGCGGTTGCCATTTGATTGATGCCTGCAAATGGGCTGTTTCTGTCTACATTTTGTTGCTTTTTCCATGCGAGGCGTCTTACCTTTTAGTTGCTGTTTTTTGGGTTTGTTGGTTCTTATAGCATCATGATCATTTTAAAAAAAATGAAACCAATTTCCTCTTGCTCTATTTCTGCCTGGATATTTCACAACTTGGAACTTTATTTTGGGAAAAAAAATATCCAGAGCCTTTCAGGCTAAAGTTTAAAATCGTCATAAACCAATTATTATATTTAAATTTTTTTTTTAAAAAAAAACTTTCCCCTTTCATTGTTTGTGAAGAAGTGAGTTTTCTTTTTTCTAAAGGCTAATGTTGGGTGCTCAGATGGATGCCGTTTTAAAGGGTGTAAAAATATCTTCTGCCAAAAGGGAGGTATGCTTTGCACTGAGTTCCTTATTGACTCTACTATATGATTTATTTAGAACTAGACATCTTCGATAATTAACATTACTGCCACTTCATCCGTCCAAACTGATTTGCCTCTTCCATGTTTAGTTACCTTCAACTGCTCGCTCATTGAAGTGGTCCAGTAGCTTGCTCTTCGGTTCACTATTGGTTGTGTGAATTAAACTTTAAAATTTGTCTAGGTTATGACCTTATTTTATTATTAATTTATTATAAGAATTACATGTTTGATTTAAATTTATTACTCAATTATGAAGCTATTATTATATGAGCAATGATTATTATTATTGGCCTATTTATGTTTCTCAACGGTTAAAATCTTGTTTTATATAAAGGGTGGTCGGTGGTTTTTTATTTACTTAGATGGATTTTGTATTAGATTTTATATGATTATTTGAGCTCGTTTTATCTCTTACAGAATTTTTAATATTTTGGTGTTGCGACTATATTGGTTCTAATATCTGTATAACCCAAACTGTGAAGAGCCAGTTCTAAAACCACATCCAGGTGGTTCGATTCCAAACCTGGAATGTCAGTAGAACCATAGTATTGACTACTTAATGGCCTTTGACTCGGAAATTATTGACCTTCAATCTTTACTTTGATGTGATCTGTATGCTCTACTTAACTCGCAAAGTTTGGCATTACTAAGGATGTGTTGACTGATGAAGAAATTAACGTAATGCAGGATTCATCTTTGGTTAAAAAAACTTTGAAATTGTGACATATGGAGATGATGTGCATCATACTGAGTTTTGAAACCTTCACAATTTAACTCCTCTTACAACAACATTCAAAGCAAGTTTCATTTATTTGGAGCACCATTCCCTATATTTTAGTCACATTGTACAAATTCATTGTTTCCCTGCTTCAATTGTTTTATTAAAGCATATGTGCTGATATGGTTGAATATGAACCCTTAGTTTGAAGATCTTGAACTAACAAGATAACCTCATATGTATTATAGTGAAACGTGATGAGTTAGCCCTTCAACGCAGAAATCAATTTTTCTAGCCACATTATATGTTCACTGGCACCGCGCCTTGCGCGGTGCCCAATAAACTAGTGTATACATAACACACAAATGTACACGTGTGTGCATATGTATGATCTAATGGTTTGTTTGATGCCGTCATTAAGTACTTTTTGAGGGTGACATCTTGCGATACATGTCCTTATAATTTTGTTTTTACCAAAAGCGGACACATGGAGTGTAAATTTTTTTTAATTGGTCAAAATATATTTTTTTGTGGACAAGACAATTTTTGAAGTATTTTGCAATTTTAATTTTTTTTTTAACATAATAAAAAAAACTTTTTTTAGGTACTTAACATATACATTCGTCCCTGAATGTCCTATGATGCCGTCCTAAAGGTACCGTCTTTAAGAACCACATAAAAAACATGAATTAATGGATTTATTCTCTCTTTTTTACCCTTTACAGTAGAGTATTATGTACAAATATTCTCATAATTTTCCAGAAAATAAAAACTAGGATCAGGTACTCAGCAGATCAAAGGAGTATTCCAACTATTAGGACTATAGTTTGTATTTAAAATATGACAGGGGCCATTTTACAATTTAAAAAATAGGAATTTTTTTATGAATAAAAAATGAGATAACGTAATTTGGAGTTATTGATACAGAAAAATTACACTGTTTTATAGTATGTCATGCAATATTACTTGCGGATATGGGATTACTTTCTAAATTAAAATCAAATTTTAATGTATTATTACACAAAATTTTAATTATTTATTGCTCGTATATCATAATTTTATAATATGTCATGCAATATTACTTTCTAAATGAGACCCTATCATAGTACTATATCAAAGGGCCCAAATTTTGTTTTGGCATGTTGAGTCTATATAAAAATGAATCTCATATATCCAAATTAAATTTAGATTATCCTCAATAGGATAGCAAGTCGCATTTCCTTGAATAGGACATCAAAATATGAATGTCCAAATATACCCTTCAACCTTATTTATACCTAAAATGCCATACATTTGTTGGTCCGGCATGTTTTTTTTTTTTTTTTTCAAGTTGAAGAACGATCAACACAAACAGACAGAGCATCACAAGTTTGCTGGTACAATGTCACAAAAGACACACAAATCACAGTGGAAATAGAAAGACAAACGCAAGACATCATCAACTTCATCTAGTTTTGTCGAGTGCGAAAATAATCTATTCGTATTCATCTTCATCCTCTCCTCTGAGGAACTCTCCTTCTTCCATACCCTCACCGACGTACCAATGCTTAAACGCGCGCTTGCAGTACATCAGATCAAACTTGTGATCGATCCTCGAGAAGACCTATGCAACGCTAGTTGAGTTGGAAATCATGCAAACGGCCCTCTGCACCTTAGCCAAGTCTCCACCGGGAACGACAGTGTGGGGCTGATAGTTGATACCGCACTTGAACCCAGTTGGGCACCAGTCCACAAATTGAATTGTCCTCTTGGTTTTTATGGTGGTGGCAACAGCAGCATTCACATCCTTGGGTACAGCATCACCCCTATACATCAAACAGCAGGCCATGTAATTCCCTTGGTGAGGGTCGCACTTCACCATTATAGACGATGGCTCGAAAGCAGTGTCGGTGATTTCAACTACAAAGAGTTGCTCGTGGTATGCCTTTTCAGCCGAGATAACAGGTGCGTATGATGAAAGCATGAAGTGGATTCTTGGATATGGGACCAAGTTGGTTTGGAACTCGTTCACATCCACGCTCAATGCCCCCATCAAATCGTAAAGATGCAGTGATACCACCTGAGAAATGAGCCTGTTGAGGTTGGTATATGTAGGCCTCTCAATATCAAGTGATTTTCAGCAGATGTCATCAATATACTAATTTCCAATAATAATCTTCCAATTTTTTTATTATCCAAATCCAACCTATATCCCGAACTTTAATTTTTCCTAAAATACTATTCCTAAAATTGGCTAAATTAAAAAATGATTCAATATTCAATACTAGTCCCAAACTTTTAAGACTAAAAAAATAGAATCCACAGAAATTGTTTTTTTTATAAAAAAATAGTACCACGTAAATGTTTTTTAACAAATTTAGTCCTACACAAATTAATTTTTAACAAAAGTAGTCATATAATTTAATAGGGAGCTTTGAGACCCTTCGGATTAAAAACAAAAGTTTAAGACTAATATTAATTAAAAACAAAATTATGAGATTGTTTTGATTTGAAAGTTGGGGACTAATATAAAAAATATCATATCCTATTGGACTATTTTTTTGTATTTACCCCTTAAAAGTTCGTAGTACTTCTTTCAAAATGACCAAAAATAGCCCTTTCATATGAATTTTAACCCGCACTCATTGTTTACATGATATATTAGTATAAAAAATAAAGGATTTTTTTTATATTTGAGAAGGGGAGGAACTAAATATTTTTCGCATATTGTGAACGTCGAATTCAAGTCTTTCCAAAATGGATATGAGCTCTTACAAGTTGAGCTAGCCGAGGAGCTCAAAATGAAGAAGGATTTTAGAGGAATTAATTTTTTGACAAGATACTTTTTTATAGATTTTGAGGATAGACTGAATACATTGCACCAATCAGAAAGTCCCATCTGTCCACGCGTGGATCAGCGAAACCAATTTCAACAATCGGGAACATAAAAAAATGTTGTGGTTGACAAGAAATTTATCCAAAATATTTCTAAACAATTTCATGTTTTTTTTCTCAAAATTATCAGAAGAGGACTTGTATTCTCATTGTGACTATATCGTAATATCAGCTTAAAAATGGCAGCGGCATCTTCAACTTACATGGCTGCCACCGCCGTCTTCATGCACCGCCTACCCGCCACCAAACTAGCAGCCCACTGCCCCGTCCTGCCTCTCCGTCGTATCCCTACCTCCGTTCAATTGAACCAAATTTCTGGTACTTGTTCTTTTTGTCTTCTATTTTATTCTTATATTCCATTTTCCGTGTTTAACGATGGGTTTACATTGGATTCTTGAATGCGCACACTTCTTCCTAGTTGACCTTTTCTTTTGAATAAGATTAAATCTTGGTTTGTTTACTTTGGAATGGTTTAGTTTTTGGATTTTGTGGGAATGTGATGAGGATGAGGATGATTTAATCAGGGAGTTTGAGGTAATTACTAGGTTTGAGATTCTTAGCTTCTATTTTTTTTTTATATAAAAAAATAGAAGAACAGAAATAGTTTTGCATTTGGAGTCATTAATGAAAAGGTTTTTAGAATTCTTTTAGAGAAAAATTCAAGCAGAAAAGTGACAAAATCATATATTTTAACTTTTGGCTTTTTTTTAAGCTCCCCTGTCCAAATTTTCTTTCTAAAACGCTTTTATTTTCTTGGAATAAAATGCTTTTCCAAATAAATTGGGTTTTGTAAATGCTTATTTTAAGAAAATAGCATAAGTTTTAATATTTTAATACAGTAAGTAAAAAAGTTTGGTGTATTTTTTAAATAGAATTCGAAGCAGAAAGCTTAGAAGCAGTTAATTTATTTTTCATGTGAGGCAGCTTGGGTATCCAAAGTTCTTGATATCGTTTATAAGATCGTGCAAAAGTAATGGATGCTGGAATAATTTCTTTAGTTTATCTAGATCAATATCTTGAAATGGTCCGGGGAGAAAAATAAATATCTCAGAATTCCATTTTTATACTACTTCGATCTTCTCATCAGTCATAATCCGGTTAAGTCTTTAGGATATGAAGAAACTTTCTTTTAATGACTTATCATATTCTTTTGTTACTCTTCTGTGGATTTTCCTGCTGATGATATTTGTTTCCGTATGCTGGTCTGTATCCTTTTGAATCAGGGTCCAGGAGGTCTTCTCAACTCCGTGTCCGGGCTTCTTCAACGGACGAATCTTCGCCGATTGATGCCAACGAGTTATTCACAGACCTAAAAGAAAAGGTAATCGTTCTCAAACTAATAACTTCTTTAACTCACTCTTCCCAAAGGCATTGCCTCCATATCAGGCATTTTTGCACCACTTCAGTTTTATTTGAAATTCACACAATTCGTCACCTTTCATCATGTTTCGTAGTGGGATGCTGTTGAAGACAAGCCGACTCTGCTTCTTTATGGAGGTGGTGCAATTCTAGCTCTCTGGCTGGCTTCCATTGTTGTCGGTGCAATCAATTCAGTTCCTCTGGTATGGTTTCCAAAGAAATTTCACTTAAAATTGAGGGGAAGACTGTTTTGTTTTGTTACATTCTATACTACGTTAAGCTTTACTATTTCTATTAAATCTCGACTGCAGCTTCCAAAGATCCTGGAGTTGGTTGGTCTTGGATACACTGGATGGTTTGTGTACCGATACCTTCTTTACAAGGTATGATGATTCGGATTTTTCGGCAATGCAAATATCTTCATTGTCATATACGCCAAGAACTAAGCATTTCTTTGAAGGACATGCATAAATATTATGCAACGTTCATGTATTCCTCCTAAGAATGTATACAATCTAGTCTACTAGTTTGGGTATGCAAGAAGCTATATTGCGAGTGGCTTCTGTAGTTGATTAAGCATTGTTTCATTCTTACAGTCGACCAGAAAAGAACTGGTGGAAGACATCGAATCATTAAAGAAGAAGATCTCTGGGGCTGAATAAATGCATTCAGTCGGGGTCTAATCCATTCCATGATCATCTTATATTTTGAATAGCACCGAACCAATTTATATGTATTCTGTGGTAGGGGGCACCCGATGATGTATTGCTAGGATAGGTCTCATGTTTGTCTTCTACTTTTGTTATGTAATATGAGCGTCAAATAAAGTTTCTGTTTACCTATTCAAAAGGACCTCTAGCTTCAATGAGTTACAACTTACAATGTATCACTCGCATCAGAAAATTCCAATTCAGATCAGAATACAAAAGAATCGATATAATGCTGTAAATGGTCATGTAAAGGAAGTTACCATAAAGATTAATCACATAACTGAAAGTCAAACAATATCTGACAAGACATACTCTGATTTGTAGAGTCTAATAAAGAAAACAAGAGAGATTATACTTTGACGACAACAAATGAGCACCACTCTCAACCCCAAGTCTCACAAATTTTCTAGAGTTTGTCAATGTCTTCGTCCTCAAACTCAACGTAATCGTCACCAGGGCCATCATCTTCTTCATCAAGTCCACCTGCAATACCCTCGTTAAGCCTAGTGTTCTCAGGAAGCTCACCATAGGCCTTCAATAGCCTGGCTTCATCTGGCATATACTTCAAGATTACATCAGACTTGTCATCCTGTGAAAATTCAAGAAATATAGAAATATTAGAGAACCACAACAATAACCAACCTTTAGATGATTTATTATTCTGATGCGACCTGAAACATATTAAAACTTCAAATGTCATGTCTATTGGCCTGCTTATAGGGCTTCAATGGCAGATTGACGCCACTCGATAAAGTCATAACTCGAAAAACGAAGATTAGTTACAGATTTCTCCAACAGAATTCAGAAATCTCGCAAACTTTAGATGAGTGGAAATGGGACATTTACAGCTTTACAGATGCTACTATCATCGAGATCATTAACAAAAAGTTACTAGTATTATAAACCCAGAACAATGAGCACAATTATTTTCATATGAATGTACTTGGTGATGGAATGTGAACACAGTCGGTTCACGACACTTTGATGTAAACATACATTTTCATGCAGGAAAGATTGAATCTTTAAGCTATTTATGTGGTTTACGAAGTCTAATGTTACCATTTGAAGACAAACATCCAAACAGGAAGCCAACTATACCTTATATTTTTGTAAGAAAGATAAATACAATCAACCAATCTTCCGGAAAAATAAAGTTTCACAATCCAATTTTAGAACAGTTTCAACATATATAAATTACACAGTTAGCAATTTAGGCTAATAGGTGCTATAAATATACCATCCATTTATTAGCGAACAAAATGGAAGCAAATGATTGATACCTGATAATCGCGCAGGCCAACAAGGATGATATCACCTGCAGCGATCCAGACCTTCTTGTGCATCTTTCCCCTGATATGGCAGAGTCGTTTGACGCCGTCGATGCAGGTGGCTTCGCATCGACCGTTTCCAAGCATCCGCATCACCTGCGCATACTCCTGCCCGTCCTCCTTGAACACAAGCTCACGTTTCTCGTCATCCGCCTCGTTCTTTCCTCTCTTACGGTTCTTTCCTCCCTTACCCTTGTTCTTCGGCATCCCGGAGACAAAACCCTAGATCCTACGGCTCAATTTTGACGACGAATTTCCGTGCTTATCGGTTTCTCTTGCAGTCGTCTCTCCCCTTGGATGTTATGTTATGCTATAAGATGTGTCAAAATGGGCTGAGTCAGTCACCGAGTCACGTTAATCCAATTCAATCAATCAATGGACGGGATGGGCTAGGATTTTTTGAGCCTGCTCCCATTTGGGGGTTTATTTGATGATGCATTTAAGGGTAATGTTCTTAGGTACATCATCATCACTTATTTAAAATCTTTTTTAAAAAATAAAAAAAGATTACACATAGATAATTGATGTTGTTCTTGAGGATACTGCCCATAGGGGTAGCAACAATATTTCCCCGTTTGGGCCATTGGTTTTACAGGATTGGCATGTGGTTTTTTGGGTTGGCTCGTGGGTTAATAAGGTTTCATTGTTGCTGCCCTTAAGAGCACTGGCCTCAAGGGTATCATCCATTATCTATTTAGAATCTTTTTTTCCTTTTTAAAAAAAAGATTACAAATGAATGGTGATGATGCCCCTAAGGACACTGCCCTTAAAGGCATCATCAAACAAACCGGTTAATAACCTAACCTAACTTATTTCTCAATTTCCTTTTTCATTCTTGACGGCTGTCGCTATATATTCTTCTCCCCTCATTTTCCTTCCAAGCGCCGCATACGGAAAATCAAATCATCAAAGTTAATTTTTTCGGCAAAGTTAATTTTTAAGCTTTTAAGATAAACATACTAGAACAATAATTATTTTGAATTTAATACAAATATTAAAATATGGATATACATATAACATGTCCCAACTCATTCCTTAAAATTAATTTTTTTTAAATATTCTTAAAAATTACAGAAAATATATTTAACTTTTAGCATCATAGTCAAATAAGATTTTTTTATAATGTTACAAATTAGCCCCCATCTTTGAAAAATATAAAAAGTATAATATGTTATTTGACGAAATCATTATTATTATTTATTATTCTTTTAAATTATTAAGATAATAATAGTAATAAATAACAACTATGATACATAATAATTATCATATATTTTTTATAATAATTTTTTTTACTTCTTTTATTTTATAGCAGGTTCGCCATGGGTTCAATTCTTCTGCTCCATTTATATGCAACAATACATGCTCCATATAATATCTCCTAATGAATTCCTATTAAATTCCCTCCTAAATAATCTCTCATATATTGTCCTTCCTAAATAATCTCAATTCTATATTACAAAAAAACAAATTTAACTTTTATATAAAATTTGAAACTTTCCATACGAACACCAAAAATATATAAAATATAATAATAATATTATTTTGAAAGACGATCTTATATCTCGTAGGTTGGACTTTGAGCAAAAAAATAATATGTCAGTTGATATTTGTACAGACAATGAAGATAAAAATATCGATGAAAATGTTTGTGAAAATTTAAATGATGATTGCCATACCAATATTTCGAATAAAAGAATTCCGCAAATTGGTCTGGAATTTGAGAGTGAAGAAGCAGCATATAACTTTTATAATGATTATGCAAGGGCTGTTGGTTTTAGTATTAGAAGACGTTTATGTCACAAGGATAACGAAGGGAATATTCTTGATAGAACATTTTGTTGTTCATGTCAAGGTCATAGAGAAAAGGATAAAAGAGATGTGTGTATCAAATCTCATCGCCCTGAAACAAGAAGTGGTTGTTGTGCAGAGATGAAAGTTAATACTCGTGAGACGGGTAAATTTAAAATTGTTAGCTTTACTGCTGATCATAGTGGACATAACTTGGTTAGTCCAAATAAATCTCACATACTGAGGTCCCAAAGAAAAATAACAACTGGACAAGCAATACAAATATCAAATATTGATAGATCAGGGATACCACCAAAGGCAGGTATGGACTATATGGCCAGTCAAGTTGGTGGACGTGAAAATATTGGATTTATTCTTGAAGATTACAGGAACTATTTGCGTTCACAGAGAACAATGGATATTAAAATAGGAGATACGGGAGGGGTACTTGAATATCTGCAGCAGATGCAATCGGATGATCCAAACTTTTTTTAAGCAATTCAAGTTGATAGTGATGATTTAATAACTATATATTCTGGACAGATGGACAAATGATAGCCGACTACATATATTTTGGGGATGTAGTATGTTTTGACACAACATATAGGAAAAATAAAGAAGGAAGACCATTTGCACTATTTGTTGGTGTCAATCATCACAAACAAACTGTTGTCTTTGGTGTTGCATTGTTATATGATGAAACTGCTCAAACTTTCATGTGGCTTTTTGATACATTTGCTAAAACTATGCATGGAAAAACTCCAGCAACTATTCTCACTGATCAAGATGCAGCAATGTCAAAAGCTTTAGCAGAAAAATGGCCTGATACATATCATCGCCTGTGCATTTGGCACATCTATCAAAATGCAGCCATCCATCTTAGTCATGTATTCTCAAGTTCTGAAGAGTTTGCAAAAGATTTTAGTTATTGTATATATGATTTAGAAGAGGAAGATGATTTTTTAGTAGCATGGCAAGAAATGTTGGATAAACATAATCTTCAAAGTAACCAATGGATGGAAAGGCTGTTTAAAATTAAAGAAAAATGGTCACTTGTGTATGGAAGGCAAACATTTTGTGCGGATATGACCACAACTCAGCGAAGTGAGAGCATGAATAGTGTTTTGAAAAAATATGTTAATTATAAGCACAATCTGTTACAGTTTTTTCAACATTTCAAGAGACTGGTTGACGATCGTCGTTATGAAGAGCTAAAAGCTGATTTGAGGACAAATCATAGTACACCAGTGTTATCTTTTCCTGTCGAAATCCTTAAGCATGCAGTAAGTGTTTACACACATGAGACTTTCCAATTATTTCAAAATGAGTTGAGCAAGGCGCACGATTCAAAGGTAGAAGTGGTTGTTGAATAAGAAACCATAGCACAGTATAAAATCATACCTTTTAATAGACAGTACCGACATACTGTTATATATGATTCTTCCGATGACAGGGTTTATTGTAGTTGCAGAAAATTTGAGTTTGCAGGAATTCTGTGCTCGCATGCCCTCAAAGTGTTCACTTTTAAAAATGTTGTGAGAATTCCTGAGTTTTATGTTAAAAAAAGATGGACCAAAAGGGCAAAAAAATGTGTTGCTGAGACTTTTGAAAAAATAGAAGAATCTTTGGATTATATAAAAGAAGTAAATGAAAAGGTAAAGATTGGGATGCGCTACAAAGAGCTATGTCGGTTGCATAATCAATTGGTGACACGTGCTGCATTGACAGAAGACGCATATGAACTTGCAAGAGGTAATATTCTTAAGATGATAGAGGAAGTTGATATAAGTTTAGAAAACAGAGGAACATTTACACAAGCCCTATGTCACAAAGTAAGCAAGGATAAACAAATTTTAAAGGATGATTGTAGTGAATTTACGGTGAAAGACTTTAAAGTTAAACAAAGCTTAAGAGATTCAAGAGTGAAATCTGGGAAACGACCAAAGGGTGCTTTGGAAAAAGCCAAAAGACAAAGAAAGTCAAATCCTAGCAAAAAATCATTTACAAATAACACACCTTTTGTGAATGACTATGTTGATCAGGTAATATTGTTTCAATAATGATTTTAATTATTTAATTATTTTTGTTCAATCTTGTGGCTAACATTTATCTTATTCATGTCACTTTTGTTTTTATAAATTACAGAATACTCAAACTTGTCTTTGGAATACATCAACTACAGACTTGCCACAATCTTTTCATGTAATTTATTTATTTATAAGTACTAGTTTTATGGATTAAAATTTAATATCACTCACTTATTTTATAACGTGTAGTTGCATCAACGGAGTTCTACATTGTTTGATTTGAATATTTTAGCAACTGAAAGTCAACAAGATCCTAGCAAGCAAAACGAAGATCAAAACTCTCCCGAAAAATGATGGTGAACTCATATGTTGAACTGTTAGAGCATGGAATATTTTTTATTTTTTATATTATTATTTTAGCTTGATTCAACAATTTATTGCATTTGTCATTGGATTTATGTTACTTATTTACTTTATATCTAAATTTTCTGTATTTTTTTCTTCCAAATATATTTTCAATTAATATAGTTAATTCTGATTAAGTATAATTTTTTATATCTCTCTGCTAATATTGTTGATAATTTATTTTTTGAATGGTTTTATTGTTAGGATAATATATTTGCAAAAAATTATACATTTTTTGTTTAATTGTTGAGACTAAATATAGTTTTTCGACTAAATTTATTTTTTTGTATTTTTGTACTAGTTTATAATGATTATTATTTTTTTGTTTTTTGGTATTTATGTGAAAAGATTTTAAAATTTGTATAAAAGGATAAATTTGTTCAGTTAGAATTATTTGATAACAATTAGCACACTAAGTCACCAATAGCCATGGGCAATATATAATTAGTATAGCTACGCGTGTCACTAAAACACATGTGGAGCATAGAGTGTTGTAGGTAAATGGAGCAGAAGAATTGAACACGTTGGCCATACCTAACTCATGTGCTCACCTCAGGTTGGATAGGGTTGAGACTTTCGCAACCCCCTAGATGCAGGCCCAAACAAACAGGGCTCGCTTGGGTCGCGGGTTAGGCAGACTGATCTATTCTGACAGTTTTATTTTTACAGTTCTACACATCTATATATATAGGGGAGAGAGAGACCGAAAATAGAAACCCGAACCCTTAAAATAAAGGTACAACCAATTATTTTTAAAAACAGAAGTTTATTATTATTAGGGAAAATTACAGTTATCTTCATATATAATAGTGTTATTGACTTTTAACCTCTGACTGGAATGATAACGGATGAATCCTCTGAATAGTAGTTTTATTATGAATTCATCGCCTCTAGCTTGTAACGAATGGAAGAAAAATTATATCCCCTAAGATTTAGCATAAAAATAATAATAGGAATGAATTCCATAAAAACAAGTACCAAACAATATGGAATAAGTATCAAACAAATATCAAAAATTTAAAATATTATATTTTCAAAATTTGGTCAAATAAAACTCATTTTGTAGAATAATCTATGCTATATATATATATATATATATATATATATATATATATATTACACATTATAATAAGAGGCTAAGCACTTCAATAGTTGTACTGTTGTAATGAATAGTCATGAATAGTTGTTGGGTTGTGCCTCCATTATTTGTATTGGGCCGTTTCTTATTTATATTGCTAGACTTCCAGATTTATTTGGGCTCAACCTTTTTGGGTTTTGGTCCTCGATTTTCTTGGCCCACCTGATGTTTTGGCTCCTCGGTCATTGCTGGGTTAGGTTTTCCCATTTCTGCAGTTCCTCGTTCGATAGCGTAAGCTCCTTTACGTACGGTTGCATTTAATGGGTTCACTGTCAGCTCCACGTTTGGTATCTTGCGACGGCATGGTGGTAAGCAGTGTAGAGGTATGGCTATACCTTATTCAACTCCCATCTGTTCCTTACCCTTTATTTTTTAATGTTATTTGTCCTGTACAGGATATAGAGTGGCTCGTGAAATCTGGAGGTAATGATGACTTCCATGCGTGAGTCTGTGGTCTGGTTATGTCATCTTGTTTAATTTTTTGTGTTTTCAGATTTATTATATATTATGTTTATGGGTGTTCCTATTTGCCTTGGTTTTTGGCACTTACCAAAAAATGTGAGAAATACAGATGCTGCTCTTTTTTTGTTTCTTGCCTCTTCCGTTGATCGAATAAGGTCCATTTCTTCGTCTGTTGGTTCGAGATCTGCGTTTGTTGTTTTTAGGTTGGTTTTTGCTCTTTGGCCTCCGTTTTCAAGCTGTTTCAGCTTGTTGTTTGTAAGTTAGGGTATCCATTTCCGAGTGTCCTCTTGTTTATTTGTTTTTTTTCCCATCATTTTAGGGGTGTTTCGTTCTGGTCCAATTTTGTTGAAGATAGGAGCTTTTTCCAAAACAAACATCAAATAGAAATATCTACGTTCTGTCTGGTTTTATGTGCATGTTGATATGTTTTTAGGATTGTGCCTTTGGGCTGTTGTAGGACAAGTTAGCTTCATTTTAGCTTGTTACACATAAAAAGTAAAGAAAAATCAGTGGCGTTGTTTTTTTAAGAAAGTTGGCTCGTATTAAAATAGTTGCTTATTTAGCTTTTTTAATTTATAATGAATGTCGCAATGTAAGGCGTCGTGCAACGTTAACCCTTCAAATCGTGTTTGTTTTGGCTGGGTTCTCTGCTCGGTTTCTTCTTTCGGCCGAGTAGGATGGGTAGGACCTTTTCTGTTGTCGGTTTTAGTTCGTCATTCGCTGTTTTTAGCGGTTCACTCAGTCCTTCTGTTCTTTTCTGTCGTTCTGTTGCGGTATCTGCTGTCAAATGTGTGTGTTGTGTTTTCCGCTTTACACCCTTTGCTGCTACTTCATTTTGCCTCTTGCTTTTTGGATCCTTCGTTGGCTTGGGTCTGGTTTGCTGCATGGATAGTTTGCTGCTCTGGTTCTCCCTCAGATGTTTGGTGTGCTTCTATTGTTCGCCGGATCTTTTTCATTTACGGAATCAGGTGCCTGAGATCAATGATAAATCATTGACTTTTTTTTTAGTTGTTGATTTGTTATACTGTTGTAATGTTTTTTAATAAGTTATAGGTTGTGATGCACTTTTTAAATGGATTGTTTCTTTGTTCACCTTAAAGGAATTTGTTGTGATGAGGATATGTATATTGCTCTTGT
The DNA here is from genome assembly GCA_907163345.1 of Haberlea rhodopensis. Taxonomy (NCBI): domain Eukaryota; kingdom Viridiplantae; phylum Streptophyta; class Magnoliopsida; order Lamiales; family Gesneriaceae; genus Haberlea; species Haberlea rhodopensis. The sequence goes on from CAJQUN010000401.1 coordinate 276,602, forward strand.
TGCGTACTGTAGTCCCATTATACCATCGGTCATGTCGTCTTGTTCTTTGTTTATACCTTGTTTTAATTCCTTTAACCTTTTCTACAGCTCACGCCGGTGTAATCTTCCTCGGACGGTTTCGTGCTTGCGTAGGCGAACTCTTCCATGTGTGATTGTCGCTGATCTCGCGGTATATCTGAAGGTAGCATAGCTTTACCACCCAAGCATGTTTTGGGTTCTCATATCTGGTTGTTGGTACTCTATCGATTGGCTGATTCATTTTGGTTTGTAACTTTGTTCCTGATTTCATCATTTACTCATGTTTTCTCAGCATTTGCGGAATCTTATTCGTCCTCTTCCCTCCTTGCTCACTCAAAACTTCTGCTGCATTGTTTTTTTAAGACAGACATGCCTTCCTCTATGCAGTCTCCTGGTATTTTTATAGGTGATGGGACAGATTTGCCTATAACAGACGTTCTTCCCTATAAATCACGCCGCTTACCTCCCATAGGTTGGCCTCTTATTTCTTTTGACGTTATACCCTTCTCGGTTCCTAAACTCCGATTTTTCGTTATTGGATTTATGTTTGTTCAAGCCCTTGCTTTCTCTCAGAATGGAAATAAATTTTCAAAAAATTGCAAAAAATACAATGTTTCAGCAATATGGTTAATCTATTCGCAGAAATTTATTGGTAGTGGTAAATAACTAGAGTATTATTTTTTCCCGCCATTGAAGACGATATACCTGTTTCATGTCCTTTGAAAACGATGAAAAATATGTTGGTCTTAACGTGGGCTCCCTATATATAAATTTTTTCCAAAAAAGAAATCACCATTTTCTTGTTGATGTTATGGCATATTTATGAGAAACACTATATTTGACATGTATCTTCTGCTGAATTTTTACTGCTGCAACCATAGTAAAAAACATGGATGCTTCTTCTTCCTTAATTCTTAAACTTTGCTCACCTCTTAACTTCCTTGCATCTAATTCCATACATTTATTTTGAATCCTCTTATCAAAGCAAATGTGAAATGTTAGTTGGATTATGGTTGGATCGATATGTTGACCTATTGGATAATCATTTGAAAGCTGCTATAACCTTTTGATCTCTAATATTCGAGATATATATCGGCATAAGTTTACAGGATCTTTTTTTCCAAATTCATGGAACTTCTGATTGGAGGATGTTAATTGGAATATTGCAAGTAGCTACATCCTTCTCGAATGTTATTTTTGGGTTCTTTCCAATTATTTATACGTTATGGAACTTCTTGTTGAATTAGTAAAATCTTCACCAGTTTTCCTTTTCCCTTGCTAAGATGAAGCTTATATTGGCTAAAATTGTATTTACAATGACCTATATATCTCTTCTTCGATATGTACTTAATGAGATTGTATGATTATCTTCGACTGAATGCGCATTTCCATTTCCTAAAACCTATAGTAGATTTGAATTTCCTTACACTTATTGTTTTGCGCTTGATAGAACGCCTAAAATTTTATAGTACATTTATTGTGCCTAGATAAAAAAGATAAATTAGCATTCTTACAGAGTTCCAACATATAGGTCCCGATAAAATATTGGTTTAATCATTTTCCCCTGTCCGATTTGCAGGAATTATTCGAGGTGAGTTCCCAGGAATCCATTCGGCTGACGACCCTCTCTACAGATCGCGCCGCGTCCCTCGCAGAGGTTGACCTATGCCTCTCATTCTTTTGCTATTTTCTTTTCCACATTTTCCCAATATATGTTTCTCTAAGTTTATGCTTTGATTTCACTCTATTCCCCCATAACGTATGTTTAGATGTATCTCATTTTTGTTTTTTTGTATATCTTTTTTCCCTTTCGTCGCAGCATGATTATGTCAAGCTTTAAATATTAATTATTGCTATTAATTTAGCATTGGTTTATCTTTGATAGGATATCCCAAATAAAAACATGATAAGTTACATAGTTCAAATGAACTAATATAGTATCAAATGAATTCAATTACTAGCTCCAAAATTCTTGTTACTTACATCTTATATAGACAAGATTAAAGTAAAATGCATCTCGCTAAATTCTTATACTTATTGTTTATGTCCTAAATTTCCCATTTAGTTAGAATATGTCAAAACGTAGAATCAATCATTTTGATACCATTTATTACAATCATGTTTAAGCTTCATCGAGGCACTCAATTGGCATGGAATAGGCTATTACATATTTTAGTAAAAGGCTTGCTGTGATGAAAAAGTATTCTGTCATTAACCCATTGAATAATTCTTTTTGTTTTTTTTGTGTGAAATATAACCTATTGAATGATTGTAATATTTAATATTTAGATATGACGATTAAAACTTACCCAAAATTTGGAAATAAAATCTTTTGTTCTTAAAAAAATTTGCTAACTTGAAGATAAAGAAATAATTCAAAGAATCTTTGAATATAAAAAAATGTAATTGATTTTTAAATTTTTTTTTTAAATGTTTGGAATTTCAGAAACACTTTAGATTTTTTATTCAGCCTTTGAAAAGTTAGTTCTTCCCGTCGGCCTTATTTTCTCCGAGTAATTTGGCTCGGGATCCAAAAAAAAATAAAATTGAATTCCTACTTTGTTATATGTGCAATCCCGACGTTTAACTATGTGAAGCAAAAAAAGAAGTTGCCACTTCGTAACAGACCTTTCCTTATCTCGACCTACTACGTGTTTCCTTTGTCACAACCCAATGCTAGGGAACTGAAGTGTTTTTTCGTTGCCAATCATTAGGTATTCGAACTTAAAACTTGCATTGTTACCATATCCCCTTAAGTTATTATATTAAAAAAAGATTCAACATCTGAAGAACAACGCTTTTTCCTTGTAGATTGTCATGTTTTTCCTCTTCATATATTTAGTTTATAAGTAAATTGTTTTTCCCCTGTGCCCCTTGGTGGGGATCCCATGCATTGTTACCATATCCCCTTAAGTTATTATATTAAAAAAAGATTCAACATCTGAAGAACAACGCTTTTTCCTTGTAGGTTGTCATGTTTTTCCTCTTCATATATTTAGTTTATAAGTAAATTGTTTTTTCCCCTGTGCCCCTTGGTGGGGATCCCATGCTGACTTCGAAATGGCTTGCTTTGATGATTATTAACTTGCCATTGGTGTAATGACAATGTTCCCTTGGGTAACCAAAAAAAATGTCTGTCCATTTTACACATTTTCTTTACCCTTATAGACCATCCTTTTAATCTCGTTGCCTACTGATTTATGCTATCACATTGGTCAATTTGCTCACATTATTTAATGCGTTCTCATGTACTTTTCAAATAACCAGACTATCGTGAGCCTACAAAACACGCAAGTGTACTTGACCATGGGATTCAATCCTCTTACTCGGCGGAAAACACAACCTCATACCAGCGCAATTTGCCTAATGCGGGTAGGTCAATATGTCTCACGCTAGCATAGTCTGGGTATATATTATTCAAGATGGTGATATATATATTTTAGAAGCTAATGTATTTGTTACGTTCTTCCTTATTTCTTGCTTTCTAACTTAACTTTTCCGCACTGTAAGATAACGACAATGGAACGATGATTACAAATTCAAGGAGGACTCTGAAATATCTTGACAGAATTATTTGCTTACCAGCTGGATCATGGCGCTTACCCGCAACGGCAGATTGTTCGTATTGTGGTGCACGTCGATTCTTCAGAGAACCACCAGGCTTCTGTTGTGGCCGTGGCAAGATCAATCTCGATCGCACAAAAATGCCCCTAAGTTTGTGGCAACTCTATACTGATGATTCATCTCATATCGCTTGCCATTTCCAACAAAGATGTCGCACGTATAATAACTCGTCCGCGTTTACTTCTCTTGGGATCCATTACGATCATGCATTATGTAAAGCAAACAAGGGGATCTACACATTCAAGGTTCAAGGTGGTATTTATCACTTCATTAGGGATTTGGTCCCTGCATATGGGTTTGGACGTCAACTCCAATTGTACTTTTACGCGACAGAAAACGAAATCGACAATAGGCTATCCCAATCTGCTGATTTAGATGCTCAAGTAATATCTCTCATAATAGACATCATGAAACTTAATCCATACGCAAATTTTTTTAGAAGTTTGAGAGATATGCCTGACCTTGACTCGTACCGAATTGTGCTGCGTTCTGACCCTTCTTTAGACCATAGGGTCTACAATTTGCCAGTTGTAGACCATGTTGCTGTCATCTGGAATGAAATTACCGACCCCCCTTCTGATAAACCTCATGATGTTCGCGTCTACACAAAATCAAATAGCACGCAATTTGTTCACTATTATTATGGGTGCTACGATCCTTTACAATATCCATTACTATTTCCGTTTGGCGAGCCAGGTTGGCACACGGGGATCCGCAAAGAATGGTCTATTGATGATGATTCTGAGCCTCACAACTGCATGTTAGGTGCCGACCCGATTGATATCTTACATGCGCAACATATTTCAGGGGAGAACCTACTGGGGGCCGAACATTCAAGTAATCAGTTATCTCTTTGAACATTTATTTTTTTACATACTTGGTTGCAACCCACTACATATTTATCATTGTATTGCTGATGATATTTCCCTTATTTTGGCTTTTTTCCAGATCTTGAACGCAATCGGGATAACCATAGAAATGTGGCCGCACGTGAATTCTATTGTTATAGATTCCAACTTCGACGTGATGATGTCACCAACATACTTTGCGCCGGCCGGCTTATTCAACAATACCAAATCGACATGTATGTGAAAATTGAAACTCAGCGTTTGGACTATTTTCGTAAAGCACAAGTTCAGAATGATATCCGACTGGAGTCCTTTCAAGGCATAGTTGATAGCATGGCTTGTGACGGCGTAACATATGGTAGATCCATCGGCCAGCGGACAGTCTTACCAGCTTCTTTTTTGGGTGGACCAAGGGACCTTCGACGACGCTATATGAATGCACTTGCCCTGGTCACCACGTTTGGTCGCCCTGATTTCTTTATAACCATGACGTGTAACCCAAATTGGCCTGAGGTACAGGAAGAACTCTTGCCGGGGGAACAAGCCCATAATCGAGCTGATTTACTTGTGAGAATCTTCAGAGCAAAGAATGAGGAACTTAAGACTGAGATTGCTAATAGAGAGATATTCGGAAAAGTTGATGCCTACCTATATGTTGTTGAATTCCAAAAGCGAGGTCTACCTCATGTTCACTGGCTGATAATTCTGAAAAAAAAAATACAAGGTTACCTCTGTCGAGGCATATGATCATTTTGTTTCAGCTGAGATACCCGACCCTGTTCTTCATCCTCATCTACACTCTTGTGTATCTAGGCACATGATACATGGTCCTTGTGGAGATTTAAATCCACTTAACGTGTGCATGAGATTGGGATCTTGTAAAAATCGATATCCAAAAGATTTTGTTGAAGCTACTACACATCGAAATGATTCTTACCCATCTTACAGACGCAGGGATACTGGACAAAAAGTTATTGCCCGTAAAAAAACTTTAGATAACCGATGGGTTATTCCATACAACCCATACTTATTAGCAAAATTCGACTGCCACATTAATGTGGAGATATGTGCAGATGTCAAAGTTGTCAAATACCTTTATAAATATGTTTGCAAAGGAAGTGATAAGGTCGCCTATAATGTAGTTGATTCTCCGACACTAGAAGACATGGATGAAATAAATGACTTTCAATCTGCGCGGTGGCTATGCGCTCCCGAAGCGATGTGGCGCATTTATGGTTACACACTTTACGAAATGAACCCTGCTGTTGTTCAGCTTCACGTTCACTTGCCAAACTCCCATTATATCTATTTTCATGCTGCACGTTCCTTGGAGAGCATTTTATCGAACCCAATAATTCAAAAACTCAATTGACACAGTTCTTCTCAATGAACGCTGACAATTCAGACGTGCGTGCAATGAACCTCCTTTATCGTGACTTCCCCAAACACTTCGTATGGATCACCGCGAAAAAGAAATGGTCAAGACGTAGGCGCGGGATTGCCATTGGCCGCCTCGTTACCGTCAGCCCTTTGGAAAATGAGAGATACTATTTGCGGTTGTTATTGAATCATTTGAAGGCTCCTACCTCGTTTGATTTTTTGAGGACACATAATGGTGTTCTCTTGGATAGCTCCCGTGAGGCTGCTTTGAAACGTGGCCTATTGGATGCGGACAACGACGTTCAAGCATCCCTGGAAGAGGCTTCAACATATCAGGTCCCATATACATTCCGCCGCTTATTTGCCACAATACTCGTTTACAATCTCCCGTCTGACCCTACCTCTCTATGGGATGACTTCAAACTGCAACTATCAGAAGATTTCTTACGAAGTGGAGCTCTATGTCAGAAAATTGCATTTGACCGTGCTCTTCGCTCCATAGATGTTTTCCTCCAATCGATGGGTAAAACGGTTGACGATTTCAAACTCGTCCCAATTAAAACTTGGGTCAGCGAGGACGAAATGCAGAGCAAGGATTATGAAAATGAAATAAATATTTATGTATCCGAAGAGGACCTTGGCTCTGTGAATAAGCTTAATTGTAGACAAAGAGAAGCCTTTGCCCGCATTATGTCATGTGTAGATGATCCAGATGGAGGTGCTTTTTTTATTGACGGCCCCGGAGGGACTGGAAAAACTTTCCTTTACAAAGCACTACTGGCGACTGTACGAACTTCCCGTGGTATTGCCCTTGCAGTCGCATCATCAGGAGTGGCAGCGTCATTGCTCCCAGGTGGTCGTACGGCTCATTCGAGGTTTAAGTTACCTGCAATGCTTGACCATTCAATGACATGTGCAATAAAAAAACAGAGCGTTCATGCCCAACTGATTTTATCGGCTAAATTGATTATTTGGGATGAAGCTTCAATGGCCAATAGAAGATGCATTGAAGCATTGGATTCTTTTTTGCGTGCCTTGACAGATAAACCAACATTATTTGGAGGCAAAACAATTGTTTTTGGTGGTGATTTTCGGCAGACCATCCCAATCATTGTCGGTGGTTCTCGAGAGGAAGCAATCGATTCCTGCCTCATCAATTCACCCTTGTGGCCTCTTGTACAAAAGTTTCATCTTACCGAGAACATGCGTGCCCGAGATGATCCTGTTTTCACCGAATTCCTGCTACATGTCGGAGATGGGACAGAGCCAACAATTTCTGGAGACAAGATCACGCTGCCAAAAAATATGTGTGTTCCTTATGTTGATTGTGAAGAACCTATAGATTACCTCATCAAAGAAATTTTCCCTTCTTTCCATGCCTTTAGCACAGATCCTTTTTCAGTTATTGACCGGGCCATTTTAACACCAAAAAATGATTGCATGGACAACATCAACAATACCATGATTGATAAATTCCCCGGTGAAATTGTTGAATATGTGAGCATTGATCTGACAAAAAACATACAACAACAATGTCAATATCAAGATTTCTTAAACGGGATTTCTGTACCTGGTTTGCCTCCACATGTTCTTCGATAAAAAAAAAACAGCCCTATTATGCTTTTACGGAATATAAATCCCGCTGAAGGGCTATGCAATGGCACAAGGTTAATTTGTCGTGACCTGGGTAAACAAGTTATTGGTGCGACCATTGCATCAGGCGAAAACATTGGTAAATACGTATTCATACCAAGAATACCATTAGAACAATCGGATAATATAAAATGTCATATACCTTTTAAACGACATCAATTTCCGATACGCCTTTGTTTTGCTATGAGCATCAATAAGGCACAAGGCCAGACCCTTGATCGAGTTGGCATTTACCTACCACAACCTGTTTTCTCCCATGGGCAATTATACGTCGCACTTTCTAGGGTGAGGAAGGCCGACTCCGTAAAAGTCTTGATCAAGCCACCAACCTCAATATTTTCTGTCCACTGTCAAACAAGAAATGTTGTCTACAAAGAGATTCTAAATGCTGCCGCATGAGAAAATGACAATTTTGCCCACAAGTTCCACATGTTCTATTCTTGCATTTTTTGGGAGTCTTTTTACCTTTTTTTATCCAACTTTTTCTTCTCTTTCCGTCGTTCCACATGGAAAAGGAACACGTATAGATAACACGATCTTGGTTTGATTCAGTGCCTATAGTTTGGTGTATCTTTAGATACTCAAATGTTTGGGAAATATTGTATGTTACATCAACAGCTGCTTGTACGACGTTCATAATCTGTCAGCATCTTCCATGCAGTGATTCAACACTCGTTTTGCTTTCTTTTTCTATTGGTCAGTTTTTTGTCCTGAGAAAGTGTCCACACATCAAAATGGAAGATAAATTATTACCTATCAGTTTGATCACAGAATCAACAAAAAAATGGTCCGCCAGGGTTCAGGTTGTGAGCAAACTCGCTGTTAAGACCGCAATTAACTCCGGTATGCAATATCAAAAAATGATTCTGGCAGATAAAATGGTTAGACAATAACATATTTAAGATAATTTCTCCCTTGACATTGACGGTGATTTATTGTCCAACTAATGTCCCTAATGTAATTACTAATTAGGGCGATACCGTCGAAGCCACTATCTTCAAAACAGACGTTGATCTTTTCAAGAATAATCTACAAGAGCTCAAAACATACACAATTTCAAATGCCAAAGTTTCTACAGTCAGAGAAATGTACAAGAATGCTTTGATAACAAGCCCATATCAATGGGTCATCAGTTCAAACACCTCTATAATGCCCGTTGAAGAGGATATCATCACTTCAAATGCCTTTCGGCCAGAACTAATTGGTTTCAACGAATTTACAGCATTTCTGGACTCGAAAAAACTTATATGTAAGTGTCGGATATGCTTAGCCCTACTTGGTTCAATCTTTTAATATCTTTCAACCACTTACTCCGTACCTATCATAACTTTCTTGTTATGTATCAGCCACAATTTCTGTTATAATTGAGAAAAGAAACCCCAGGAAAATTATTGTACAAGGTCGACATCATGTCCTGCACGATTATGCAGCTATTGACAAATAGTAAGTTCATGTGTTTAGTTTAAGTTTACACTAGATACTGTTTGATTATGTTCTTGATCAATTCTTTTTTCTTTTCTTCTTACAGCATGATCCCCTTCGTGGTTACTCTATGGGATGATATTGTACCTGACGCAACGTATGCTGCTCTAGATTCCTGTCATAAGCGACCAGTGATTGCGTTCTTGAATTTTTTAGTGAAGGGATATTATGGTCAGCCCATATATTTTCTATACCACATACTTAAAAATCTCTCTACATCATATTCCACCATTACTTCACTTTTGTCTGCAGGTTTATCACTTAGTTCAACCTCGTCTTCTATTGTCTTGACACAGATGGACAACCAAGCATTTATAGACATGCGATCCTGGTCATTAATTACATTCGTTGTTTTTTTTTTGGTGTACATGCTTGCATTCTCCTTCTCATGGATGCTTGTCTTACTTATTTCACAGGCGCTTCGAGGAGAGGTTATTAATTGACGAGGTGGTTGAAAGGGCTGGTTTCTTTGAAGAGAAGATAAAAGTTAAACCGGGAATGACGTTACCGATCAACACTGTATTAGAAGTTCTTCAAACTGACAAGGTAGTTTTACTTGGTCATTGGTCTTAAACTAATGATCACTCCCTAATAACTACGAGAAAATTTGCCTTTTATTTTTCTTGGGGTTCTAGCATGGCAGATTTAATGTTAAAGTTAAAGCATATCTGGAAAATGAGACACAAAGTTTCATATACATGTGTTGTCAAGAATGTCGTTGTGGAGTAAATGTAGATTATAATTCTGTGTTCAAGTGCAACACATGTGAGACAAACAAGATAGCAAAACCAAGGTACCAAATCTGATAAATCTTATAGTTCAATGTCATGTGAAATCATATTGTGCCAGGAATTATATGAACTCTTTTTTTCCCTATATTTCGATTCCATATGAATATCTTTGACGATACTGGTTCATTAGAGGTCACAATATTTGGACAAGATGGAGAAAAAATCATCGGTCTGACTGCTCAGGAATTTTATGAAGAAAATATCAAGGTAGTTACAAAATAACTTCATAATTTGTAATATATTAACATATTTACGACTCTTTAGCCTCTTTAAATGATCATATGCCTTCTTCTTTTTTTTAGACAGGAGCACCACCCATTACGGATGTCAATTGTAGAATGCAAAATCTCGTCATGTTGATGAAGATTAGATCAAGCCTTTTCACTGGGCAGAATGGGAACGAAACTACGGTGTACAGCTTACTAGCTATGGAACCAGCTGACCATTGTCCTGGAATCGACTTTCCACCAACACCAACCCCCACAAAACATTTGCCATTTGCTTTGGCGTGCACAAAGAAATCAAAAGGTATTTTTCTCAATTTAACAGTTCATTTGACATTTGTGCTTTGCATACTATTGAAAGACTCCACACAAAAAAAAAAACCAGTCGACGATACACCGATCAAAAGAAAGCTTGAGTTTGTTGTTCCGTTCATGGCAGCAAATAAGGATCCTATTGCATTTGATTCGGGGAACACAATGCACGGTCATGGAAAATGTAAAGACCCGGATTTTTTTGTTTATGGGATAACTAAAACATGATTAAAAAGAGTTTAAAAATTTCTAAACTCTAGCATAGAGTTTCAATACATCAAGGAGTCCTCATCCATCTCAAACTCATCCCTTAACCAAGCCAAAACTCCTTCATGATAGTAGCATATCAATCTGAGAAAGATCCAACCGAGAAGAGTCCATCCAGCCGAAGAGTTGCATCTCATGTAGGAGTCTTCGGATTTGATATGATCCAACCAAGAGTCCTTCCACCTTTGGGTCAGTTTATGCCTCTATATAAGCAAGGTCCTAGCCTCACTTTTAATCACCAACTCACCTTTAACCAACAGCAAACAACCGATACATTCAGCCTCCATTCATCAGCCGAAATCATCGAAATTCATTCTTTAATTCTGCCTCAAACTTTCGATCTGTTCTTGCTCAAACTGTCGAATTGTTCCAGCAAGCAACTCTCGAAATTCTTCAGTCCAACCAGCAAGGAATTTCGATTCATTAACAGTTGAATTGTTCGAGTTTTTCCAGCCCAATCACCGTCTGTTTTTCAGACTTGTTCATCGAGTTATTCCAGAAACCATAACAGAGATCAAGCCATACTTTCTACGGTTATTTTCCAGAATCGATCAAGCAACACTCTTCGGAAATTCACCACCAAAGCCGATAGTTTCCTGCTCAATCTGTTAAAAGTTGGAGCATGCAGATTCTGTTTTGTAAACCATCAAGGTTCAGCCATTAAATTCACAACCAAAGCCGTGACTTGCTCGTCTGTTTTTCCAAAATAAATCTGTCCAAAGTCTTCTCTGTTCCCAGCAAGCTTTCGAGAAGCAAGCTTAGTACATACGAGTCAAGTTTCAACATTAAACCTTGCAAGTTTTATCAACCGAACCTCCCGAGAGTTGATCACGGTCTAACCATACCTAAATCCAATTCATCCAGCAACACCTTGTTCAATTTTGTGCCAACAGATTTTGTGATAAACCATCGAATCAAGCCAAGTTTCGAACCCAAAACCATCGAGTTCCAAAATCTGTTCTGCCAGCAAGAGTGTTCGGTTTCTGCGGGTTTTGACAGCAACGTTTAAGTGTTGTTAGTTCCAAATTTGAACCTTCAAGATTACCAGAAACCTTGTCCATAAGACCCTCTGTTAGTGTGTGAAATTTGAGCAAGAACTATCAAGAATCCATCGAGTTTACCAGCCTATACCAATCGAGTACCAAGTCTGAATCCAATCCGTTTTCCAGCGCTTATTCGAAGTGTTCCAGCAATCGTTGTCCATCGTGATTCCAGTAGTGATTCAAGGATTAAAACGTGGTGTTTCGAGTGTTGTTCGAAAGCCAAGAAGTTAAGGAAACCGTGTGTTTCAATCCCTTGATCAAGCAAGCAAGTATCAAAGCAAGTAAGTGGGCTTTTGTTATGTATATTCGTTTCGTTTTCTAAAATCATATAGTATGTTTTAAAATTCCCAATCGATATGTATTATGTTGAAATTATGAAAGTATTATTTTGTAAGCACGCTAAACTCGAAATCTAATTGGATTTGGATCCCCATGACCCTGATGCGGTGGGATGTAACCGCTAAAAGAACCTTATACGGTGATCCGTTGTTTCTGGATTATCCAGACCCTTTATTCGTGGGTTAGCCGATGTTATGACCTCATCTCTAGGAGGGTTAAGTCTAGAGACTGATATCAGTACCAAGAAGAGAGTAGAATGCTTTACTGTGCTTAAGTATATGAAAATTATGAAACGATATGTTATGTCATGGCTCGTAAGGGCAAATCAAGTATGTTAAGATACATTCATATCGGTTTATGCAAGTTTTATGATCCAAGTTTATGAAAATTATTTATATGTATGATATCGATTGTCCCCCACTTGCTGAGTGTTTTCCAAAGCACTCAACCCCTTACTCTACATTCCCAGATAAAGCCGAAGAAGAATTAGAGCAAGAAGAAGAGCACCAATTTTGGGGTTGGTGAATCAAGTCCGCTGCGTAGTTCAAGATATTTTATGTTTTAAAGTTTTCCAGTTTTAAGACAATATTTAATTATTCAGTTGTTAAGTTTTAGTTTCACGTTTTTAATTTAGTTGTAAAGACAATGATTTCTGTATTTATGGAATATAGACTGGTTTTCAGTCGTTATGATATTACGAGGCTTATTGGTTTCCTAGTTGTAATGGAAATCAATGCCGGTGTTATTGACCCCGGTCTCGGGGCGTGACATTTTAGTGGTATCAGAGCTAGCCAGGTTCCATAATCCAGCTGGGAAAAGAATTCTAGTTGATAAAAATACTAGAAGAGAAATCCAGGTTGAAATAGACCAACTGGTGAAATAAATACAGTTGGGAAAAATATCGATTCACGATAGTTACGATAATCAGAAGTCCAATCTGATTGATCACGTGAATACGAATTTTTTTGACTTTTAAAAAATTTTAGTTCTGAATTTTTTTAAATTATTTCGAAAAAAAAAAAAATAGAATTTTAAAAGAATTTCGGAAATTCAAAAATCAGAAAATTCGAAACCCTAGCTTCAAGTCGTCGCCGCCGCCTGCCGCCACGATAGCCGTCGACGAGAATACCAATCGAACCGCCTCTTCCAGTCGATCCTTCTGCCAAAATTTTAGATCGATCGGATTCCGTTTGCTCTGTCAATTTCGCATTCGAAATCTAAGAACCCTAATCCCCAAATTATTTCGTTTCCCGATTTTCAGATCGTATCTTGATTTTTTTTAAAATTAAAAATTTTCTACAGATCCTCCAAGCAGGACGATCGATAGCCCTCTGTCAATTTTGGATTCCAAGCTTCGATTAGGGATAATTTCGAAACCCTAATTTTCGATTATAAACCCTAGAATTTTATTTTTTAAAAAAAAAAAATCAGAAACTGCGAGAGTTTGAACACCTTGATGCAGACGCCAGACATGACAATGGTAGAGTACACCGCGAAGTTTAATTCGCTGGGAACGTATGCACCGAGTATCATGGCAGACGAGTCCCTTAAGCTACATCGCTTCAGGATTGGACTGAACAGTCGAATCCAATCAGCCCTGGCAATTTTCGAGACAACCAATTTCGGAGATTTAATGGGAGCCGCCATCAGGGCTGAAGCAGATATCAAGCGTCGCGAGGAAGAGTTTAAACTCAAGCGACCCTCCACCAGTCAGCATACCTCTAGTAATCAAAACTTCAAGAGGCCTAGTCCGTCCAGCAACCAGCAAAAGGGGACCCATAGTAGGCCCAACTCAACAGAGGTACCCTAAGTGTTCGAACTGTGGATTCAACCATCTAGGGGAATGTCTCAGAGGAAGAGGTGCATGTTCCGATGTGGGAAGACAGGCCACCGAATTGCTGAGTGTCCCGAACCTGATATGAGGGGGACGACTGTAAGGAATAACGGCCCTCCTAGTAAACCAAATGAGACTAAGCCGAACGCCAGAGTGTTTGCTATAACGCGAGAAGAGGCCGAGGACGCAAACGACGTTGTGGCAGGTACCATTTATTTAAACGAATTACCTGCGTATACATTGTTTGATTGTGGTGCCACGCACTCGTTTATATCTAAGAGGTTTACTAAGAAACTAGCCCTTAAGCCTGAACTGCTTAGTGAACCATATAACGTAGCAACACCAGCCAATAAGACCCTTATAGCACATAGCATACATCGAGATTGTAATCTTAGTATTAATGAAATCGAGTTTAATGCTGAGCTAATTCAACTCAAAATGGTGGATTTTGATGTTATATTGGGAATGGATTGGCTATCCAAACATCATGGAGTAGTAGACTGCCGTAACAAGAATGTTAAACTACGGACTCCAGACGAGAAAGAGATCGTATACCACGACAAAACTAAGGAACGAAAATTCCTTCTGTCAGCAGCACAAACGTGGAAAGCTGTGAAGAACGATGAAGAAGTTTACCTAGCTACAATAAGCGAGATTAAAGAGGAAGATGAACCCAGGATAGAAGACATACCCGTTGTACAAGAATTTCCGGATGTCTTTCCTGAAGAGCTGCCCGGTTCTGTTCCAAACCGAGAATTGGAATTTGATATTAATTTAGTGCCAGGCGCTACACCAATTTCTAAGGCACCATACCGAATGGCTCCAGCCGAACTGAGGGAACTTAAGGAACAACTGCAGGAGTTATTGGACAAGAAACAAATCAGACCAAGTGTATCCTCATGGGGAGCTCCAGTGTTGTTTGTAAAGAAGAAAGACGGGAGCATGAGATTGTGCATCGACTACAGAGAGCTGAATAAGATCACAATCAAGAACAAGTACCCTCTTCCAAGGATAGATGACCTGTTCGATCAACTCAAAGGCGCTAAAGTGTTTTCCAAGCTCGATTTAAGGACAGGCTATCACCAACTAAAGATTAAAGCAGAAGACGTGCCGAAAACCGCATTTAGAACACGTTATGGGCATTACGAGTTCACGGTGATGCCATTTGGCTTAACAAACGCGCCAGCCGTATTCATGGATTTAATGAATCGTGTATTCAAGCCATTCCTGGATGACTTTGTAGTAGTGTTCATCGACGACATACTCATTTACTCGTCGAGCAATGAGGAACACGAACAACATCTTCGCCTCACTCTCCAGACATTGAGAGAGAAAGAACTCTATGCCAAATTTAATAAATGTGAATTTTGGCTAGAAAGCGTATCTTTCTTAGGACACATCATATCAAAAGAAGGTGTGTCAGTGGATCCTAAAAAGGTAGAGGCAGTTTTAGATTGGCCTAGACCAACAACAGTGACTGAAATCCGAAGCTTCTTGGGATTAGCTGGTTACTACCGGAAGTTTGTTGAAGGATTTTCATCAATAGCAGTACCTCTTACAAAGCTCACACAAAAGAACGCAAAGTTCATATGGAGTGAAGAATGTGAGAAGAGCTTTGAGACTTTAAAGGAAAAGCTCTCATCTGCACCCGTACTGGTATTACCAACTGAAGACATGAGTTTCACTATTTATAGTGATGCATCTAAAGAAGGACTATGATGTGTACTCATGCAGGAAGGAAGAGTGATTGCTTATGCTTCAAGACAGCTCAAGCCCCATGAGCAAAACTACCCTACGCATGACCTCGAGTTAGCCGCAGTAGTGTTCGCCTTGAAGATTTGGAGACACTATCTGTATGGCGCCAAGTGCGAAGTGTTCACGGACCATCAAAGCCTCAAGTACTTGTTCACTCAAAAGGAACTCAACATGAGGCAGAGACGATGGATCGAACTTCTAAAAGACTACGATCTCACTATTAGCTACCACCCCGGCAAGGCAAACAAAGTAGCAGATGCTTTGAGCCGGAAAGGCAAAGGAAAAATAATCTTAGCTACGGTCTCAGCTCAACCTTGTGTTCGAGAGACCATCAAGCTAAGCCAAGATCAAGATCCGAGCCTAACCAAGCTAAAAGAACAAGTCAGGGAGAAGAAGATTACTGACTTTGAGATCGATAACAATGGAATCCTGTGGATGAAAGGACGATTATGCGTGCCAGATGTGAACAACATGAGACAAGAAGTAATGTCTGAAGCGCACAAGTCAAAGTTTTCAGTCCACCCTGGGAGTACAAAGATGTACAAGGATCTGAAGGAAAGTTTTTGGTGGAACGCAATGAAAAAGGATGTAGCTGAATTTGTTGCCCGATGCTTGGTATGTCAACAAGTCAAAGCTGAGCATCAAAGACCCGGAGGACTTCTTCAACCTCTGGAAATCCCTGAATGGAAATGGGGTCACATCTCCATGGATTTTGTTGTGGGACTACCAAAGTCAAAGCAGAGCCACGACGGAATATGGGTAATTGTTGACAGACTAACCAAGTCAGCACACTTCCTACCTGTCCGCATGAACTACAACTTGGATAAGTTGGCAACACTATATATGGACAATATAGTGAGATTGCATGGAGTCCCAGTAAGCATCCTATCCGACAGAGACCCTAGATTCGTGTCGCGTTTCTGGAAAAGCTTTCAGCAAGCTATGGGAAGTAAGGTAACTCTTAGCACGGCTTATCACCCACAAACTGATGGCCAGACGGAGAGGACTATCCAAACCCTCGAAGACATGCTAAGAGCTTGTGTATTGGATTTTACTGCAAATTGGAGCGAACTATTACCTCTAGTCGAGTTCGCTTACAATAACAGCTACCATAGTAGCATTGGGATGGCGCCATACGAAGCACTCTATGGACGCAAATGCCGATCACCATTGTATTGGGATGAAGTAGGAGAAAGAGCTATCACAGGACCGGAGTTAGTACAAGCTACTACTGACAAGATAGCAATCATCAGGGATAGGCTTAAGACAGCCCAGGACCGACAGAAAAGTTGGGCTGATTTGAAAAGGAGACCCGTGGATATAGAGATTGGTGAGAAAGTCTATGTAAAGATTTCACCAATGAAAGGAGTAATTAGATTCGACAAAAAGGGAAAGTTGAATCCAAGATACGTGGGACCATTTGAAGTTTTAGAAAAGGTGGGAACGCTAGCATACAAAATAGCACTACCGCCAAATCTGTCAAGAATTCACAATGTCTTCCACGTATCACAACTAAGGAAATACATTGCTGATCCAAGCCATGTACTTGAAGCAGAACCCCTAGTAACTCAAGGGAACTTGGATGAGTCATTGAATTACGAAGAAATCCCAATCCGTATTCTGGATACCAAGGACCAAGTTCTAAGAAGAAGGACAATTCCATACGTCAAAGTCCAATGGTCAAACCATACGGAAAGAGAAGCTACTTGGGAAATGGAAGAATCAATGCGAGAGAAATATCCCTATCTTTTCCTAAATCAAGTTAACTCGAGTTTCGAGGACGAAACTTCCAATAAGGAGGGAGGGATGTAAAGACCCGGATTTTTTTGTTTATGGGATAACTAAAACAAAAGAGTTTAAAAATTTCTAAACTCTAGCATAGAGTTTCAATACATCAAGGAGTCCTCATCCATCTCAAACTCATCCCTTAACCAAGCCAAAACTCCTTCATGATAGTAGCATATCAATCTGAGAAAGATCCAACCGAGAAGAGTCCATCCAGCCGAAGAGTTGCATCTCATGTAGGAGTCTTCGGATTTGATATGATCCAACCAAGAGTCCTTCCACCTTTGGGTCAGTTTATGCCTCTATATAAGCAAGGTCCTAGCCTCACTTTTAATCACCAACTCACCTTTAACCAACAGCAAACAACCGATACATTCAGCCTCCATTCATCAGCCGAAATCATCGAAATTCATTCTTTAATTCTGCCTCAAACTTTCGATTTGTTCTTGCTCAAACTGTCGAATTGTTCCAGCAAGCAACTCTCGAAATTCTTCAGTCCAACCAGCAAGGAATTTCGATTCATTAACAGTTGAATTGTTCGAGTTTTTCCAGCCCAATCACCGTCTGTTTTTCAGACTTGTTCATCGAGTTATTCCAGAAACCATCACAGAGATCAAGCCATACTTTCTACGGTTATTTTCCAGAATCGATCAAGCAACACTCTTCGGAAATTCCCCACCAAAGCCGATAGTTTCCTGCTCAATCTGTTAAAAGTTGGAGCATGCAGATTCTGTTTTGTAAACCATCAAGGTTCAGCCATTAAATTCACAACCAAAGCCGTGACTTGCTCGTCTGTTTTTCCAAAATAAATCTGTCCAAAGTCTTCTCTGTTCCCAGCAAGCTTTCGAGAAGCAAGCTTAGTACATACGAGTCAAGTTTCAACATTAAACCTTGCAAGTTTTATCAACCGAACCTCCCGAGAGTTGATCACGGTCTAACCATACCTAAATCCAATTCATCCAGCAACACCTTGTTCAATTTTGTGCCAACAGATTTTGTGATAAACCATCGAATCAAGCCAAGTTTCGAACCCAAAACCATCGAGTTCCAAAATCTGTTCTGCCAGCAAGAGTGTTCGGTTTCTGCGGGTTTTGACAGCAACGTTTAAGTGTTGTTAGTTCCAAATTTGAACCTTCAAGATTACCAGAAACCTTGTCCATAAGACCCTCTGTTAGTGTGTGAAATTTGAGCAAGAACTATCAAGAATCCATCGAGTTTACCAGCCTATACCAATCGAGTACCAAGTCTGAATCCAATCCGTTTTCCAGCGCTTATTCGAAGTGTTCCAGCAATCGTTGTCCATCGTGATTCCAGTAGTGATTCAAGGATTAAAACGTGGTGTTTCGGGTGTTGTTCGAAAGCCAAGAAGTTAAGGAAACCGTGTGTTTCAATCCCTTGATCAAGCAAGCAAGTATCAAAGCAAGTAAGTGGGCTTTTGTTATGTATATTCGTTTCGTTTTCTAAAATCATATAGTATGTTTTAAAATTCCCAATCGATATGTATTATGTTGAAATTATGAAAGTATTATTTTGTAAGCACGCTAAACTCGAAATCTAATTGGATTTGGATCCCCATGACCCTGATGCGGTGTGATGTAACCGCTAAAAGAACCTTATACGGTGGTAATCCGTTGTTTCTGGATTATCCAGACCCTTTATTCGTGGGTTAGCCGATGTTATGACCTCATCTCTAGGAGGGTTAAGTCTAGAGACTGATATCAGTACCAAGAAGAGAGTAGAATGCTTTACTGTGCTTAAGTATATGAAAATTATGAAACGATATGTTATGTCATGGCTCGTAAGGGCAAATCAAGTATGTTAAGATACATTCATATCGGTTTATGCAAGTTTTATGATCCAAGTTTATGAAAATTATGTATATGTATGATATCGATTGTCCCCCACTTGCTGAGTGTTTTCCAAAGCACTCAACCCCTTACTCTACATTCCCAGATAAAGCCGAAGAAGAATTAGAGCAAGAAGAAGAGCACCAATTTTGGGGTTGGTGAATCAAGTCCGCTGCGTAGTTCAAGATATTTTATGTTTTAAAGTTTTCCAGTTTTAAGACAATATTTAATTATTCAGTTGTTAAGTTTTAGTTTCACGTTTTTAATTCAGTTGTAAAGACAATGATTTCTGTATTTATGGAATATAGACTGGTTTTCAGTCGTTATGATATTACGAGGCTTATTGGTTTCCTAGTTGTAATGGAAATCAATGCCGGTGTTATTGACCCCGGTCTCGGGGCGTGACATAAAAGGTAAATATCTTAAACTTTTTCTCAATCTCCATCACATAATATTACGAACTATAATATATATAGTCGCTTCAATATGATACATAGGTCCTTTGTCAGTTAAGAGACGCCTTATCAAACAAGGCAAGTCAAAGATTGTTGAAGATAATATGACAATCGAATCAGGTTAATACCTGCAAATAAAAAAATTAATGATGTATTTCTTATGAAGATCATTGCCCAGCAGCATAAAAAAAATTAAACATAAAACACTTGAATGCGCTCGATCCAGGTATTGCAAAATCTGTTGGGGAAGTCATGCTGCATTCTTCCAATTTACATGAAAAAAATTCACCTGATGATGATGTGATACTTGCAGGTTCTTAACTTTATAACTCATTTTAGATTTCACTAATTCAAACACAATTTATTTGTCCAACATTATTGTCAAGTTTGTTATTTCTGTTTATGTGTATACAGATCTTATATCGGACAAAGCCATGCGGTTGTCGAAAACTACAGGGCCCATAAGAGCCCACCAAAATCCTCTTGTGGATGAAGATTACTTAGCTGAAGGTTCACTCAAGATGAAATTTCGGACTTTTCTCATTTTTGCAATTCAATTACATACATTTGTATTTTACAGTCTATTCAGATCCCGAGATGCATATACCAATGAATACGGAGAAGATCAGCTCCTATCAAAGTACGCAGCACTAACTTGTCTAGATTAATCCCTTTTCTTTCTATTAGATAATATAATCTGTTTCATCGTCCAGTTTCCAAGGCCAAAAAGAAACAAACGCCGAAAAGGTCTTTACATCATGTTGTTTTGGATGATAGCAGTTCTGAAGACGATCTCAGTGTTGATACAAAGCTTCTCCATCAAGAAAGTCCTGTGAAAGGTCATTTCTACGTAAAATTGATCACTACTATGATTTATCCAATCTGGCTTTTACTCTCTTTTACTGAAATAAAATCTCTTTTTTTGTTATATATTGTAGCTTCTGCCAAACAACTGAAACAAGCAACACCAATGAAGATATCCAAAAGAGGAAGAGTGATTAAGACAAAAAAATTCGACTAGCTCATGACACCCGCTCCAATGATAGTTTTGAAAATGAATGTTGTCTTGGATTAGGCGATGCTTTTCCCGGTTCACTGCATATAGTATAAGGCACACTGTTTTGGACAACTAAGTCTTGCCACAAAACTATTCGCCTTTATATGTGTGTGTTTATATGTATGCACCATCCTTTGTTTTGGACTTTTGGCTATGAACCATCCTTTTTTTCCTCGGATGGATTTACTTCTTTCGCCAATGCTTGACCATATTTACAACATCTATTTCTGCCTTGTAATAATTAATCTTTAATCTTAAATATTTTGAAACTGGAAAAAAATATGACCATCATAAAAACACCTGGCACCGCGCCTAGCGCGGTGCCCATATTAACTAGTATATATATATATATATATGTATATATATATATATATATATATATTATACCATATATATAAGAGGAAGGGATTACTGTTTCAATGAACAGTAACCCCTTCCTTTTTCCTTTTTTTTTATTTTTTTATTTCCTTTTTCTTTTATTTTTTTATTTTTTTTGTTATTTATTATTTTTT
The DNA here is from genome assembly GCA_907163345.1 of Haberlea rhodopensis. Lineage (NCBI taxonomy): Eukaryota > Viridiplantae > Streptophyta > Magnoliopsida > Lamiales > Gesneriaceae > Haberlea > Haberlea rhodopensis. The sequence goes on from CAJQUN010000401.1 coordinate 297,828, forward strand.
TACATCGGGTACTGTTCCTATGGACAGTAAACATCTATCATATTTTCTTTTATTTTTGTTATTTATTATTATTATTTTGTATAAATACGGATCTGTTTGGAAAGATTTGATCTTTGCCCCAATAGTGCATCCCTCTTATCTCAAATTTTTTTCTTTGTTTTTTTCTTTTATTTTTGTTATTATTATTTTTTTGCATCGGGTATGAACCGCGCAACTTCAATTTATAGTAAGATGAACATCATGTTTTTTTTAAAAAAAGTTAGAGTCGGTCCTTTGGTTATTTTTTTCCATTCAATTACAGTAGCATGCTCGCTTTAATTTTTTTTGTTGATGACCGAATTTGGCCTAAACCAACTAGGAAAAAAGATCTTAATCAGTTGTTCATGCGCACAACTTAAAATGTTTTTTTTTCAGTTTTTAGTGAGATGAGCATCATTTAAAAAAAAAAAAGTTAGAGCAGGTCCTTTGGTTATTTTTTTCCAATTCAATTACAGTAGCATTGTCGTTTTTTTTTTAAAAAGTTTGTTAAAATAAGTTATTTGAAATGTTATTTTCGATCAATTTAAGAAAAAATTGATCAACATGTTGGTACCTGGCACCGCACCTTGTGCGGTGCCAATAAACTAGTATATATATATGTATCTCAAACAAGTATGTTTATCTTCAGTTCCCAGATTCTCGTACTTTAGTCCTTCAATATATTTTCTTGGGTTTTCTGAAAATTTTACACCATATTTTGTAATTTCGAACCTCAAAATCTCGAATGTTTGGGGTTATTTTGTGTAATTCTTGAGACCACCATTGGTAAATTAATAAATCTCGAAATTTTGGATCTTAGCAATAACAATATCACTACTTAGCCATATTGTTTTTCATGAAATTTTGATTAATTCAATAACCGATTGAAATAATATTTGATTTGTTTGATTTTTATGAAAAATTCGTTCGGTCCTATTTTACAGAGAAAAAAAAGTAAATTTATTTAATTTGGATCAATTAGGTCCGATAGGTAAACGTTTCGTTTAAATTCTCACCCCTAGGAATAATGAAACAAAGAAGAGTTTAGGAGGAAGGGGAAGTGGAGGGCCCGGTGTCAGTTCCTTTTTTATATATATATAGAATAAACAATAAATTTTTTGATCAATGCAAAGTTTCAGAGATTACAATATTTTGAATAAAGTCTGGATAATTAAACAACCCCCCGAATATTACACTAACGCATGTGATAGCTAAATAATGTGTTGCTTCATTGTCAGTTCGTCGGACCATCTGCGTAATAGCCATCATAAAGTCCAATTTGTACCTTTTTATGTCTTCTATGATCAGGCCAGAAGATGAAAAATTTCTGAAGAAGAATCCAAAGCCTTGATCAAAGCCAAACAGTTGCTCTCTAAAATGATTCTAGTCCACACATGTTGCCTCGGCTATTTCAAGTGTTGTCGGAGAGTTGTAGTGCTTGCTAATCCAAGCAAGACAAATCCCCGGTGATCCTTGGCGATAATACCCAAGGTCGTTGAGCTGCCGAGATGGAATAAAGATTAGGGGTGTAAACGAATCGAATCGAGCCGAATGCAGAAAATTTTAAGGTTCGAATTCGGCTCGAAATAGTTATATTCGAGTTCGATTAGTTTCAAAAATTTGGCTCGAGTTCGGCTCGAATCAAATCTCGAGTTCGAGTTCAGCTCGAAAACGTTCGAACATGTTCGTGAGCTATTCGAATTATTGCTCGAAAATAAATACCCGAAAGGTTCGAAATATATTTATCTAATATATAATTATATTATATTAATAAAATTTTAAAGTTCGCGAGCGGCTCATGAACTATCGAACAAAGTAATGTTTAGAGATAAGATTAATTCATTCCTTAACATCAATGCATTCCACACTTAGATGCCTGTGTGAAATATTGGAGCATGCCCAACATAGCCGAGCAAAATGGCAATCACGAACTATGTGAAGCAATGATTCTTTTTTTTTTTTGTAATGCAAATTCCACAAGGTGTATTGTCCATAATATGCCGCCGAGCCAGAGCATCGAGGTAGGTACTGCCCCACGGCAAGTCCTCCAAGCGAAATATTTTACTTTATTTGGTATTTTTGCTTTCCAAATAAATTTCCAACATACCTCTCCAAAACATCAGAAGTAGAACCATTACAAATGCATCTATACGTCTCAACCGTCGAGCCAAATGATATACGCTAACCGAATCTGTTCTTCGTATAATGCCAGACAAGCTTATCCCATAATCAAGTCGTCCTAAAGGTATACTCAGTATGGTATGAGCATATTCTTCAAGAAAGGTGTGTTTGACCATATCATGATTCTCAATAAGATTGTTAACTGTTGTGTTTTCCAGAAGTTCTTTGCATGGTGAGTAGATTCTAAGAATATTCTGCCGTGGTATTCAGTTGTCGCTCCAAATGTGGATTTGAGTACCATTACCAACTCTCCATCGTAATCCTGTAGCAAGTAGAATTTTAGCTTTCATTAAGCATTTTCATGTAAGTGAAGCTGTAGGCGATGTAACAGCTGACAAGAAGGAATTATCTAGGAAGTATTTGGCTTTTAACACCCTAGTAAGAAGACTCTCCGGATGCATATGAATTCTCCAAGCCTGCTTAGCCAACATTGCAAGATTAAATGATCTCAAATCTCTAAAGCCCAAACCACCAAATGTTTTACTCTCACACATCTTATCCCAACTAAGCCAATGTAATTTCTTAGCATTTTTTTCGCCCCAACAGAACGTGTATATCATTGATTCAATGTTGTTAATGATGAAGTATGGGAGAACAAAATAGCTCATCATGTGTAAGGCCCCGATGCTAATTAATCCGGATTAACGATGATTAAGCAAACTCGGATAATTAAAAATATAGACTTTGAATTAAGGTGTCCCAGACTACGACGAGTCAAGCAACTAGTGAACATGTTTGTAGTGCTTGTGCATGTGCATAATCACATGGCACTTGGAGAACACATGTCACTAATTAATTTAACTCATGTTTAATACATGATTTTGGACTATTAATCTTGCAAAATATTTGATGTATTATTGGATCCATGTGTCAATGCATCACTATCACAGTGTTTAATTATCACATAATGATTATTTATTTGTAAACAGCGGAAATTTTTTTTTTACTCTTGCCAACAAGTGGCTCTAAAAATTTCGGCATGACCTCCGCGCACGAGGGACATACCAGAAAAAATGGAAAGCACAAAATAATATCCCGGTGCAGTACATGATTCCATAGCATGCATCATAGGCATCCAACACATAATCCGTACTCAAAATATTTACATCATACCATAGCATGCACAATAAGTCTCCAACATACATTTTATACTCAAAATATTTACATAATGCCATTAGCAGTAAAGAAACAGCAAATATTCACCAATAATCAAAGACTGGACGGAAATAAACTCAATTTACATAGTTATACTATTCAGGACACACTCTGGTATACTCCGTGAGAGCGAGCTCAGGTTTATGTTTTAAGTTTTTGAGTCCCAGTAATTGGTAGATTACTTTTAATTACATTTAAATTATCGGGGTATGCCTCGAGTATCTGTATTTTAAGTATTATATTACTGGTTGGTTATATACTTGCTTATGTGATGAGCAACATATTGAATTGGGAAACTGAAATTTCATATTTTCAGTATCACTATATATGTAATCGATAAAATTTTAGGGCCATTTGACAGGATATTTGAAATATATCTTCCGTGTTTACGCAACTTAATCATTGTGTGTTAATTAAACACCACATTAGGAACGGGTCCTCACATCTTGTATGTTGGGATGGCCTGAATGATTGACTTAATAAGATCCTCTTTGCCCGCTTTGGAAAGCATCTTTATACCACTCCTTGTAATCTTGTCCATACCATATCTCGAAGTCCTCCAAAGACTTAAGATTTGGACTTTCCAACCACTGATGGCAACCCCAAGTATTTGTCATGTTTTGCAACCTCCCTAATACCCAATATGTTCTCTTTGCTCCATTGTCATATTTTTGTTAAAAACCACCGCTGATTTTTGGAAATTAATTTCTTTGCCTGATGCCAGTCCATATTTTCGTAAAATTTCACGGATAGAATGTGATGTTGTAGCATCTGCTTGACAAAAAAATCATTGTGTCATCAGCAAATATTAGATGTGAAATATTTGGTGCTCCCCAACCGACAGCCACCCCTTGAATCAAGTCATGATGCTCAGCCCATTTAATCATGGAGCTAAGTGCTTCAACAATAAATAAGAACAAAAAAGGTGACAAATGGCCACCCTGACGGATGCCCCTTCCAGGGTGGAAATAGCCAAACTGCTCGCCATTCATAATTAACGAATAAGTCTAGTATGAACACACACCATAATCATCTGAACAAATTTGGAATCAGAACCAAGCCTAAGCATGACCTGTTTCAAAAATTCCCATTCAACTTTATCAAAGGCTTTGCTCATGTCTAGCTTAAATGCCATTCCGCTTTAAATAGTGATTGAATTCGAAAGCAACAATTACATTATCCGTAATTAATCTGTCCGGAACAAAAGCAGATTGAGATTCAGCAATAACATGTCTCATAATGGGTTTTAGACGGTTTGCAATGGCTTTGACTGAGATTTTGTAGATGGCATTACTCAGGCTAATTGGTCTGAAATGTGTGATATGTTCAGGAGATGAGCATTTAGGAATTGAGTATGATGTGGGTATAATTTAGTTTCTCAAGAAAAATACATTTGTTCGGTAAATCGAGAATATTCTCACTAACTTCTTTGTGCACTAGATCCCAGTATTTTTGATAAAATATTGCAGACATACCATCAGGGTTGGGGAGTTCAAAGGATACATGTCGAATAAAGCTGTAGTGATTTCTTGAGTTGTATGCGGCTGAAGTAATTGACGGTTCAAAACATCAGTAACGCGAGGCTCTACTGTTCCAGCACATCATTCATTTCATTGAACGTTGGATTTCTCGATTGGAACACTTCTGTGAAGTAGTGCATTGCAATATTTTGGATGCCCTCAAAGGACTCATGCCAATTGCCATGGACATCTTTTAATCTGTGAATGGTATTCGATCGTCGTCTTCTGGATGCCTTTGAGTGAAAATATGCTGTATTACGATACCCTTCTTTCATCCATTGAGCTTTTCCTCTTTGCTTCCACATTATCTCCTCCTTATCCAAGACCTCATCTAGTTTGAGCCTTATGTTCTTTTCGTCTGCAACATTTTGTGTAGTTCTTGGTTGCAATATGAGCATATCAACTTTCTCATTTAACTCCTTTACTTTTCGTCTAATGCTACCAAACTCAATACTACTCCAACGAAGTAAACCGATTCTACAATCCCGAATATGATCAAGAACACATTTCTCTTATTATTGTCATTTAATCCATTGTTCCATCATTTGGCAATAACTTTCGCGCAGCTCTCAGATTTAATCCACATAGCTTCAAAGCGGAATTGTTAATTTTTTTTTTTTTGGTCTGTGATGATCATGTGCGGAGTGATCCATTGTTATTTTGAGAGGATTATGATCCGATCGGCTGACATACAAGTTTTCAAGTTGATAACGGGGGAATCTGAAAGTCCAAGAGCTATTTGCCAAGCCTCTATCCAATCTTTCTCGAATTGTGTTTGGTTCTTGTCTCATATTACACCACGTGAAAGGTTCCAGTTGGTATGCTACGACCACCTTCCTTTTCGGAGTGATGAAGAATTTCATTAAAATCACCAACAAATAACCATGGCGTGCGAACACCTTGAGCCAGTTTTCTGACCAAATCCCATGTGGATTTTCTGTTTCCTAAATCAGGTTCCCCATACATGCCAGTAAATCGCCAATCTTCATAATTGCCATTAGTATGCACAAAGGCGTCGATATGATTATGAGAATAACTTTTCATGGAGATATCAAGTTCTTTATTCCACAATAATGATAATCCACCTGTTTTGCGTCAAGCAGGTACTGAAATTCCAAACAAGTTAAACTTCTCCTTCAATTTGTCAACCTTCCAAGCTTATAGTTTTGTCTCCATGAGGAAGACAATTTGGGGGTGATGTTCTCGGATATATTCTCCGAGTGCACGAACTGCCCGAGGATCCTCAAATCCCTGGAAGTTCCAACTTAAACAATTCATAAATAAAATTTCGTTTTACATATTTTGGCAAATATGATTTTTTTTTATATTATTTAAATAAATAAAACTGCTTGTTCTCGACTCAAATAAATATCCATTCATGTATTTAAATTCATAAATTAAATATCAAATATGAGAAAATATAGGGTGTATCTTACTATATTATAATGCATAAGCCCCTTATAATAACTACCTTGGTATGGCAAATTTGAATTTACCAAACTACCCCCTCCAATGATTTGTTGTAGTTTTTTGTTGCATCTTTTGAATTGTAATATTAACCAATGTATATGTCTCATTTATTCATTACACGAATCAATTCATATGCATTATATATTACGTTACACACGCAACGCGTGTGCGTCGTCTACTAGTAACTAATAATATGCCTCCCAGGGAGTTGGCCAGTTAGGATTTGCTAGACACAGGTCACTCACATGTTTAAATAAAACATATCAACAGTTTGGTAAACTTAAAGTTAAATATGTGTCAAAAAAGTTAAATAAAATATAAATTTAAAAAGAAATGGATAAACAAAGGCATTTATTCATTCATAATTACATACTAGGTACCACAAAAAAATTCTTTATGCATCGTGTGGACACCAACATTGATTCAAACTTATACATACGTATGGACACATTGATATGTGTGTTGGTATATAACTCCCACCCGATGCATATAAGAATTTTCTCTAGGTACCCTACACACAATAAGTGATTGGTAAGGGGTGACAAAAATGAGGTAAGAGGTCACTCTAAATTATCCCTCGATCTAATTCTTGAACTGACCCTTAGCTCATCTTTATTATAACAATGAAAAAGGAAGATACATTAATCTATACTCCTATAAAAGTGTGGATCAAAGGGCAAAATTTTTCATTGTGATTTAACAACTTTGCCATTTTTTCCTACACTTTCTTACACAAATAAAAATTACATAGGGATATAATTGTAAACTCATAATATTAATTAACAAGGGACATAAAAGGAAAATGAATAGTAGAGTTATTAACATTCATTTAGTTATTAATTAATAATGTATTAAAATCTATGATATAAATTCTCACCTCTTCATTTTCCACATGAATTTACAAGATTATTTTCTTAATTAGTACATCATAATTACTAATTATTACAAATATTAATAATAGTAAAAATAATAAAATAAAATATACTAAGTGCTAACAATAATGCATAATAATTAGATATGTTAAGTAAGACAATCCAAATTGTGCATCATAAATAATAATAATAATAATAATAATAACAACAACAACAACAGTAGCATTAGTAGTAAAAGAAAGTATAAATAATAGTAGTAAAAAATATAACAATAAACATAATAATTAAAAAATATTATAATAAAATAATATTAAAACTTAAATATAATTATTATTCTACTTATATAACAAGAAGTATTAGAACAACTATTATAACACAATGAAGAATTAAAACAAGCTAAAAACGCATAATTTATTGTCATAACTCATTGTACAGTTCTACTAATTAATATATAAATATAATAATTGAATAAGTATTCATGATAAACCAAAACAATGAATATTTAAATTACTAAAAAAATTGAATTTTCCAAAATATTCAATTTTTTATATAATATTTTTGAAATCAATTATTCATTTGATAGTCGATTCACTTGACATGGGAAATTTATACAATAATCATCAAACAAATTCACATAAACAATTCTATTATTCAAATAAAATCATACAAATACTATTAAATACAATTTTGTAACTACTGGTATAATTCGAACCATAAATATCTGAATGTCTAAGTAACTTTTAACATACAAAATAAAAATTGTTTTAGCATCACCACCACTTAAAATAAGAAATAACTAATAATTTCAAATATTAATAATTTCTACGTTTATTTTAATAAATAGAAAAATTTAATTAACGTATCAGAAAAATCAATATTATATTTTTATCTTTTGAATTTATAATTATATATAATCTAACGGATATACACGTGCGTCGCACGTGCTTTGTACTAGTCATTCAAATGTATGAATTAAAGCAAAACAAGTGGAAAACATCATAGGAATGACGATACATTTCCTGGATTTGATTAATTTCATAGCAGAATGAATCTCACGTTTGAGGTTTTCTGGGCAACCAAAAAGCAACCACCAAAATCAAGACAATGACCCTATTTACAGAATTCTCATCATTTTGTTTGTACAGAATGATTTTTGTCTACAACCCGAGCGTAACTTTTTTATCAAGACAGAGCACAAATGGTTCCTCGTACAAGTGGAAAATACAAACTTACAATATTGGCCGAACTATGAATGCTAGTACCTGTCTTTCTTTTGCTTTACACAAGCAGAAAGAAATAAGGTTAGTGTTGGAACAACTCAGGTTCTCAAAATGCAAGTGTATCATCGTTTGACGGTCAGCTCAGCTCTGAGATGGAGTATGCCATTAATGAAGTAGAGACTATCCTCAGCTATGAAAGAAGTCCAAGGAATGCTAAAAAGATTGCGATATCCGACTGCCTTTCCACCCGTAAAAACGTAGTTACCTCTATATTTGCTCGTATATTCTTCAGTTGGCTTTGACCTGGCAGCAAATTCATAGTCTACAGCGAATGATACAGAACCCTTTTCTTGCATCCCCAAAAAAAGACCGAAGCAATGAAACGAACTCTGCTGATCCATGTTGCAGTGTGCAGAAAGGAAGAATCCTTGTCCACCTAAGTGGAAAGCTTGAGAGTATAACCTACCGGATGGAAATAAACAGGAGCATTCCTCCAGTTTAAGGTCTAAGTAGACCACACACTGTTGACGTGGGACTTCAAACTCAACGACCTTGACAGGACGGTACTTGTATGCACGTTCTATGAAGCGGCGGCTTGTGTAGGTTGACTCCTCTATGGCATGTGTTCGCTGACGATGAGGGGCTTCCGCCTTGAAAAATAGGGCCTCGAGCACGGCTTTAGTCGCAAAATCATGATCAAAGTCAGTGCAGGTTAAAACTTTCCTCAGTTTCCGGCAAGTCATGTAGGGAAAGCGAATAAAACCACCCAAGCGTGTGCATAGGATATCCCGGCGCTCTTCCTGAGTTTGATAATGAGTTCTAGTCCACTTCATCACAAAGTCATAAACTGCATCTTCCGAGGACACCTGAAGGTCATCGCTGGACAAGATTGCCTCGATTCCGGCAAGAGGCAAATTCATCAACTCATCTTGATACCTGCCCATGCATGAGATACGTCTTTATATGTGACTAGACTAGTATAACATTAAAAACAAAGGATTACAAAGCTTAGCTTTTTATTTATTTATTTGAGAAAAAAGGATAAGCGGTTTATGTTTGATTATAATAATGAAACATATCATTGTCTTATATTTATTTTTAATAGAAATTCGAGAAGAGTCCCTAAAACCACATTTTATAACTTCATCCTTTTTATAAACACAAAAAAATCTAAACTAAACGCCACTTTTTTAACAAAGCAGTTTCTCAAAGTTTATCCATAAACCTGGATATTAAGGTACGAATTTCTTCAACTTCTCGTCTCATTGACGAGACAAGGGAAAGAGGGGTATAAGGAAAACTTACTTTGATATATCTTTATAACAAGAAGCTAAAAACTGTTTTGCAGCATCAGTCAATGGCTGAACAGCATCAGCAATTAGGACACTAGAAGGAAGATCCAGATACAGTAAGGCAGACTCTGGAGTCATCGTCAAGTTTCTCAATAAACAACTGCAATGTCTCATACATGAAGCTACCTCAAATTTATCAGCAGCCATAAGAACATCCAGTATAGCAGGAGCTGTAGTTACAGTTAACGTATTGGAATACATAAAATTCAGAAGTTCCATAAGGGCTGCTTCCTCTGTTCCATTAAGAAAGGAATGAGTTATTATTAAGTAAAGCAGTTTCAAAAAGACAGAAGTGTTTGTCTAATAAAATGCACTCGGTCAAACGCAATGGATCCAACATTGCAGAGGAATTTTCTGAACTAAATGTGACATCAATCTTTTAAAATATACCAGAAGCAATGTTTCAGTAAACTATCGGCGACTGTACATACCAGAGGCACTAATTCTCAGAGTTACATGTCTCTGCTCCGATTCCATCATGCCATTTGAGAATAACTGCATAAGAAAGAAAACATTGCGTGCTAGGACTTAAAAAAGGGAAACATACTAACTATCAATATAACTATATCACTACCTTGTAGAAAAACGGACTCTTAGCTGCCAAGATGGGAGAGCTGATATGTAACATCTCAACTCTTAGAACTTTAGAACAATCTTCAGACCAATTTGAATCATCACTATTTCCAGCTTCATCCCCTGCCGAAGTGACATAAGACAGAGAACTTCTATTCCATAGAAAAAACTCAAACTATGGAACAAACAGTGCTCAATGAACAGTTTCTTTTTACAGTAAGCAACCTCATGCATGCATGTCCTTCTTCTATACAAACATCCAACCAAAAAGATGCCATAAAACATAAAAATAGGAGTACGACATAAGAAAAAAGCAAAACTTTAGCTCCTAGTACATACGAATATTTAACAGATACTTCATTTTCAACTATATGGTTCTACAATACTAGCTTCCAACTCAATGAAGATAATTCCAAGATTCATTTCAGATGATGTACTCTCAGATAACCAAAAGCAGAGTAGCATATTAACCCATATTTGGTAGCTCTTAATACCTTCCTCACAAACCTCTACATCATCTCACTTTCATTTCATTCTAAGATTTTATATCAGGATTGAATACCAATAGGTCAATGAAGTTACTACGTTGTACATTGGTCAGATAAACAGTCTTCAATACACCGCAGACCATAATGGATGCAATATCTTAAAATCCTTGTTTCCAAACACTAACTCAATAACAATATCAAATACAAAAGGCCCGCTTTCCCAAACTAAGAATTTAAAAGGCACGAGGGAGATCAGTTGAACATGGTAGTGAAAGTAATCAAATGATGAAGGAAGAGATGTGAAAATCGACTTTTTTTTTTTAAGTACCTGAGTGAGGATCTTCTATCATCCGAATTTCTTCTTCATCATGATTCTCGTCAGCCACATCTTCTTCATCATCTGGCTGCAGACAATCTAAAATCTGCTCTTCCGGGGAATTGTTGATATCCAAAGCTGCAAACGAGTGGTACATGTCTGATTAACATCAGCAAACCCATACCAGCATAAGAATGTGAAGTTGATATTTGTGCAAAATTTGGCATCAAGAAATCATATCAGAAAGAATGACAGTTGATAAGAGTCTTTCACACCATCCATTAAATAAAGAAAAGAAAAAACAAGCAAACATCCATATGGTCCAACAGCACAAACCAATAAAAAACCTTAATAAGATTTTGATTGGAGAAAGGAGATTGGACAAAACACCGAACTCTCCAATAAAAGTCAAACATTGCTCATACAATGAACAAAACATAATCTGGGGACAGAAATACGACTTTTAAAAAATGAGATTAGAAGGAAGCATGCTGAAATAACATATTATCTGCATGAAATTCAATTCATTCCGTACATGAAAGAGTAGCACAAAAAATTAATTTTCAAGCAACATATTAATGATATCTTAAATATCAGCCACCAGCCACTGGCTCTATTTCTTTAAGCCACTCTGCAAATTTTTTAACCTAGATGCAATAAGACGGAAGATACCATTGTGCTTTGATAATCGTTAAACCGAGTTAAAACATTAATAATACCGTACTTCACTATGCTAACAAGCTGACGCCGTAAAGCGAATTAGCCAAAGATTACGAGGGTTTTTCCAATCCTGTTTCTGAAACAAGCCTCAAACTCAACCTCAAGCTTCACCCGAGATTCATTAACCCAAATAATACATAAATAATCACGCCCAAAAATAAACTAGATAAAAAATCTAAAGTTACACAATGAAATAAACATGCAGCACAATCATCGAAGTTTCAAATCAATAATATCGTGCATACGTTGACTACAAAGCTAGTTAAAGATAACTCACCAGTGTCCTTTTTCACTATATCACCACGATGGCGCTTGCTCTTCCGAGTGGCTGCCCAATCAGCTAATGTTTGACAAACCTCAGATTCAGCTCGGGAATCCGAAACAATCTCGATCCGGAGTAACCGGTCGGAGAAGTTACTGTCGTTGAAAGCGAACCCAAAATCCGGGTCAGGTCCTCGGGTTGGGGATGAGATGAGGTCCGAATCCGTCACAGCACTCCTCGGATAGAACAGATCCATACCTAAATTACTCATCATCAAAATACAGAAGCCTCTCTATGCTATCGATTGAAAGGCTGTAGAGAAATGGAAACAAGAGATAGTAAGAAAAAAGGTTGAATTCAGACTCGGACTGCGTCTGAAGACGGGCTCTTCCTATAAGTAATCTCGTCATACGGAAACTGTCCCATTGTGAAATTCTAAGAATAATTTATTAGTCACGAAGAACAAGAGTTGGCTACACACCTACACGGCTATTATTGTAAAATTAGGTTCTTTATCCGTTTGGTGGGTTCATCGGTTCGGTTTTAAATCTAACCGAAATTTTTGTTCCAAAATTTTGAAAATCGAAACCGAACAAAATTGCTCGGATCGTTTTAGCTTTAATCGGACTTTTTCGGTTCAGTTTTGGTAAATTCATTCTTATTCATTTTTATTTTTTTTAACCTGATGATTATTCAAAAGAAATTCCACCACTATTCTATTTGCCATTGCTTGTTGGTCCCTAATATTTTATTACATGGATTCGGTAAACTACATACCTACTAGTTGAAATGAAGGATAAATCCATGGCTGCATCATAAGGATCATAGTATTTGACTGCTTCACAGACAAGACACATACATAGAAGAGAATATGATTACAAAAGTATATTAAGCCACTAGCTTCATTTAAAAGTTTGTGATCTCTTGCGTCTGAGCTTTGATAGCTCGTATGATAGCTCGTATTTACCTGGAAGTGCTTGTCTCTCACCATTTGGGGAGAGTAGTTTGAAATAAACTTATCCATAGAGTACAGAGTTACCCGGAGCTAACACATTGGTAAAATAATAGACGGGTTCAAAAACCAGTTAGCCAGAAAATAATTACAAACCGAAACATAAGAAGAAATTCAAGTCCAAGTTCTAGCATTCACTTCTTCAATTAGTTTGTTACTATTCGAATCAAGCCCTTGAAAGATGACGTTATTCCTAAGTTTCCAAATACTCTAAATGACGCAATGTCACAAACATTTCAGATTTTACGGTGCCTCTGGATTGGGTTTAAACATTGGTGTTGGATCAAATGACAATCAATTTGGTTGTAACAAACCCGACTCTACTCCAAACCATAAATAACAACTTTTCCATACATAGCCTGCAAAAAGGCATGAAATGAAAAGATGGTTTGCATGTTCATCCTCAGTTATACATAAGACGCATCTAACACCATCATCAAGTCCAAAATATTTCTTCTAAGCAGATTCAATTTAGAAGATACATTGGAGCAGAACACGTAAATTCATCAAGCAGAAATGTCTATTTTGAAAGAAACAAATTTTTTTTCCCAATAGATGGTACTGGCAAAGACCGAGAAAATGACATAACTTCTCAGATTCTATCCTCAAATGAATTTCTTGAATGTAAAGAATAAAGGATATTCCCAACATATATACTTCTTAAACAGCCTCACTGGTGCCGCACCATTCAAAGTCACCATAAATAAACAAAAGTTGATATAGAAATCTAAAGATCAATGGCGCCATGGAGTAACCAAATCAAATAACAGGATTAAGGATAAATATCCAGCCTCGGTTCGAAGCAAAAACCAGTGAAGAGCTGAAGTGAAAACTTCTTGGTCACCGGGGATCTATGCGACCACTTCCACTGCTTTAGGCTAACGTCAAATATAAGAAGAGTAGGCGCTCCATAACTCTGGATATACACAAGATCATTGGTTCCGCCGCTGGCAAAAACATCATCGAACTCACCAAAACCATGAAAACACTTGTGGGGCATTCGAGCTATCTCTTGCCACTCTCCATCCTTCAGAGTCCAAATACCAATTCCCTTAATAACACCGGGACGACTTGGTTTCCCGATTCCTCCTACCAGTATAAGTTTTTCCTTCAGGTTCATCAAACGACCACACGTAAGTGAACAAGGTACAGAAATGAAACTATTCATGACTAAACCATGGGAAGGCGGGCTTCCAAGATCATACATGATCAGCCCATGGCGATTTTCAGGACCACTTGAGTAAATCAAGAAGTACAATACCCCATCACATATCACACTCTCATCACCAGCTCGCCACACTGTTAGAGTCTCTGTGAAAATCGTCCCCCACATCATAGTTTCGGATTGGTACTTGAAAATAGAGAGATTCCACTGGAATAAATTTCCAGGTACTTGACTAGATTTAACAACTAAAATATTGTAATTATGAGATGCTCTGTCAACTGAAATGGCTAATGCATGATAGTCGGAAAATCTTTGGCCAGGAGGCTCAACTATCACCCTCCAGCAAAAGGTTATCGGGTTACAGACGTACAACTCCCTCCTCCTATCATTTTTCATGAAGCAAACTAACCCACAAGATGAAGCAATGAACCAGTTGGACGTATCGATGCAGGGAAGACCGATGCTGTGCCATTTTCTAAGAACCGGATCATATGCATAACCAACTGGTTCATCCGAGCTTGTAAACATAAAGTACCAAGGTTTCGGTGATGCTGCACGAGAATAATTCCAGATGAACCTCTTTGAGGTTACAATTTCATGCCATCTTTTACACACCGAGCCTGCCCTGAAAATGCAAGCAATGGGGAGATATGCTAATATTAGTTCCAACAGATCATCAGGTAAAATTAAATCCAAATAAACCGCACCAACTTCTTTATCATTTTGCTCATGAAGCTCCGAGAATAAATCAAAATCCAAGGAGGGGCTAGTAAAGTTATCAGTGCTATGACTCAACCATGAACTTTCCTCTTCCATGATTAAAAAAAGCTGTGAAACCTGGAAAAAAAATTCAACAATTTCAAAATTAAAGAACTAATCAAGCTCAATGTTCTTGCACGAAATATCCCATCAAAGGATTATAAGACCAAAATTGTATGAAAATTGTGTAAAGATTCCATAAACCACTATGCTTATCGAACAAACTAAACAACCAGAGCAGGAAAGCATAAAAATCAGGGTTTTTATTATAGTTTCTATGCAGATCGATGAAAGGAACATTTCACTGAGTTCGTATAAACATTTGCATTTACATGTATAAATACAGACACCTATCTAGAGACTAGAACTACATATATAAAACATTGAAGGACATTAAATTCTGCTAAGGCGAACTCCTCACAAAATCAGATAACTTAGATTGATTTAAAAAAAGGGAAACGAGAAACATTATTCCATCCACGATGCAAAGTTAAATTGATTTTGGTCCAGGCACATCTTTGATTCATATTTACATGAATAGACCATAGTGGATGAATCCCATTATCAATGAAACTGAAAAGAAAAACTACTAAATCTCCACAAAAACTAAGAGTAGATTTTTATACCTCCATTTAAAATCAAGCACAAAAATATAATACTAAAAGGTGCAAAGGGAGTAGCAGGAAACCAGATGCAGTGTAGGGCATTCCCACGCTTTGCATCTTAATCATTTTAGAACAAGAGATAACATGACATATTTAGAACAAGAGATAAAAGTTCGTCTCGAATTACGGATCACATTCTATAACCAGTAAACGGAAGAGGAAAATGCAAGCACCGGTTTCTTCCCACAAAACGTTAAAAAGTTTAGAGATGATTACCACAAATGGGACGATAAATTCACCATGCACACATACATCAATGGGAGGGTAAAAGCAACTCTAAATATTTATATCTTGTTAATTTATAAGTTTTCAAGAACCACTTTCACTATTCTGACACCAAACATAAAATGATTTTTTATGAAGCCTTACATCGAGCAAATGTTTAGTGAGAAATGGAAAAAATATGTATATATACAACAAGAAGCTCCATCAATGAAACATCTAAAAACAACAATGATATAATGCGAAAATAAGAAAGAAACAAGCGCACAATCAAAATGAAAGCAAGAAACTGGAGGAGGCTGCACACTGACAGATCTTGAAAACAACCATGATACATATTCCCAAGGAAGCAAAAAAAAACAATTTTTTTCATGTAAACAAAAATAATATCGTGCCTGCGATTGAACACTCCTCAAACAAATGGGTTTTCCCAGAATGCTCAAATTTCTCGAGATTCACCATTGAAACGGCCAAGACAAAACAACAATAAGAAATTCTTCATAAGCATTTAAGAAACTTAAAAAAGGAAATGGGCGTGAACCAATCAATTCCGCTATCCCCAGAAAACAGCCGAAGAGCATAAAATGGGTCGGTTCGCATTAAGATAATACGCATCCTGACACACGTAATATATGTATTAAAATTCTACCAATATTATATTTACAGTGAAAATATATTGTTTTCTCCTGGATACTTTTTCCCTTCTACATTCTGTTGATGTGGCGAAGGGGAATGAAAGCGAGAAAGGTGGTGCAAGGGCAACTCATATATCGGAGGAGAATATTCTAATCGAACGATAGTTATCTCCGTATCATACTGTCCGGTGTTTTAATGGAGGTTGAGATATTATTTTAAAAAATAAATATTTAAAAGGAAGAAATAAATATTAAAACGGAAGAAATTAGGGGTTATTTATTAAAATTAGCGATACCTGCACGTGTTGCGTGCATATATAATCGTTTAGTTTTATATAAATATTTTTTATTATAATAAATATTTATAAACATTACCTTATTTTTAATAATTTTTTTCTTCTATTTATTAGAATTATAAAATAAATTTTTTTTGATTTTTTATTTATTTTTAATTTTAAATTGATAGGTTTTGTTTTTGTATTGTGAGGGTATTCTTGGATTATAAAAAAATGGCATAGCATAACATGAAGGACAATATTGAAATTATGAAAAAGGCTTCACCAAAGAAGTTACTCTAAAGTGCTCTTGCATTATATATAGTATAGATTTATATTTTTAAGCATCAAGGAAGCTTGTGTTTTTAATTTTAAATTGATAGATTTTGTTTTTGTATTGTGAGGGTATTCTTGGATTATAAAAAAATGGCATAGCATAACATGAAGGGCAATATTGGAATTATGAAAAAAGTTTCACCAAAGAAGTTACTCTAAAGTGCTCTTGCATTATATATAGTATAGATAACCAATATTTAACAAAATAACCAAAAATA
This sequence comes from Haberlea rhodopensis, assembly GCA_907163345.1. Classification (NCBI taxonomy): domain Eukaryota; kingdom Viridiplantae; phylum Streptophyta; class Magnoliopsida; order Lamiales; family Gesneriaceae; genus Haberlea; species Haberlea rhodopensis. Next base: position 315,262 of record CAJQUN010000401.1, read on the forward strand.
TAAAAATTTAATAAAATGATACTGAAGACGCCAAATTCCATTTTGTTTATTTATTTTTCTTTTTTTTAATTAAAAAAAAATTTAAAATAAAATACAATAAAAATATATATAATTCTAATATTTGTATGAACTTGGTTTGCACATAATTCATAATTCAACTCAATATGATTAGTCTAAATTGACTGATATATTATTTTATGTTTTTTTCTTTAAAATAAATTTGTTTTGAGTTGGTGTATAAGTTGAACGCAAACCAGGTATATAAAAGCATTTTCGGCTGCAGGGGATGGCGCATGTTTGAAGACACCGACCCAATTAAAATGGTGTTAGTCTAAATTGACTGATGTATTATTTTATATTTTTTTTCTCTTTAAAATAAGTTTGTTTTGAGTTAGTGTATAAGTTGAACGCAAACCAGGTATATAGAAGCATTTTCGGCTGCAGGGGATGGCGCCTTTTGAAGACACTGGCCCAGTTAAAATGGTGTTGCTGGTTGGAGATTTCCTAATTCTTGAATTAAATAAAAACATAAACCACTATAAAAGCATTTCCCGACGTGGCCGTCGCGGAATATTTCTAAAAAAATTCAACATAAAATTTATATAATTATCGTCACCGTCCTCGTAACAATTGATGATGTGAAACACAGCACATGGTTCCACTTCAAACAAATGAACGGATGCATCATCCTCATAACGAGGCATTACTCTAATTCGAAAAAGATAAATTTAGAGTAATGCCTCGTTACAGGGATGCTGCATTTCGTTGATTTGAAGTGGAACCATGTGTTGTGTTTCACATCATCAATTGTTACGAGGAATGTGACGAGGTAATTATATAAATTTTATTTTGAAATTTTTTACAAATATTTCACGACGGCCATGACGGGAAATGTTTTTATGATGGTTTATATATTTATTCAATTCAATAATTAGGAAATCTCCAACCAGCATCACCATTTTAAATGGGCCAGTGTCTTCAAACAGGTGTCATCCCCTGCAGCCGAAAATGTTTTTATATACCTGATTTGAGTTCAACTTATACACCAACTCAAAACAAACTTATTTTAAAGAAAGAAAACATAAAATAATAAATTAGTCAATTTAGACTAATGAATTGATTTATTAGTTGTGCACAAACCAAGTCCATACAAATATTGGACTTGTATATATTTTTATTGTATTTTATTTTAAATTTGTTTATTTATTAAAAAAAAAAAGAAAAAAACCAAAAAAAATAAAATAATGGAAGTTGGCGTGGCCAACTTTTTGGAACTTCCAAAGTTGGAGCGCCTTTCTACTGAAGACGCCAACACAGTTAGCATTTTGGGTCATTTTATTATTTTTTTATATGTTAGGTTATTTTGTTAAATATTTTTTAAATGTAGGTTATTTAAATAAATAACCCAAGAAATTAGTATTCACCCTCTCAACTATAAGGCAATTGAAGTTTCAAATCATCTCATTTTTCTGTTTCTTCAAAAACCATAACCTTTGTTTTAAATTTCTTCGATCAAGAGGAGCAAGATTGTTAGCACTCATTAACCGAGTCAGCTTACAAGTTTTTTTTTTAGTTAGATCAAGACGTTACATGATTGGAATTCAAACTTATCGAATTTGAGTTAAGCTCATACATGTTTGATTATTTTTTTTAGTAGAACTCAAACCCAAGTAATTTTGTTTAATGACTCACAACCCACTCGTTAGCTTTATTAAATCGAAACATTATACATTTAAGATCATATGAGTGAACGAACTCAAGCTATAGATCGAGCTTTTACATAAGTAGAGCAGTCAAAATGGATTGTACGAGCCCTATAAATAGAGTAGTCAAAATGGATTTGACATGTTCAACCATCTTATGGGTAAGTTGATTTTTTCACACCAATTCCTCCACTGAAGGCCTTTGAAGATAGCATTATACGTTGTGGTATTTGGCGAGACCCCCTTTGCCCTTCATATCACCTATAGGTGTCAAACGGGTCGTGCGGGGCCGTGCCGTGCCGGCACGACCCGTTTAATCGTGCCGGCACGGCACTATTCGTGTCGTGCCGTGCCGGCACGATTAGGAAATGGGACGTGCCGTGCTGACCCATTTCCACAAGAGGCAGGGCCCGGCACGGCCCCTACGTGCCGTGCCATGGGCCGTGCCGTGCTGGCACGACCCATTTTAAGTTTTTTTAATTTTTTTTTATATTTTGGCTTAGCGATCGATCGCCACTTAGGTGGCGATCGATCGCTACACTTTAAAAAAAAAAAAAATAATTTACTATTCGTGTCGTGCCGTGCCGGCCCACGGGCCGGCACCCTATGGCCCGGCACGGCCCATGCTACAGTGCCGTGCCGTGCCAGGCACGACCCTGTAGCAAAACATGCCGTGCCGTGCCGCTCCGTTTCGTGCCGTACTCGTGCCGTGCCTCGTGCCGTCCGCTCTGTTTGACATCTCTAATATCACCCATCAAGGAAAGAGCAACCTCTACATCATCGCTTTTGATTGTGCGTTGATCAGATGTTGTATATAACCGTGTTTGGCGGCACTTTTAAAGATGAACCCATGTCTCTGAATATTTTCATAGCTTCGTCAAGACTCAAGATTATCATTCAAGCAGTATCCTTGAATCAATGCTCCATAAAGTGACAACAGTGGGCGTTAAACCATCGTTATCATCTTCTTCGTAACTCTATTGGCGTGCTCAAATTCCCTTCGGAGCAAAAATGTGAAATTAAGGTAGTGTACGTAACACGATTTGGTTTCAATCTAGCTTGTTACATATATTTAAGCATCTCACAAACTTCATCCAATTTCTTATTCCGGAAAAATCCACTGAATAGGACATTGTAACTGAAAATGTCCAAGGAGAAACCTTCTGCCTTCAAGTAAGGCCCATTACTTGCGAGGTTGCTGCGAGGGTTTTGCTGGAAGAGTGGGGATGAGAAGATCGTAGCGTCCGTACTGTTCGAGCGGCTTCCGGTTGTCATTCCCAAAATCGACCCCGTTGTCTATGCTTTTCAAGAGTTCTCGTGAGCATTCTTATTTTATGTGATTTCTTTCAGTTTCAGTTTATTTGGAAAGGAGCTGGGAAAGCTAAATGAATGCTTTGAGTCTTTTGTTTCGAGGATAAATGAGCAATCGGATATACAATAATTTTAGAATCAGCAACACAAGCATATTAAATTTTGGCTTACGCTGTTGATTGTGATTTTTTTTTTTTTTGGTTATTTTCTTTATTAGTTTGTGATGGTTTGGATCCATGTTTAGGTTCCGATGGACACAGCAATATCGTCGGGAATACCCTGAATCTTTCTTGAAAAAATCTGATGCCAGGTCTCTTTCTGTTCCTTTTTGGTTGGTCTTATCCGTCTCTATTAACAAATGCTTTGTACAATTGTAATAGCTCTTGCGAGTGTTTCATGGACTATTATGTAGAATATCCGTGTAAACTCGATGAATTATATGCTAAAGGAGCTATCCCCTGGTATCTCTGGTGATCCTTCAGCTGCTGCTTTCCCTCTGCCACAATTATCTGCATAAACTCTAACCACTCTATAGGAGATGTTTTCCGCATAACCTAACTATTTCGGGACACGTATGTTAGCCAAAATTGCATATCTCTATTCATAGCTGATAAATGAAGTGGAACTTCCTACTAATTGGCTGTAGTGATTTTGATTAATCATGTAACCGATGAATAGATCGGGGAACCTATGATAATGTTATTGCCAAAAGTTATCTGTCCATAGAATTATGGAAAGTGGAAATACAGTCTATGCTGTGATGTGATGTAAATTCTATGCCTAGCCACAAGCATGCACCAACCACTATTCCATTGGACTTTTGTTGGTGGTGTAACCTAGTTCTTTAATTTTTCATTCCTTTTTTGTTATCCAACATGTGCCTCTTGGATATGCCACTATTTCAGCATCTTATCATATCCAACATCTTGTTTTCTACTATTGTCAAGTTTACTCTATCTTTTTCATGTACATTCTGGCCGAAAAAGTGCAGCGACATGCCTGAAACATCATCTCTTAATCAAGCACGGATGTTGTCGATTCTGTTCTTTTCTGTAGTATTATCTCTAAGGTTTTCTGTTTGTGGTAACAATGTTTATATCCAGGGGGAAAGGAGATTATCAAATTGACTATACACCAGCTCCACGGATCACCGAAGCAGACAAATATAATGATAAAAGGTATATTAGTAGACAAATATAATGATAAAAGGTATATTAGTAGATTTTTTTGGTTTAACAATCAAGATAATACATATGAGGGGATTGCTTAACCTACTAATCTTCGAAGCAGATAATGCATGGCTTCTTTTTACGTGAGCATGAAAATAAACCTTGCACTTTACGCCCATTTTGTTGAAATAAAACAATTCTCTGCTTCTACAATTTTGCTTCAGATTCTTGGATCAATTTACAATGCAACTCAATAATGATACCATGATGAGCAAATCTCTTCTTTTTAAATAAATAAACAATGTGTACATGTTTTCTATGAAAGAAATGCAAACATGTTCGGTTCCCAGTATCAATGCATGCTGATAAGTTTCATTTGTGTTGTCAGCTTTGTATGTCCATATACCCTCTATTGACAAAAACGAACTATTGACATGTAGGTCACTGCAAAGGGCACTTGATCAAAGACTCTATCTTCTCCTTTATGGTACTGCCTATGGTTCTACAGGGAATCCTGTCTGGCATTTTCCCGAAAAAGTTTATGAGACTGAGCAGACATTGCGCAAGGTAATTTGGCTTGCAACTAAACTTAGGCTGAGTCTGGATTAGATTATTTTATTTGAGGAACGTATTTCAAACCATTAAATTAACCGAGGATTTGAAATGCATTACTACAGTAAAAAAAATATTGAAAAATAGTGGCCAAGTGATTTTTCAATCCAAGGATTTGGAATTGCGAACAAGGGAATAGATTTATGAATAATCTGAAATTATTTATTCTCCAATCCATCCGTCCAGACGCAGCCTCGGTTTCTGGTTTTTAAGTTTTTTCCACTCATTTTAAGGAAAAAAATTAACACCATCCATGTGCTTGCAGTGTGCGGAGTCTACCTTAAAATCTGTGGTAGGTGATCTTTCCCATACATATTTTGTTGGAAATGCTCCAATGGGCCATATATGACTATACGACCTTCGGAGAATAATCGGGACTACCATTCTCTTAAGGTAAGTGCCCTGTTTCAACGACTCTGCTCTGGACATGCAACTCATTTTGCATAATGTGACGCTCTCTTGTTTGATATCTTACGATCTTGGCAGCGATTCTTTTTTAAATCTCAAGTGGTTGCTACGAACTAGTTAAATACCGGAAAATGCGAAGATTTTGTCTGGGTCACAAAGGATGAACTACTAAATTATTTTCCAGAGCAAGTAGAATACCTTAACAAGATGATAATTAACTGATGCTTTTTGCCTTTCACTACACTGTAGGTTGAATTACTTCGTGACATCGACGGCCAATTCTGTTTGACTGCATACTTTTCCAATACCAATCCTTTATTCCATATAGATGGTTTTGAAATTGAAGAGGCTGACGATTGGTTAGGCAAAAGAATGCCTGCAGAAGTAATTAATTACAAGGCCGGTTGAGGAGTCCCATTTTCAAGGCTTAGTAGTTGTTTCGTTAAATGTAGTATTTTTATTATATACTTGGTTCTTTCCATTAACAGTTTTTCATAGAGGAGGATGAAAAGTCCAATAAGTAGGCTTTGGGGTCGAGGGCCAACGTATTGTCTGAATCATCTGCTCCACGCATAACACTTGAAATTTATGGGGTCCATTTAGAGCAATGCTGTGAATTTTCTGCTCCATAGATCTTCCCATTTTTGTCTAGCTTGTACTCTGAGGTTACCGTCGAACTGTCTTCGGCTCTCCCATGGAATTCTTGGGATGTCATGTACAATCCAAAATTCCTACTCTTGATTCTCGGAGCAATTGGTGACTGATTTTCCCGTCTAATTCCAGGTTACAGAAAGATTTTCGGATAGGGGATTAGAAGCGCAATTCTACTGATATGAGGTAACTGAAATATGGTTTTATTGTTGCTGCCCTTAAGGGCACCCCCTCAGGGGCATCATCCACCATCCATTTGAAATCTTTTTTTTTCTTTTTTTAAAAAAGATTTCAAATGAATGGTGATGATGCATCTAAAGGCACTACCCTTAAGGGCATCATCAAACAAATCCTGAAATATAGTCAAATTTGTATGATAATTTTCAAAGTGGACATTTCTTTCCCTTAAAGTTTTAAGATCGATAGTTCTGCGATGGGAATACGGAATTACAGGACACAGAAGAGGTGGACGGATCTTTGACGGGGAAGGAGGAGAATTTTTGTTGGATAAGTTTGCTTTCCAGGATATCGTTTATTAATAAAAGCTTTTAATATTATATAATTTTTTATTTAAGAAACATGACTTTAAAGTGCTATCACTGACTTGGGATTTAGCATTGCACAATTTATGTTCCTACATTACTTGCACTTTATTTACATTTAGCATAAATCGCAGAACTTATGTTGCTGTCAATAACAACTAAGTCTTTGACCTCAATAAATTGGGTTAAACTACATGAATAATAAAGAGAATCAGATCGGATCGGATATATACATTAGTAACTTTATAAGTAATTTATAAGTGTTAACTTTATAAGTAATTTATAAGTGTCCCCAAGAATGATACACACCGGTGTAGTTAACGATGAAGGATGCATAATCTCTCTCACAAATGACACGCCTCCAATAAATAAGTAGCCGTTTCTTTGGCTGCCATCGAGGCAAATGCGAATAAAACTGGTAGCCGATGCTTTAGAAAGCCGAACAATTGCATCCCATCAATCAACAAAAAGAATTAAGCCCAAATCAGATAAATCTCACGTCGGATTGACCAATGAACCTCAGAATTTGATCAGTCCTCTGACTTTGAGTTGGAATTACCAAAGTTGATTTGTTATGTGAAACTATTCATATCCTCGATTCACCAGTTAAAATAAAAGGTCATCCAACTCATTACAATCGGCCAAGTGGAGACTCAGAGGCATGATCATCCACCAACCAAAGGCCATTATCTTGGAATCGCTTTATCTTCTTCTCAAAACCAACTATATAGTTGTTATGGATGATAACATGCATTCCTTTAGTTTCTTGTACCCATGTCTTGTTCTTGAAATATAAACCTCCAGTAGGGAACGCTTGCTGAGGAAGCAGGTAGAAGTCCACCTAAATCAATATCACATTTTATACACAAGTCAAATAAGGAACCAAGAGCAGCAGAGCATGACCTAGATTGAATTCATGCTCCTTAAAAAGTGATTTGATCAATCAAGAATGAAAATGACGCTGCTACGAAAAATCTCCGTATATGCCTACCTGGTCTGTAGTTTTAGTCAAGGCCCAATTAAAGGCGGGTTGGTCATTAGCTTTCTTGACTTTAGACCAAGGTTGGGCCTGAAGTTCTTCAATCCACTTCTTCATAACTAGTTTTGCTCCACCGGTGGGGCGCAGATAGATCATGCAGCTACAAATGTAAGTCCGCCCCTTCTTTCCTGGAGGTGGCAACTCATGAGAGTGATTCAGAGGTTTCACCTGGCATTTCAAGAACAGAAAACAGTAAATCTTTGATAGTTGAAATCAGTTGTTCAAATTCATGAAAAAGAATCTTCTACAATCATATTCAAACTTTGAGTTACAGATCGATAAGCAATAAATAAAGTTAACAGATTTGAATTCATAATCACTTTTAGCATACTCACATAAGCCATGTCATCTGTGAAATACACATCATGCTCGCCTTTCAGATAAGGAAACGGATCTGCCAGCCAGACCATATCAACGTCATTGTACATGACATTATAGCCAAGCTCCAGAATTTGTAGAAGATGCCGAGGCCTTCTGGCCGTAAAATTAAAGAAGCCCTGAAACATGAAATCAACCTGGTTATCGACAAGAAAGCAATATCACACATGAAAGTTGCTTATTAGAGGTAGAAAAGCATTGGTAGAAAATAGCACACAAGAACAACTCTGTAGCATCCTTCTTAGAAGCATTCACACCATCCATACCACCATAAAACAAGTCAACGTTATTCTGTGGCACTCACTTTTCTACAAAAAAAAAACCGAAAACCATCTTACAAAGGATTGCAGCTACTATTGGTGGCTTTCAGTTACATTCCCTTCAAAAAGTTTGGCAGTAAAATGGGTACTGAATTAAACTTTACAAAAGCTTATTTGAAGCCATACTCATACAAAACGAACCAAGAATTTCCCTGCCAACCATATCAGAACTCCATCAGCAACATCATACCAGAGATCATTTGTCTCAAATAACATAAATTTTATAAATAAAGTTCAAATCTAATTCAAAAGATGATTGAGGATCAGCAGCCTAAGCTTAGGCAAGTTGCACTCGGATACCACGAAAAAACTACTGCTGAACAATAAGCATCTCATCTATCATTATATCGTTATCCAATTTAAACAATTATGGAATCCTAAATATATACTTATGGTAATCGGCAGTCTGTTCAATCTTCAGATCATGGATACAATATCCTAAGCGCCTATAACTTATAGTGTACCAAACACTTATTAATGTTAAACCTACAAATAATGCACAATACACTCCATAAAAGGCAATGTGTATCAATCTCCAAATCACTCAAAAAAAAAAAACACATATAAACTATCTGGGAGCCAAACTTATGTGCAGCCGCGGCCTCCAAAGCAGGCGGCACTAAAACCGCATGCCCCGGCCACCGCTCATTAACCTTGTAAAGCGTGAAGTAATCCTCCGCAATCACCAAAACCTTGTCTTGCTGCCTCTGCCGCGAAATGCTAATCAACCAATTGTTCAAGAACGGTAGATAAGCCTCACTCACCGCACAAACGATCAACGTATTATCCTTCGCCACTCGAGCCGCCGCATCGGGCAAGGTGTACGCGTGCCACTTTAAGTTTGATCTCGAATTGAAGGATAAAAAGCTAAAGGGTGCCTGAATATAAGGGAAAAGTACACCAATAATTACCAGCAGAGCGAGGAGGAAGAGCAAGGCGGGACGGCTTAGAAGAGCGGAGGATATAGGTTTATGGTAATTTTGCAGGGATCGAAGGGTTAATCGGTAGCGGTCCGTTGAAGCGTTCTGATGCGGCCTTTGGTGTAGAGATTGTAATGACATTTCTTTGTTTTGTACTCTTCTTCTCGAAAATGATTGAATTTTTACAGCGTGGAAGTTATGAATGGGTGAGTACAGAGTGGAGGATTCACACACTAACACGCACTAAATGGTGTGATCGGATCTGTGCTGTGAAATGAGTTGAAGTGGAAACGATGAACCATATATTGCTAATTAATAATGGGCTGGGACTAATTGGCCCATGGGCTTTTATCAATACAAACCTGGACATTTATTTTTTCTCATTTCTTACAACTTTGTGCACTTTTGTCTGGGTCATGAACTGGTTCAAACATTGTGCAAAGAAGAATTGTAGGAGTGACAATTAGGGAGAAAAACGGAGAAAATGTATTTTTGATCATTTATGTTTTATTATTGAGCATTATTTTATTCTCATTGTTTCAAATCTACGATTTTGGTCCTCTATGTTTATTATGACGGCGATTTCGGTCATTTCTCTTTTATCACTGTAATTTTAGTCCTTTAATTATCAGAATCCGTAATTTTAGTCCTTTATGTTTTATTAATGTGAAATTTTAGACCTCTATGTTTTATAAGTTGAAAGTATGATCATTTTATGTTTTATTAACTTTATTTTGGTCATTCCTATTAATGCTTAAAATTTACCTATTTCTTTATTTTGTTTTTTATTTTTAATTTTAAAATCAAGTCATCTTTTTTTTAAATTTTTTTACTTTTTTTTTTTTTTTAAATTACAGATCATAAAAGGATTATAATTGCAATTCATATAACATAAAGGACTAAAATTACAGAGTTAAAACATAAATGACTAAAATTACGGATTCTGATAATTAAATTACTAAAATTACAGTGATAAAAGATAAATGATCAAAATAGTTGAAAGAAGAAACATAGAGAACCAAAATCGCATATTTGAAACCATTGGACCAAAAATGCTGATTTAATGAAACATAAAGGACCGAAAATGCATTTAGCCCGAAAAAAACATAGTCAGGGTTTTGTTTTGAAATAAACCAACACAACTTTCTGCAGTAGATATTTTATCATTCTAACAATGACGAAAACTTTGAATATGTGTAGGAAATCATTAATAGGAATTCCAAATTTACGTAAGCATATATCTCGAATACACTTTTACGCAACCAGAAGGCAACAGTTACTGACTAGGAAACACCAAGTATTCGAATGGTGCTATGTAAATAACGGTTTGTTTGATGATGCTCATAAGAGTAGTGCCCTTAGGGGCATCATCACCATTCATTTGGAATCTTTTTTTTCAAAGAAAAAAAAATTTCACGTGGATGGTAGATGATGCCCCTGAGGGCAGTGCCCTTCAGGGCAGCAACAACGTTTCCGTAAATAACCATGCCCACTAAACTTCTTCTATATTCAGCTTCTCCATTGTTATGGTATTCTTGATCTTCTCGCATGTATCATCAAGATGCCAGTTTTTTTAAAAAATCCTTGATTGTACCAGAGATTTCTGCATAGACTTAAGAAGGCCATGTTTTAAAGCTTGCGTGCATATTCATTTGCATAGTATGGCCTAATATCTTGTCCATCATCGTAATATTGTGGCTTTTAGGTGTTAAAAGAGACACTGGTACGACATGGTTTTACCTTTAAATCTGAAACAGACACAGAAGTTATTCCGAAGCTTTTAAATCTGGAGTCATCGAATAAAATAATTTAAATTTAAATTCGAATCAGGAATGAAATATACTTAACCTTGTTCAAACTCAACTTAATTTTTTTTTTAAAATTCAAATTCAAATCATATATTATTCAAGTCAAATCACTATCAATGTAATTCATTTGCATTACACTCACATCACTAAAATTTAGATCACAAAAAGAATGGCTTGCATACGCATACTTAAACAAGAAGAATATAAACTATACAGCATTCCATCTTTCAAACACATAATCAAACGTGTGTGTAACCAACCACAGGTCTCGTTGCCTCTATCCTACCAAGAACAATGATCTTTCCAACCAACCTCTCGAGCAATAATTCCATGATTCAGGCATGAAACTTGTCGGGAGTCGAGGCATCAAAGCTTGCCAAACCTAATGAAGGGGCCCTAGGTGCTCATTTTTACAGGTTATCGAATTTTTGCCGAACATAGAAATCTAAATCAGACAGGTTAAAAATCTGCCCAGTTGATTCAGTCAATGCCTGGCCGAGAGTATACAGTACGTTCTCATTCATTTTAACGTTTGCATTCCGATCCAATATGCATAATGCACCCACCTAATGCACGAGTTTCAAGAAGCAGAATCAGGGCAACAATGGATATAAACAAGAATGTGTTTTGATAATAACGTGCGACAAAACTTACATCAGCGATCCCAAAAAGGTATTGCCAGTTCGAATAGCAAAACAGATTGCACCAAGTATGAGCTTATGTTCGTGCAGCAACGGTTCTAAAATACGTTGTTCTATAACTCCAGCAAGTATTTGATACCTACGCAATAAAAACAAACTAATCACTGAAGCATAGCAGAAGAATGTTGTATATTTTCGAAAGCTAAGCAGGTGATATGTCTTATAGACTATACCTAAGGTTACTTGAAACTGCCATAAAGACCCCATATGCAACACTTGTTGATAGAATGGGTAAATCGCTGGTTTCACCATCAAAAGATGTGTTAATTGCTATTCTGGCAGCGACTAACAAAACCGTTATACCAGTGCCAATCTACATAAAGATCAAATGATGACGTAATAAAAATCAACTCTCCACAATGTAAACGCAGCTTGAAACTTGAATGTAAGAATACAAAACATGGCTTGTCGCCTCTCATTGAAACTACAAATAAAAAACACAAAAGCAAGTAACATGATCAAGTTTTCATGAAAAAGAAAAAGAAAGTTGGAAAGTAAACAACAAGATTTATGGTGGGTAAAGTAAGACTCAAATGGCATCGTATTTGTGTGTGTATGCAGTGGCGGACTCAAAACTTTCTAGGAGGAGGCCAAGACGGGACGGAGGTCAACTTTCTAAGAATTCAAGGAGCAAATCTTGAAATTCAGAAAATTTACACATAAAAATTAAAAAAAATTTATTAGACAGGGGTTGTTCTTTGCCTCCCGTGTAATCCGTCCTTGCATGTGAAATATAATAACAGACTTCTTATGTGATGCGAAGAATTTTTGTTCACAACAGAACAAAGGCAGCACTAAATTCTAGAACATGATGATATACATAGGATAAGTGTGATTTGTCAAAAAAAATAGATCTGTTTCTATAAACGAGCAAATGGCTGTAGGATCTGACAAACTACTCACGAAAGCTCCCAACAAAGACAATCGCATAACGGAACAAGTCCTAGAAGTCAAATTTAAAAAAAAATCCGTTACTTAAAAAAAACTGAAACAAAGAAGCCAAAAAAATGTAAATTATACAGTTTTACTCAATTTATTTTCAATTTTTTTTGTAAAAATGGTTTTAATTGTTATATCTAAACAAAAAAACTTATGCTTTTATTTTTAATTTTTTTTAAAAAACTTTGGTTAATAAAGTAACTCCTTTAAGCTAAATACTTTGTATCCAAACTAGGGAGCCGTTAACCACTTTAACACACACACACACACACATACACATATATATATATATATATATATATATATATATATATATATATATATATATATATATATATATATATATATATATATAGAGAGAGAGAGAGAGAGAGAGAGAGAGAGAAAGAGAAGTTCTCAATACACACAAATACTCCAGATCTGATAAAATGCAATGAATAAAGAGTTCTGAATATACAAAAATCAAATTTACTATTTCCTACATGGAACATTGACTCACCAGAGACGCACCGGTCCCAACTAGAAATAGTTTTCCTCCATTCCTCTGCAAGGCAGATTATATTACTCTTCAGCTACATGATTTCACTCAATCCTTAACACAGAACTGTGACTTCAAACGTAAATAAATATCAACTAACCATTATTGCTCCTATCCTTTGTAAAAGTGAATACGACATACCAGCCAAGGAAACCTGCAACAGGAATAAAAATAATCCAGCAGCCGGTACACATTTTTGTGAGAAGTGTGCTCGCAAAGTTCGAACATTACCTGAAATGCGTTATCAGGGCATGCATAAAAGAACCTATTGAGACATCCAGCATTTACAGACAGAGGTGGACGGAGAGAAACCGTAGGGGCTGGTAGCCAAACAAGCATGAAATCTGCGATGATGGCCATTGCCTGAGACATTGCAAAGCAGAAAATATGATGAAAAAAGGAACAAAAGTAAAATTTTGAAAGTTGGGTTAGTGAAACAAACAGGCCACTGCACTAGTAAGGGAAGGACAAGCTGGGGCAAGATTACATACTCAATGTGAAACTAAGAATCGTGTGAGCTTAGCTATGAATTTGATGCATATTAATAATTATGTTGGCAAGTACAAGGGCAGACAGGTAACATTGTATCATAGTAATCCTTTTTTCCAGAATAGCTAAAAAAAAGAGTCTGACATTAGACATACCAGGTCAGCAAATACAAAATCTAGCTCCTTTGTGAAATTTTCTTGACGCCCTGCCAGCTCTGCAGCAGTCTGACAAATAGACATGATATAGTGAGCAATAATCACACCCATGATGGCATGATTTATAAGGATTTTACAAAAAGTAAAACACATGAAGTGGAGAAGCTATAACTTCGGTTTTGCAAATCTAGAAAGGAAACTAACAACCATGACATCGAGAAGCCATACCTACCAAAAATGAATTAAGTATTTTGGCGACACATAATCAATCTTTAACTTCTGTAGAGACCCTCATCAATTTTAAAAGGCAATTTTAAAGGCCATTCTATCAAATTTGGCAGGGATTGATTATGATTTTCACTCTCATTAAATTATTTCTTGTGTCATAACGTATCATATTTCATTCACTCATATCCCAGCATGTCTTCAGGGAAAATGAAGAAGAATTTCACCATATTGATCTAACCAAGTCCGGTGCAACACCCCTTCATATCCATCATCATATCTCCGTTCCACCTTAATTGACACATGATGAGAATAATTTATTCATCCTCACACTCATCAAGAGGTAAAATAACCAGCATTTAATTCCCGTATATACAGTACTTAGGAAAATGGAAAGGAGCTGTAAAACTATGGTTCTCGTGAGGAGCTGACCAGGATTTATGTTGAGAGCTCAATTTTATTACTGTATTTTGAAGGCCACAGACTTTTAAGAAGAATCTCATACGAAATATGAATATTTTTTCCCTCATTTGAGGACCACTTGCCTCCTTAGCTCCACCCTCTCTAGCCTTGAGAGAGTCAAATTTCAGTAATGTCATCCCAAAGTACACCACTAGCTATTAAAAACAAACTTAATCATAAATCAAACACAAAAGGTGATTGGATCTTGAATAATTAAAGTAAAAGAACAAACCTTGGTTAAGATTCCAACACCACACTCAATTGCGATTTTAGTCAAGAAAAGATCATCAGCAAGCAACCTTTCCTTAAACCCTCCAAAACGAAGCAGCCAGCCAAGAACAGGAGAGTTCTCGAGGTCAAAATATCTATGAACAACCATGGCCGGAACCTTCCCCAACTCAATGCCAACAGCCAAATCATCGGGAATATTGTCCAATGATCTACCCACCTCAGCTAAGGCCACGAGCGCCTCTCCCCTGTTTATCTTCACCACATTTCCATCAATATTTTCTCTTCCATCAACACTGGAGAAGGTGGCGAAGGAAGGACGAGAGGGTAGTTTTGGCGATGAATTGGAAGAGAGAGTAGTTATCCGCAAATGGGCATCCAAGAATACGTTAGTGACGGATGATGGGCAGTATTGGTAGAATAGATAGGGCGATGCAACGAGTTGTGTTGCTAGGTGCGAGAAAACTGCGGTCTTCATGGCGGCGGTGGCGGCGGCGGTGGCGGTAGCGGTGGCGGTTGAACGTGTGCGTAAGTCTAAATTAAAGAGAGGCGGCGAGCCGTCGTTGGCTTGCAGACGGTATATGAATTCGAAGCAAGATGACGCGACAACAGCAAGGGGCCTTCTCTTATTTAAAACGAAATAATAGTAAATAAAATAAAAACTATCCAAAATTTAAATTAATTAATAGTATTAATTTTTAAAATAAATTAAGATACTTTGATAAAAAAGTATAATAACATCATATGCTTAAATTAATATGTTGAAAAAGAATTAAAATTGACAATGCTAATAAAATTAATAACAATAATAAAAAAGAATACCAAAAACTAGGGATGAAATTTGTTCGATTTTAATACGAAAATTTTGTAAAATTAATTCGAAAACAAGATTTTCATTTTTTTAAAAATCATTTAAACTGATTTATGGGAGACTTGTGAAAAAATCCTTAAATCTTATTTTGTTTTAAAGTTCAGTACCTGTGTCAAAGAAATTATGTTTAAGTTATCTGACACAATCTTTTCCTTTGTAATCAGTCCCTAAATATCCTATTGACATAAATATCATTGTCTTCTTCTTCATCCCACAACTTGTGAGAATTTATTCTGTTTCGGGAACCAAAAATTCAATTTTTATGGATCGAAACTTATGTTGTTTTGGGTAAAATTAATGCTGCTAATTTAGGTCAAATAATGTTGTATTGGAACAAAAAATTTGATTTATCATGGATCGAAGTGGATGCTTTCTTGATCGAAACCTTGTTTTTTTGATAAATTTGTCAGCATCTTTTATGATTACATTATGTTGTTGGTGTGGACTGGGTTAAGCTACAATTTCACAATGTTTTGGGTTCGAAAATCATGATTTTGGATTGACATATTTCTGTTATCTTTAATCAAAATATTGATGCATGTTGGCGAAACCGTACTGTTGTTTGATTGGAATTTTTACTTGCTTTTAATTTGATTTCCCTTGCTGTTTTGAGGTCGAACCCTTAGTGTTTTTGGATAAAAATCATAATATGGTGTTGTTCGAATTTGCTATTGTTTTAATTCTTGATTATTTGATTAATACATCATTCAGTTCATGTATGGATGACAATAGGACGGGTTTGGCCAATCCCAAGATCCGCCCTGCTACACAAAAACCCCGCCCCGCCCTGCCTCGCCTAGACCCACTAACCGCCCCGCCTCGGGTCCAATTTATTTAAAAAAATAAAAAAAAATTAACCAATCCCGAGAAATTAGCTGTCGAGAAACACTTCAGTAATGTTTGAGAAGTTTTTATAGTTTTCTTTTGAGTTCGATTAGCTATAGGATTCGATATTAGTATTTTGACTTCGTATTCGTCAAAAAAACACCGGGTATGATAGTATAAAAATAGAGAAAAGGAAGCCACGGAAGTACACTAATTGCTGTGTGGAAGTATGTACATTTGGGGTGAGGAAATTGGTTCCAAAATTAAATTATATTCAATATTAAATTTTAAAAAAAATTAATAATGTATAGCGAGGCGAGTATGAGGTGGGTTTGGCCAATCATGGGACCCGGCCCACCCCGCTTCCAAACCCTGGTTAAAGCGGGTCAAGACCCGCCCAGATTTTACTTGATTAATGTTGTGTTGGAAGGATGTAGAAGTTTCTCAATTTCATTTTGTGTGGGTTCGACTTATATTGCTGTTTGGAGAAGGAAATTGTGTCGACGTGTTAGCTTATTGTCCAATCTAACTTAAAAGCTTGACCGGAGCAAAAAATGAATTAACAGAAGCTGTGGAACACAGCATTGGAGTTAAATAGTAAAAAACGGGAGGCCTTGACTTAGTTAAATACCAGTATTATCCAGATATTCCTTGAGCCTATGCAGTCATTCATGTTATATTCTTGGATTCATTAAAAATCTTGGGACATCGAAAATAAGAATCTTGAAGAGAGACGTGCAATAAAGATCTCTTAAGCTATTTAGATTCTAACGTAACATTGCACCAGACACTTCAATAAAAAACCTTACGTTGCTTTACACCTTGCTCCTAAACTCTACACCATACACACACCTTAGTTCACCTTGTGTTTCTAAGAACTATGTCTATACATAGTGCCTTATCTAAGATTTCGATTAACCCGTGAAATATAGAGCACCCATGAAGAGTTCAAGTCCAACAATACGCACACGAGTATTTTGATGAGCTTGAAATATATTATTTTCAGTGAGCAACAGGATCAGAATTGATGGTAAGAATTAGTAGGAAGATTGCTAACCTATTCAGAATGTCAGTAGGATCAGACCAATAGCATTCCTGCATTAAGCATACAGCATCAGGAAATGAAAGCTTCTCACATAAACCATCCAAAGCACCAGTTCTCATTTCGTCATTTCAGCCACTACTGACTCATCCAAATTCAGATAGCCATTTACATATAGCTTTTGCATATAATTATCCTCTTGAACCAAAAGTCAAACACCGGACAGAATCTCATATTGCATCATGAAACTCATTTCAGCAACAAAAGCACCATAATACACAGACTACACAGTTCCAAACGTCAATGCTCTTGATTTCTCGAAAAGAAACGGAACCAATCAACGGTAGTTACATTGATTGTATATAGACAAAATCCCGTTTTTACAAGCTGGTTGCAATTAAAAAGGCAAGCATGGTTTGAAAATTTGCAGGTACTTGAGCCACTCAGGATCAAGAAGAAATAAGATTCAAGCAAACAGCAACTAACAATTAGAGGGGAGATACAGAGACAATACATGAATAGAGACACAAAAACTGGGCTGGAAAAAAGAATTTAACAGTCACATCAAGACTAATTTACTACCAATGAAACAGAGAGCATTCTCAAACATCCATCTGCAGTTCATACTCGAAAAATAACATGCTTGTACATAAATGTGAATGGAAAAACAATAAATCTTTGATAAATTAGAAATACTAAAGTAACTTTTAACTTGATCACAATTAAACAAACATATGTAATCGTTGGCAATACGGAGGCATAAAATAATTGGGGTGGAACTCAAAATTCTTTTTGATTGTTTTCAGCCGCCACTTTCCACTACTTATCGGCCACTGATGTAAGTTCAATAAACCAAAGTTTAGCTAGCAAGTAACAAGGAGGAAAAGAACATCAAATCTAAAACATTCTTATACCGTTTCAACCAGATTCAGAAAATTTTACAGAAAAAGGTAATTGTGAAACCAAATAAGCTCTGTATCCCCCACAAATTTCCACTCAAGCTCAATCTGATTTCGTTCCACAAACAATTCAAAAGACCACACGGAATTGCGGTGCCTCGGCGCCGCTTGCCGGCAGAATCTCCCAACGGCAAGGTTCGAGTTCGTCAGACACAGGGCAAAATCCCGCCAGCGTCACCTTGTCAGCGGAAGCAGCGACCGAACCGAACTCGAACACCGATATGTCGGCTAGAAGCGGGTCTGGTTTCCGAACCTCCATCGCTCCGTTCATGCCGGGAACCTCCGACACCGTTTTGGAATCGGGTTTAGGTTTCCGAATTGGTTCCTCCTGCTTGTTTCCATTGCCGTTACCTTTTCTGGTGAACCACGACAGAATTCCCATAGGGATAGGGTTTTGTGTTACAGAAGACGCGAAATTCAGTTGTAACCAAACAATGGTTTAGGCTGAGTCTTAGCCTCTAAAACCGCTGTCCATGTGAACCAGGACCGAACCGTTAAACAATATGCCAACCGGTTAACATCGAAATAAATATTACCTTCAGTTTTAGTGGCGGACACAGAATTTATAGGAAAAAATAGACAAAAAATTTTAATTTCTGGCCAAATAAAAATTTAGGGGTCAAAATATAATTTAAAAGGGGAGCAAATGTAATTTTTGAGGGATAAGTTACAATTTTTAAGGGTAAACTTACAATTTTTTAAAAAAAATTTGAAGTAAAAATCATTTTTTTAGCAGGGGCACCCCTTGCCCCTTACTAAGTCCGCCCAGGAATACCTTCCCTAGAACTAACTTCCTAGTTTCACATGCATCACTTTGCAGATGCAAATCCATTCCTCTTTATAATTGTCCCTACTTAATTGCTAGAACATGTTAGTTACTCCAAGTGTTTATCCAATAAACATGGATTATTTTTTGCTTTTATTTTGAAATCTGCATGATTTATTACATCAAACTTAATTAGAATCCAATCCAACATATTTTGAAAACGTTGCTGTATCTTTGCGTAGATTCCTAATGTTGGTTTTTTTTTTTTTTTTTTGGTGCTTCTGATTATCACAACCAGTGGCGTATCTTATAAAGGCCACAAGCCCAAAAAATATATATTTTTTTAGTTTATGCAGCCCATAAATTGAGGTTGAATATACCAACAAGCCTATTTTTAATTTTTGAAGGACTTTTAAATCCCTACAAGGATAGACTCAAAATTCATTCATCATCCTTAAAAATCATTCATCATCATTCATGGTTTTATCATCGGTCATTCACTCATCTTCATTGACTCGCTATCATCCATCCAATGATCAGCCTGTCAAGTAAGATTTCTTCAACGTCAATATAAGATTGCCCAAAAAATATTTGATTTTCAAAATTATTTGCCAGATAACTCAGCGGAAAATTGAAATATATATTGACCCGTCGATTTTTATCAAACGATTTTTTTAGATCAATTATTAAGAAGTTTGGTTTCCCCAATAGGAAATGAATGACCGAATGTGTAGTGGCAATGGATCTCAAAAAAAAAAAAAAATTCTGGGCTTCGCCCCCAAACCCCTACAGCACTTTCGCCTCCAGTCCTCTATCTCTTTATATAAAATTTCTGGCTACGCCGCTGATCATAGCATTCACATGTAGACTACTACAATCCTTCCTTTTTCGAGGAACATATAGGTTTTAGATCCAGAAAATAGACATGTGGGAAAATAAACTTAAGGCACGGAAGACGGACATGCAAAGCATGCCACATAATGAATCATCCTCGGACTACATCTCTAATATTAATGAAGAACAAAAATCTTCACAGTTTATGCAAATAAAGGATACACAATACTAGAACTCCATTACACGTGATGCAAAGACATGGCGACCAGGAATTTATATTTGGGTGGGCTAAAGAAAATACAAACATAAATTTTTAGTTTGTAAAAAAAATCATTCTTAAATCTAATTTATCAACAAACGAACCTAGCATATCACAATAAATAACCTTTCAACCGAACGCACAAAAAAATAAATTTTAAAAAATTAGACAATACATTATTCAATCAAGTATTTTAGTTCTACTATAGTTTTATTTTATGAATCTATTGTTTATATTATCTATTATGTCAAAGGACCCTTTGTATTTATTTAAGATATGCATGCAAATTTAGGCTATGTTTGGTAGGTAGGATTATGTAGGATTATGGCTACTTAAATTAAATGTCCAATGTTTGGTTAGTTTTAAGCAATCCGGCCATTTTCCCGTCGGCCCGTGAATTAGGTACACTAAAGCCAGGACACTAACCCAGCTACCTCCCTCGGACTATAAATACATTAGTAATGATAAGGTGTTAAATGGCCAAAAACCCTTTGCCCTAGCCAAATGATAAGTTGAAGCAGGGGTATCTAAATTGAATCGGGGGTATTTTTGGGATATTATACAAATTTGTGTATATTTATCATACTCATAAAAATCATACCAAACAACACATTATTTCCTCATCATATATTACCCATTTTGTAATCACTATATTTATCACTCTATTTATTAATCATTCAATAATCACATTATTGTGCAAAAAAATTGAGGCTAAACTTAATCATCCCACTATTTTAATAAATAAGTTCATTATCCTAAGATAGTGGTGTCAAACGGGCCATGCCGGCCGTTTAATCGTGCCGGCACGGCACGAATAGTGACGTGCCGGCACGATTAAACGGCCCATTTCAAGTTTTTTTTTATTTTTTGGCTTAGCGATCGATCGCCACCTAATTGGCGATGGATTGCCAGTTAGGTGGCAATCGATCGTTACACTTAAAAAAAAATTTACTGTTTCGTGCCGTGCCGTGACGGCCTGTATGAGTCACTACAATCACTCAAACTTTGGCACCTTCGGTTAGGACATCCTACGTCTGCTGTAATTAAGCAAACCTTGAAAAGTTGTAATCTTTTTTTCCCTAGAAATGAAATTTTTCATACTTGCAAAGCCTGTGAACTAGGGAAAAGTCACAGAATTCCCTTTCTTTTATCTAATACAAAATTTTCAGGACCCCTTGAATTGATATACTCTGATGTGTGGGGACCCTCGAATACTATCTCTCGTGAGGGTTTTCGTTATTATGTTAGCGTCGTTGATGCTTACAGTCGATATACATGAATTTATTTTCTAAAACTTAAATCTGATGTTAATAGAGTCTTTATAATGTTTTAAACTCAAATTGAAAATCAACTCAACAAAAAAATCAAGATCTTACAAACTGATTGGGGAGGGGAATTCATGTCTTAACAAGTTACCTACAAACTCATGGCATAATTCATCGTCTTTCCTGTCCATATACATCGGAACAAAATGGGGTAGTAGAACGAAAACATAGACATATTGTGGAGACTGGTCTTACTCTGTTAGCTCACGCATCCATGCCACTAATTTTTTGGGCTGATGCATTTTCTATGGCTGTGTATCTTATAAATCGTTTATCTACTCCAATACTTTCTGGTGCAAATCCCTTTTTTAGATTATGGCATATAAATCCATATTATACTCTACTCAGGGTGTTCGGGTGCATGTGTTTCCCCTATCTTCGTCCATATAATACTCATAAGCTCGATTTTCGATCATCACCCTGCACCTTTCTAGGCAATAGTGACAAGCATAAAGGGTTTAAGTGTCTTAACAATGATGGGAAAATTTATATCTCCAGACATGTTAAATTTGATGAAACTTCATTTCCTTTCACACAACTCCTTCATCATCAAGATCAATATATCCCCTCCTCTCTCATCCTCTTCCTTTAATCCCACATTCTGGTTCACAACATAATAGTTCAGTATCACTTCCTATTTCTTCAACATCCTTAGAGTATGTCACCACCATCTTCTCCTCCAACTCATGATGATCCTACTTCCAGTCCAATTCTTCCAACTCCACCCTCATCTGTTGCTCCAAGTTCCTCTACCAATCAAATTTTCTCTCAGTCTAGTACTTCCAATGAAGATGATAGATCAGCTTCGTCCCATGGTAACTTACATCCCATGATCACTCGCTCCAAGGCAGGGATTTTTAAGCCTCGTGTTCTTGCTGCCAGCTTATCTTTATTTCAGGAACCACAGACTTTTTTGGAGGCAAAACAGAATCTGGAATGGAGTAAAGCTATGGACTCCGAGTATCGTGCATTACTGAACAATCATACATGGTCTTTGGTTTCTGTCCCACCTAATACTTCAATCATTGGATGCAAATGGGTGTTCAAAGTTAAAACCAATCCTAATGGCTCAATAGCACGATAGAAGGCGAGACTTGTCGCTAAAGGTTACTCTCAAACACCGGGCTTGGATTATACTGAAACATTTAGTCCCGTTGTGAAACCAACAACCATTCGAATAGTGCTGACAGTTGCCGTGACTAAAGGATGGGTTATTCAGCAGCTTGATGTGAATAATGCCTTCTTAAATGGCACACTCACTGAAATCGTATATATGCACCAGCCACCTGGCTTTGAAATTAAAAATAATGATGCTCCTCTAGTGTGCAGGCTACACAAAGCTATATACGGGCTTAAACAAGCCCCGCGGGCATGGTTTGACAAATTACGGAATGCTCTCCTTAATTTGGGTTTTGTTACTTCGAAAGCTGATACATCTTTATTTATTAAATTTAATCTTCATCGTGTTGTCTATATTTTGGTTTATGTCGATGACATAGTGGTTACAAGTAGTGACAGTGCTCATGTTCATAACATCATTCAACTACTAGACAACCAATTTTCTCTCAAGAACCTTGGCGAGTTGTCTTACTTTCTTGGAGTTGAGGTACAAAAGTCTTCAGATCACTCCCTGTTTCTAGCTCAATTTTGGTACATCAGGGATTTGCTTATCAAAACTAAGATGGATCATGCAAAACCTTTGCCTACACCCATGTCTACGGGTGTCAAACTTTACTCAAGGATGGAGATCCATTTGAAGAAGTTACTCTTTATAGAAGTACGGTCGGGGCTCTTCAATATTTGACGATCACGAGACCTGACATAGCGTATAGCGTCAACAAAGTGTGTCAATTCATGCACTCTCCGCTTTACACCCATTGGAATGATGTGAAGAGGATTCTGCCATTTCTTAATGGCACATCAGAACTTGGCATTTATATAAGTGCAGCTTCTCATTTTTCTCTACATGGCTATTCTGATTCTGATTGGGGTAATGATCCCGATGATCGAAGATCTACCTCCGACTTTTATTGGTTCCTTGGACATTCTCTATTCGTGGAGTTCGAAGAAGCAGACAGTAGTTTCAAGGTCAAATACAGAGGCGGAATATAGAGGTCTTGCAAATGCAACTGCTGAATTACTATGGATCAAGTCGCTTCTCACTGAACTTCATATTCGACAGCATGATGTTCCCACATTATGGTGTGACAACATTAGTACTATTGCATTAAGTGCCAATCCAGTTCTTCACTCCAAAACCAAACACTTTGAGTTGGATTTACATTTTGTTCGGGAAAAAGTGTTGGATAAGTCGTTACGTGTCCAATATGTTCCTTCTTATGAACAAACAACAGATGTTCTTACAAAACCTTTGTCAGCCATTGCGTTTTCGAGACAAGCTTCATGTGGTCTCTCAACCCCTACTCAGCTTGAGGGGGCAAGTGAAGAAGTAACATGACAAAGGCCCACTCTCAAGCCTTTCACCATTTAAGCCCATACATATAAATATCTAGGAATAAGATTTGTTCTCTGAAATTCTTGTTATTAGTTATAACAAACTTTCACAGAGTCTGTTTCAATGTTGTTATCATTTCACAGAGTCTGTTTCAATCTTGTTATCCGTAGGTTTATATATATGAGCAATGTTTATTGTAATTGTATGCACTGAATATATACAAAAATGGAATAATTCTATTGTTCCAAACTGAGTAACCATCTTCTTTCTTTTCTCACTATTAAGCCCAAGCACTAGGCTGAAGCCCAGTCCTGCCCCTGAATGAGTTTGCCCTGCACATGTAAGATCTTAGCAGCTGGAAAAACCCAAACTTCATCGAGAATGGGGCCGCAAAGAGTTCCATAGTCATTGATCTTGGTATGATAGTATGAGTGAAAAAAAGTTAATCTGGTACGGTCCAAAATAGCCATGAACTGGAAACTGTAATTCTTGAACTTGCCCTTTCCTTCAGATTGGAAGGGACTATGGAGCTTTCATGGCAGATTAGCAGCGAACGCTTCGACAAACATGGATCCGTGGCACCCACAGAAAAGGTAAGAGAATATAGTGAGAATACACGGGTTTTAACTCAAAATCAATTGGTTTTGAGTTGGAACTCCATTCATTCTTAACATGGTATTTGAGCAGACTTTTCATGTAATTGGTTGTTCCGCTCGCATGCTCACCATCACCCGCTTTATCAATCCACGAGTTTGACTTGTATAATGTCACACATGAGGTGAGATGACGTGTTGTTGAAAGTTGTCTCACATTATGAATATATAAGTTATGTTAGTTCTTTATAAGATATCACCAATTGGTTGACTTTGAACCTTGTGTATTATTAACATAGTAAACTTTTTTGGAGCCCATTTATTATCCTAAGAAAGGATATGAAAACAATTTACATTGCAGTTTGCATCTCAAGAATTATATTTTGTCCTTCCTAAAATTATATTTGACCCTCTAAAATTTTTTTGGCCCTCCATTTTTCATGTTATATTTTTTGTCCTCGTAAACAAAAATTAGGCGTTCGCCGCTTATTATTATACAGATTTCCAGGTAGATCGGGTACTTTACGAGCACTTGACAATTCGTGTATATATCATCCATCATGATTCATGCTACATAACCAGCATTCTATATCAAGGTAAGTTTGCTAGGTTGCCTAGCCTGACTATATATTAATAATTCACATGACAGTTTAATTATATTTTCAGATAGTTTATATGATAAATAATTAACTATATTATATTGAACAAGGATGTATTTTTATGTATGCATATAATCATCCAAAGAAATGTTTTATTAAATGCAAACTCTCTCTTTTCAAATAAATTAAATTACAAATAACACATTTCCAACTACCTCTACCGACACCATTCATGAGGAGGGTCGGCTATTAAAAGTTCTATAACTTACATATTTCCACATCAAATTAACCCAAAAACTAAATACTAATGTTTAAGATTTCAATGATAAATAATCTATAAAATAATGTATTTTCTACTACATATATATGCAGTGTAGCATATACAAAATCAATCCTTTTGCGCAGAGCAGCGTGGGAAGGAATTGGCTCCTGCACTTAACATTGTAATCTGAGAGCAAAATGCTTCTGCCTTTTGATCTTCTCCCTTTGTGCTTAATTTGACATTTTCCAGCGACAGATTTCTGCATGGAACCGAATCACTGCAGTTGAAATTGATGGCCACCTTTGTAGCACTTGTGCCTCTTATATTTCTGTACACTATGTTCTCCACTTGCACTGCTGAATTCTGCATTAATTGGTTTTCATTATATGAGAGACTTGTCACTTGTAAATAACAAATTTTAATCGGGTTATTGGCAACGAACACACGTATGATTTCCCAAGTAGCCAAACTACCATCAATGTCGTTTGAAAATAGACAGTTTGACCCAATGTGATTTTCAAATAGTCTATGGTTTGAAAGTAGACAACTTACTCCACTACTGTTGTTTGTGAAAGTTTACTCCGTCTAGTTTGTGAATAGATGCAGAACACTACATCCGTGTATGGTATGTTTTGCAAAACACATTGGGATAAAGTGTTTAGTACGTACCTGCTTGACACATTTTTTATTTTTGTCACAGTAGTTTTGGTTAATGATAATGGGATTGGAAACATCCTGCATCAGGATATCTTCAAACTCGATGTTTCTTGCACTTCCACTCCCTCCCTGCCAAGTTTTAATTCTGACTCCATTAGTTGCTCCTGTAATCTTGACACTCTTCACCAAAATATTTGAAACATGGTTTTCCACATTATTTTCACCTAAGCTTCCAATGCTGAGAATCAAATTTAATTAATTAAATTCCTTAAAACACAATTAAAAAATATCCAGGTAATTAAAAAAAATTGTATAAAAGTTACCTGATTCCATGTCCTGGTCCACACATTATGTCCTGCACTCGAACATTGCTTGTCCCATTCACTATTGAAATGCAGTCATCACCTATACATCACAAAACAAGAAGATTAATCAAAGTCATCATTTACTAGCTTTCATTTAATATATAAATTATGCAATATTAAATGGATGAACCCATTTACCAGTTTTGATTATAGAGTTCAGAATATTGATATTTTTTGTTTTGGTGATATGGATTCCATCGGTGTTAGGGCTATCTCCTGGCGCTGTTATTCTAATATTCGATGCCTCAACATCAACACAATCCTCAAAAACCATATGCATCTGTTGTGCGTCTTGTACCTTTAAATTCGTCACATTTAAATTCGCGCATTTTTTAAATGTCAATGCCTGTGTGGAAAAAAAAACAAAAACAAATTAATATTTAATTTTTTCTTTAATTTTTGAATTAAATTTGAGGAATGAAAACAATGACGTACCGTTGGTGCACTTTGAGCTTGGCAAGGCTTCAAATGAAATCAAATAAGGAAGAAAATGTCAAAAACATATTGATTATTCTGAACAAATCGATTATATTGTAAAATATATATTTTGAAATAATGAATTAAGTATATATATACCTCAGTTTTCTTGATTTTGCAAGAATTTCTCCACCATATTTCACCATTGCCATCTATCGTACCACCGCCAAAAATATTCATATTCGTAACATCTTCAAACTTTATCCAAAGTCTCTTAGGGGTGTCATACATTTGAGATATAGCCTTGATTGTACCTTGGATCTAAAATGAGAGAATTGAATCGTCAATTACAACAATCAATCTGTATATTCATCAAAAAATTTATATAGCAAACACACACACATAGGGGTGGAGCCACGTTCGGGCAAGGGGGCAAGCGCCCTCCTAGCACAAAAAATATAAGAGTATAAGAATATAAATTTAACTCACCTCCATAGAAACATAATTCTTACAAGGGCCTGAAAAATTAACATGTTTTACGTAATATGTTTTCCCTTTTGGAACCACAAACTTTGATGGATTTGAAGAATTACAAGCCTTGTCCCAAGCTCTGCTGAATGCCTAAAAATGAAACATAATAATGACATTGGTGAAGAACTGATAGAATCAATAACTACAATTTATCTAACAGTTCTCAGAAAATATAAGAAGATCCATATCACAGAAATAAAATGATTTAAGAGTAAGTTGATGTATAACAAACATACATCTAATTAATTATAATAAATTAAACCTGTGCATTATCTGATTTTCCATCAGCTTTGGCTCCGAAATTGTCGACATTGATCAGCACCTGTTGTGATGTAGTGTGTTGCTGGTTGTGATCTTTGGAATTCTTTCGGTGCTTGTGGGATTTTCTTCCATGACAAGAGGATGAACATAATAAAATTGTCAAAAGTACTGTGGCGGATAAAAATCTGGACATCATTATTTTCTTCATTTCTTGATATAGAAATACCAGATTTTTGTAAGTATTCGTTAGACCAAAGATAGAGTATATATATAAACAAAAATAGCAGCAAGATGAATGCTTAAATATGTGAAAGGGAAATGATTTCTTGGCGGGATTCATCTTTTTGCTTGAAGAATCACCATTGGTGTGCTGGTGTTGACTCTTCAGGTAAATTTCAACTGAGGAAATTGAGTAATGGTTAGTTACTCTGACATACATGTATGAATTTTCATATATACAATATATTAAGTACACAACTAGCCGAATAAACAAGTTCAGTATTAGATATAATGGTGAAAGAATTCACACCAAATTATTTGTCACGGATAAGCCTATTTTTTTTATAAAAAAACACACACACACACATTTCTTTAACATAGGACATTAAAATAACCAAGGTCGGAGCTAGGATTCAAAAATACATGGGGCTGACCGAGCTAGGTAGGGCTATCACGATTTAGAGGTGTGTGCTAAAAACTAAATTTTCGATAATTAACACTAAAAAAATCTTTTTTGAAAATTTGCATGCCCACCATAACCCAATGGTGGCTCTGCCCCTAGGAATGGCAACAGATCGGGTATGGGACGGGTTTGGCCAATCCCACGACCCGCCCTGCTACACATAAAACCTGGACCGCCCGCCCCGCCTAGACCCGCGAACCCGGCGAGTTTACCCGCCCCGCCCCGGTTCAGTTTTTTTTTTTTTTTTTTAAAAAAAAAAATTTAGCTAGAAATCAATTTTGAAACACAAAAGTTAAGTTTTGTGATTAAATTTCATGTTTTCTCTAGTATATATTTATCTTTAAACTACTAAATATTTATTAATTTACTCTTATTTCCTTCAAAATGTCCAACTTCTTTAACATGAACACATGAATTTTGATATAAAATTAAATAATAACATTTTATTGTTCAATCAAAGAAGTAAATTGTATAATCAATATCATATTTTTTTTAAAAAAAATTAAAAATGTATAGCGGAGCGGGTCCGGGGCGGGTTCGGCCAATCCCAAGACCCACCCCGCCCCGCTTCCAAACCCGGTTGAAGTGGGTCCAGACCCGCCCCGGTGGGGCGGGTTCAATGCGGGTCCGGGTTTGAACTTGTCCCATTGTCATTCCTATCTGCCTCTGAAATATCACAAAGATAAGTTAGGGGAAGATTAGAGAAAAAAAAAGATATTTTTGCATGTATACATTTATCAATTTACAAACTATTTAATTTATCCTTTTGACTTAATTTGTTTAGGAAAATTATAATGTTACCAAAGTCCATTTTTTGCCATTTAGTTTCCTCTTTGTTTAAAAAGTGCATGGACCAAGTTTGATTTTCTTCGGTCAACAACATTCTTCACGTTAAAAAGAGACGAGCTTCATCTTGAAATTGGCCAAACATATGAATAATAATATCATAAGAACATTTGGAACCCATCACTACAATTTTGTGTCGCTACTTTTTTGTTCACATCTTCTACACCCATGCCGCCACGCATATTGCACATATATAAAATAGTGAACAAAATATATAGATTTTATTCAATTATTTAATATTATTAAATCAAATTAAATAGATATCAATAAAAAAGGCAAACCCGGTGCGCGAAGCTCCTGCTATACATATGATACGAGAAAGGGTGGGGCCACTTTCGGCATAATGTACTCAGTCTTCTCTTGCAATGCAAGATGCTGTTTTCACTACTCGAGCTCATGACCTCCAAGGTCACATGACAACAGCTTTAGATACCCGAGAAAATTTTAAAAATAGAGAGATAGATATGTTAAATAAATTCAAGAATATTTATCAATATTGTTTCATTTAAAATAGAATTTAGGAAGAGTGTCTTTTTATAAATACTATAGATATTTTATATATAACATGCTTAAATTGATTTTACATGTTTAAATATGTGAATGCAAATTACAATGTTTGGAGAAAAAA
Organism: Haberlea rhodopensis; assembly: GCA_907163345.1. Classification (NCBI taxonomy): domain Eukaryota; kingdom Viridiplantae; phylum Streptophyta; class Magnoliopsida; order Lamiales; family Gesneriaceae; genus Haberlea; species Haberlea rhodopensis. The sequence goes on from CAJQUN010000401.1 coordinate 345,037, forward strand.
AAAATTTAGGCAAATCTTACACAGGGAATACTAAATATTTGTATGACTAAAACCTTTGGGTCTGGTTCTTATGCGTTGATTGTGATCTTATCAACGGATGCCAATTTTAATACTTTTGGTTTTTGGAATGTCTTAGGTCTTAATGAGGGTTAGCACGTCTTTAGTTTGTTTCGTCGGGTCTAGATGAATATGTGTTGTAATTGTTTAGTAATCTAATATTTTCACAGTTATAAAAAAAAATTAAAAAATTGTGTGGTCGCAAAATAAATATTTTTTTTAAATGTATGTGCCTTAAATTTTTAATGTTTTGACATATTATGTCAACGATGTTGGGTTGTTTGGTGGAGTGGAGTTGGGGGAAATTAGCTATATTACTAGTAATTGACAATTTGACCACTTTATGTGCAAGAATTAAGGTGCTGTGTGGCGTTTCAACGAGGGCAAACCTAAATAGGGGAGTTGTCCACTAATTATATTAAAAAAATTTGTTAAATACCTTAAAAACGTATTCTTTGCACGTACTTATTTGATTGTTCTAATTCGCTAGTTGATATTCCTAATTTTTTCTGATTGTTAGAATCTTCTATAATCCACTATTTTGGAAATCATATACAACATCTATCTCCACCAACTACTTACAAGTTTTAAAAAATACCTTATAATATAATATAATTTCAAAAATTAGAGCTGTCAAAACGGGTCAGCCAGATCCAAATAGGTTGTCCCATACAACCCGTGGTCCAAACAGGTTGACAGGCGGGTTAGAAAACCCCAACTCAACCTAAGATGGATCACCAGTTAGGTGAGTCATCCTGCCAAAAAAATAAAAAAAAAATTATTTTATTATACGTTAGTGAATTAAAATTACTAAATAACTAAATTATTAATAGATCATATTTTAATTAATTAATCCAAATTAATAATAAATTAATTAATCGATCCAACACGTGGGTCAATCCACCAACCCAAACATGCTGATCCGTTTAGGCACGCCTTTAGGCGGACTGAACAAGTCTTTGACACATACCACTTATTTTGCGGGTCGGGTTGGGCCAATCCGACAGACCCAAACCATTTTGAGAGCTCTACCAAAATGCGTTATCAAGTTACCTTTTACAAATTTGAAATTTTATTTTATTTATTTTTGTGAATCGTTTTCAAGCAAACAAATTTTTTTTCTTAAATATTGTCTTGTCGCCTACATTTATGTGCAAATTACTAGTAATTAATTCGCAAAATTATTTGCATAACTCGTCGTGGTCGATGTATGCACAAATAACATATTAATTTGACCTTCTGCTGGTAAACCGTGGACTATGGTTTATAAGTGCCTTGTTCGTTTCCACCTTACTGGAATTAAATGTCATTCTAATAGGTTAAAGCAACACTAAGATTTATATGACACAAATAGTCTTATTGTTATAAAAAAAATACTGTCGGCTGACATATGGCAATACATGCAACTAATTGTCATATGAATATTGTGCATTTTGGGGTTATATTTTAGCTGACTATTATGTTCACTAGTTTAATATTTTATTTTATTTTTTCTACAGTAAGATCAACTTTTCTATCATATTTCTTTTAATCATCTTGCTTATATTTATTGTTCAGTGTCAATTTTTGCACTCATGAAACTTGGATACGCTTGTAACACCTTTCCTGCGGCGGTCGCAGGCTTCCACCACAAGTTAGAACATCGATTGAATCTCAGGCAGGTACCCGCGCATAGCACAATAGAATTCACCAACCTAAGCCGCCAGCATTCCTTGATCAGCCATTGAATTCCAGGTATGTTATCTCCTTCCTGAGAAAATGAAATTACAAGTGTTGCATTAGAGATAGGATACGAAATCATCAAACAAAACTTACTCACACATAGTTACCTCATTTATAGTAAGTATAACACACAAATATGTAGTCTATCACTTTTGATCCAGCACACATCAACATCTCACGAAGACGGGGAACGAAGGCAAATCAACACAACTAACTTCGAAAATGTAACAGATAGATAAATTAATAACAAATAAGATTGATCAGCTACCAGGTCAGGGAAGGCATGCAACAGATGCGGAGGGTGAAGAAGCTGGAAATTCTCTGTGGAGCTCCTTAACCTTTGCAGCGAGTGACTCTGCATCAATGCCCATATCACAAAGTGCAATGAGAATTGAAAGAGTATCTCGATTGAGCCCGGTTTCAAGGATGTTTGACATGTGGAACACCGTGTCCACTGATTCTCATGCAGCTTTCGGATCTATTTTCTGGAAAAAAATACAGCATTTTCACTTCGAGAAACAGATTAAATATGGAAAAAGAATGAAAACTTGTTCGGAGAGTAAGGAATAAAGAGTTGCGGTATTATCATGCTCATCTTCAAAGATGAAGGCAGCTCAGACATATTATAAGATTCCAAAGACTAAGAATAAAGAAAAATGAAAAAGGAATGCAATTTAGAACATAAAATATCACCTCAACACATATATATGACTTCTAATGACATTTGATCAGCTGTACGACCGGGTAAAGATCAAATGGAATCTTTTTAAGTCCAACAGTGTTTCTGGCCCTTTCTTAAAGCTCTGGTAGCAGCAGCATGTTCCGAGTTTTACGTAGCAAAATAAGAGTGAGTCCGGATACAAAGCTTTTGTTTGAAAAGAGTGTCGGATAAGCTTTTCCTTGAAAAAAAAGAACCATTTTGAAAAACACCTTTAGCCAGAAAGCCTAACTTTTGCGCTTATGCTTCAACTTCATTTTTTTAAAAATTAAACAAAAAAAGACTTTTTTCGCTATCCTATCCAATCATTTAACTGCTTCTCCGTTTAACAAATTTGCGGAGAAAACAATTCAATGGATTGCCACTTAACATCTCCTTCAACCAAGATGCATCTACAATTCAAAATAAATATTCACTATTCTAATTTTGATCTCCGCATAGTAGTGTCAACAAACTGATTTTGACCTTTATCTCATCAATAACCTATTTTTAATCAACTTCCATTTCCAAGCACATTTAACTAGCTTAGATCTAACTAGGAGATGCCATTTATGAAGAACACAAAAAATCCATAGTAAAAAAGCAATTGTTATACAATAGAAAATAAAAACACAGTAACTATCACTTTGAAGATTTTAAATCGACTGAAAGCAATCAACTAAACAAATCAAAAAAGTATGCAGCAAATAAGCCACATCCCTCAGAAGTGCCTATTATCTACCTTGCATAATAATAAGGCCCCTCCACCTCCTGCGACAGCAAGAGGGAGCTCCAAATATGCATGGTTTCAGATTACTAAATGTTTCATCAATGGGATGTGCCAATTTCATTAAAAAGTTTAATAGCTGCAGAAAGAAGCCTACGTTTAAATAACAATACAAGTGCAATAAAATTAATACAGAAATGTAGTGATTATAGACTAGCTAAGATTTCAATTCCCTGCTTCAATTTTGTATAATAAGGTTGTAAAACCCAAATTTCGAAGGAAGATTAATGTATAGACGTACCAACGAAACCTTTCGAATGTATTAGATACGTAATAGGGTAATTTTAAACGGTATGAAAATTGAGAAAAAAATTGGCGGATAAACCAAAAGTTAAAATGAACATATATACGTCATAATAAACAAAGAAACAGACAGGATTGAGAGAACCTTACCATGGTAGCGGCAGTGGGTAGCAGCGGCGGCGGCGGCGGCGGCGGAGGGTGCACAGGATATAAGAAATTTAGGGTTTTGTTTTAGAAATGACCCCTATGTTTTAAGTGTCGCTGCAATGTAAGATAAGCGTGGAAAGTGGAACGAACGTTGCCTTAGATTTCCGAAATTTTGATAAACCCGAGATAACATTAGGTTGTGTTAGGGTGTATAAATTTATTTTAATTAGAGATTTAATTTGATAATGAATTTAAAATTTAGATTTAAAATATATATATTTTAGATTTATCTATAATCCATCATAATAATTATTAAATTATATAGATTAACAAATAGATGAATTTAAATTATGATCAATTATAATTATTCAAAATCATTAAATAGATTTGAAATTAATACTTCAAATCTCTCACCTAACCCTATAATTTTTATTTTAAAATTTTTCACATGTGTGCTTGCACGTATTTACACACGTGTGCTTGTGAGTATTTACATTTTTATTTATCTACAGAAAACTGATCAGTTTGTATTAATTAATCTCACTTGATTTACATCACTCACTTAGGGGCAATTAGAACTAATATCCTGATGTTAAGAGATCTATATTTTATAATTAACTATTTGTTTAATTTTCTAAATATGCAAATATACAATGTCAATCTAAAATTAGAAGACAATTTTTTTAATTCTAAAGGAGCAATTGACCACCTTAAAAAACTTTGATTCTAAATAGGGTAAAAAGTGTTAAACCCCCTAACCTTCACCACATTTAGCATTTTACTCAATAACCTTTCAAAATATGCATTTAACTCTCTGAAAATTTGTATATAGCGCACTTAACTCCCTGAACAAAATTCGGGAACAATTTTTCGAAATATTATGGCTACAGGTCCCTCATGTGCGTCATATATGACACGGTCGAAGGTATGTATGTCTTTTCATATTTTTTCTGCAGATGCTTTACCAGTAAAATTCCTCGATCGTGGGTATATTCATAAAATTCATTTTCAAGTATTTTCTGATATGTATACTCATTAAACATACATACATTCGACCGCGACATGTGAGACGCACGTGAGAGAATCTGCAGCCAGAAAATTCAAAATATTGTTCCCAGATAGTGTTCAGGGGGTTAAGTGCACTACATACAATTGTTCAGAAGGTTAAATGCACATTTTGAAATGTTAGGGGGTAAAGTGCTAAATGTGGTGAATGTTAGGGGGTTTAACGCCTTTTACACTTTTAAAAATCTAAGAAGTAAAAACTACAATTTTGGTCATATAAGTTGTTCATTTTTAGTCATGTAAGCTTTCAAGTGGCGGTTTAGTCAGGTAAGTTGGTCATTATTTTCACTCTCAATCATTTTTCACCGGAGTTATGATGTGATACTGGACACATTAGCAATGCTTGACCACATTTCAGTTGGTGCCGCATCATCAATTTTCAGCGACAAATCATCATTTTCCGGTGCCACGTCATAAGTCCGATAGAAAGGGAACAAGACTGAAAACTTAACGAGTCTAAAAGTTAAAAATGCCCAAAATATGGGACCAAAATTGTAATTATCTCAAACAAGAAACACGGGCATCACACAATCAATTGTACAGGTAGAAAAGTAATACTCAAAGGCACGGGACCTGTCTAGAATCAACAAAAGCTTACTTGGCCAAAGACATTTAAAAGCCTGAGCCAAGTTTTAATCGAAACGGTTGCAAATTATCTAATAAGCGACTCCACTCACCTGGCTGCAACTATAACATAACATCAATAGATGAATTTTGTAACACAGACAACCAGACTCACCTTTAAGAATACCATACTTTTTAACGGCAGAACTAGGGGGAAAATTCCGGTGAGACGCCATCAAGGAAACATTCCCTCAAGAAACTCGTTAAAGTTATCCACATCGTCCATCTTCTTGGCACTGGCTGAACTAGAACCCCCATTGTCTCCTAAAAGAACAAAGTGAAATATTGGTGCATACCATGTGCTATGTTACCATACCAAGGCAGCACGGTAGGAAAAAGATGTTGAAATGTCATGTACATATTTTTTTCTTTCTAAAAATCCAATTTTCATTCTCCAAATACAGAATACTGCCCCCCGCCCTCAATTCCTTAATCCACCCTACGTCAGATAGGTTCATCTTGAAAAAAAACTATTAACTCATATGCTTATGCTGTTTAATTTACAAATAGTTTTAGTAAATTAAGCCGTTTGTTCATTGTTGCCACTAAAACACTTTTCAAGTCGACTCATTATCTAAAGTAGACACAAGAAGTAAAATATTACCAAGGACTAGAAAACCTCAGTTACAAAATGTAGCACGACTCAAAACACATGGCTAACCAACACTTCCAGTAGATTAAGATCTTCAAGCCTTCACAGATCAAGAAAACGCATGCCTTTCAAGAAATTTAAAATTTCTGGCAGCTGATCTAAGTTCAATTAACAGTATCCTATCTGTTCAAGAGACAAGACCAGCCGCATTGTACTTCGTTAGGCCAACCCAGGGGCGAATGTACTTGAAGGGGTGGCTGCCCCCATAAAAAAACATTACCCTAATTTTTTTTTAAAAAAAATTGCTTTTTACCTCCCTAAAATTATATTCGACTCCACGAAAAGAAAATTTGCCCACATAAGCAAAAATTCTAAATTCGCCCTGGGCCAACCATAAGAACTATAATATCTTTCCTCAAACTCAAAACAATTTTGGTAATATTTTAGAACTTCATTTTTTTTCATTTTTATATGGAATCAAGAAACTATATTACCACTATCTTATCTCATTTTGTATTTCTATTCCTCAGTAAAAGGGACAGATTAAGATGATGAGCGAGTTGCTCACACCCACTCCAAACAAAAAATCCTTTGATTTCTTCAACCCTTCCTTGAATTTCTTAGGTCTACCTTAATACCCTAGATTAACATTTTTAGTAAGCATCCTTACAGGACAAAAGTTGATTACTAGCTAGAACTTTAACAACCGAAAATAATATCTCCAAAAATTTTTTTCATATAATGCTGCATCATACCTTTTCTCCTATCTTTGCTTCTTCCAAGGTCAATCTCTGTATCTTCATCACTTTCAGACCTATCCCTGAAAAGAGGAAATGAATTATTCCAAAGCATTAATGATTTGAGTTTGAGTTTCGAATGCACTCTCCACTTTAACAAAATATGATTGAATAAAAACTGCTTCCCACTTTCAACACACCTTTTCTTACGACGTCTGTCATTCTCTTTTTGTCTCAATTGTTCTTTCTCTTTCAGTTTTTTGTGCAGAAGCTTCTCTCCGCATCTATTTTAATAGAGTCAACTTCAGATTGAAATACAGAAAATCGAAAGAAAAAAAAAAGAAATTCACCAACACAAGGATTATTAGTATTACTATTATTGAATAGTCATCGAAACAGTTAATAAGTCAGCTAATGCTTGCAATTAGTGATTATACAACTCTTAACCCCTCTACAAATGCACTTTTAACAGCCAAATGTTTCTCAAGAAAAATAAATTTGTGAAAGCTTAAACTTAAAATTCTAATTAATGCAAGTTCCATAACTTGAGGTATGCAGTCACAAACCATTATTCAAAATCCACATGTAATATGCCTGGTATTTGAAAGCACATTTTCAAACAGAAATACGACCATATAAATTTGTAGAAGGGTGAGGAGCAATAGTAACAGAGCATAGAACAAACCTAGATTTATATAGCATGCTAGAATTGTACTAAATTGCACACCCAGCTTAATATATTATCCATAAAAGTAAGCATCAATCTGTATGATGTTTATTTATGCCATTTCACTCTCCTCTGCACTTAATTTTACAATTTCATTGTCAAAATAGATTTTCCACAAAATCAATCAAATATAAAAATAAGACCAAATAGTAAGCAATTTATAATTACTCCAAATGTTTAATAATTGGCCAGAAATATTAAGAAAAAAAAAAACTTGAGACACCCAAGATTTTTTTTATTTCCTAAAAACGAATCTTAAAATTCTTAGAAAATCAGCTGCCTACAAATGCCATTCAGAAGCCAGCATGCCAGAACAAATTACTGTAAACGGTGAGGTTTGATTGTTCTGGTTTTTTTAATTCAAAAATCAAAGAAATTTGCTTGACAATGAGGATGAAACTAAAAAAAACTACATTCCCTATCGAACACTAGTTAGAGCTATGAATACTGCAAAAAAGATTGCATGCTAACATAAGTAGATGAAGGCCGATTATGCCAAATGTCAAGCAGGAGGGGTATCGTCAGTCACCTCTCACAGGCTACTAATTTAACCAAGGCCTGTTTGTTTTCTCCGGCTTCAAGATAAGAAAAGTTCACCTGCATATCGTAGAAAGTTACCAAAAAAAAGAACATTAAAAAGCTCATCACAAAATTCAACGATGCTAATGAATCTCATACATATTAACATAAAATACACATGTCTACATTCTTCATTTAGATGGAATTCATGAAGCACTGACAATGAGCAATAGCATTTTGGAGTACATAACAAACAGATTTGGGACAGAAATAACGAATTTGAGTGGTTGATCTAGCGAATCAGGAAACTCATACACTATGGTGGGCAGCAGGCTTTTTCAATAACAAGACATATGATTCAACTCTTCCTCTTCCTTCTCTACTTATTTTCTTCTTCAGCATTTTCAAATTCATTACTTTACATCACAAGATGCTAGAACCTTCATTTTCTCAAATGTTTTCATCATTTTCCTTTTGTTTCAATTTGAAAGCAAACTCTTGCCGGTGTGAAAGCATTTCTTTGATCGGTATACCAAAATGCCTCGGTTGCTAAAACTGGATGATCTTAACAGAGTATTCTCAGATTTCTTCCTCGTTTTTTTTTTTCTTCTAACATCATCAAAGGCTTGATCAACTAATGACTTGCAGCAGGAGAGGAGTCCCTGTGAATGCCTGTCTCCTCCTGTCTTTCTACTACGCATTTGAAAGTAAAATAAACTTATTCTGCACTACATTCTTACTTAGATTTTGGAAATGATGGTTCTCCTAAAGGAATAGTTTGTAGTTTAGAAAAAAGTGCAGAAACTTTAATAAATAAAATATCTATCATTTTCTTACAGTCAAATGATGAGAACTTGTGCAGATGTGTAACGTTGGCAGTTACTTGATGCATCAGACAAAGATAGAACTGCCAAATGATATTTTCTTTATAAAAAAAAGAAAGAAAAAAGCTCTAGCTATTGCTTGCAAACAATCTGTGAACTAGAATTGAGTTTTGAATTCACTCGCCATCTTATTAAATTGTTACGGGCTTTATTGCAAGATTTTCATATCAAACAAAACTTTCTTGAAGAAAATGGCAGTCCAGAACAAACTGCCTTTCAAGAATGAAAAGCTTGATCCAATATTGGCATTCACATAGTAAATATGTGGATATCACATGGCCAACTTATATACCTCACAAACAACACTATATATATACACAGCAAAAATTGAATCAAAGATCATTGATAGCGACTTACTTCGTAGCTTGACAAATTATCCTTTTGATCACAATGTTTATTGCCACATACAAACTGTCCTGACAATTACGGGATTTGAATCAATTCTCATTCCTACTAAAGATAGGATATAACAGCACGGAACGAAAAACAGAAAAGCAAAACAAAACACAGATCAAAACACACAATATGTTGAAATATCATGAAAATGGTAGCATGGAATGATAAATCAATTTATTCTACATTTTTTTCCTCAAATTTTCTTTGTTTTAAGCATGTTCAAGGGGCACGCATTAAGCAGTAGAGGTCAAGCATCACATTTATTACATTGAAGAAACTGATGCAAATGCAAGTTGATCGAAATATTTTTCTCCACTGGTCCCCACCAGCCACTCTTGAAACAAGGTCACCTGGAACATGTCTAAAGAGCCTAGTAAATCCAGAGCCGTCATTATTGTCAACAGTTCAGGTGTACATTTTAAATTTTTATCTTTGAACATATTATCTGATAAACAAAATGAAAATAAATTTTCCAGTGATGAGGTACTGGATAGATTTTTTGATGGTAAAAAAATGAGAAGATTGGCGTGCATAAATAAAACTTGTCATATCATGACAGAAAGAAAAGAAAGTTATGACCAGCTTAGCAAATTAAATGACATGACAAACAGTTCTGGCAGTTAGTAGATAATGAATCAACCTTAGCTATAAGCCTATAACAAAGAGATGATTTTAGAATATGCTTGATTATAAATGAATATTAGGAGTGTCTCACATTACCAGCCAGAATTTTAAACTGGGGGCAAGGAAGGAGTAACTTCTTACTCTCAGAAATTACACTGCAGTTTAAAACTAACCAAAAAGAGATTCATTATTCTTATAGTGTTTCTGTCCTTCCACTCAGTCAGGAAATCAGAACCAATCTGAAATCTGGCTAGTCAAGGACCAATACAATTTCACTGATCTAAGAATCAGTTATAATTTTTTATCTGAATATCTTAAAGGATCAGTTATAGTTTTAACTATGTTCTGTAATTAAATGCAGAATGAGTAGAGTTAAAATTTGGTATTGATTCCCATTAATTTTGTATTCACGAAGTGCAGCTGGAGAAAAAAACACATCTCTGATAGAATAACTTGTCAGAGTGAATATCTTGGCTACCTAAATCACCAAAAATAAATCCACGAATTCCAGAATGACAAGATCAGAGGACATCGCGAAGAGAAAAATAATGCTGCAGGAATCATCCGTAAGTTTGCAAGGGTAAAAATATAAATATAAATAATCCTCATGAAAATAAAGTAGGTAAAACTACAAATATAGAGAAGAAAATTAGCTCTTTGAGAGAGAATGGTACCTTTCCCAGACATTACTTCCTTTTCAGTCCTCCATCTCAAACCAATCTAAAGAGAGATCAATATATAATTCAGGAAAATAGATCTTAATAACAAGAACAAAGCAAGCAAAAAGATGAAGATATCATCAATTCCATTTGGATAAATCCATACTCGATAAAATAAATAACAAACACCGGAGTAATTTCAGCAAGAGTGCATTTATCAAACTTCCTCGTCTTAAAAACTATCGCCTTCGGTGGTAGGGTTTGTAATGTAAAATAGCACATAAATTTGGTACAAAATGGATTAATTATAAGAATTCTAAGCCAAAACTCTCACTTTCTACAAGGGAACTAAGATTTTATCCATGAGACTGTAGGTGCATGATTACTCAGAGTTAAATTAATTTACCATATTTGAGGAGGCTTGCCTGTAACTGTCAAGGGTCGGGGTTGACTTCATGCATTCTAGGTTACTCAGAAGTACTTAGCGAAAAAGAAAAATGATTTTAAATGTGGAATGACCAAAACAACTAAAAAATTATATGCAGAAAATTAATGCTATAACACATCCATACCTTACCAGTCTTGTAATGAGACATATCAGCTATACAGTATCTTCAATTAGTTAAAGAAATAAATCACCAGATACTATTCACCAACAAAACGTCACAGGCTCATAGCAGCGAATTAATTTTTAAAAAATAACCAAAATATAGATAGTCAAATACAGTGAAAATGAAACAGCCAAAGACATATGACCTAAAAATTCTATCGACCAATAAAAATACTTTCAACAAGTGATACAGTTGTTATCCAGAAACAGCTTCCATCCAATTCTATGATGACAGCTAATAAGCATGAAACTTTGCATGACTACTTTAAAGAGCCACGCCATTTTTTCTTATGTTTCTTTGTCTCCTTGTGGGGAAACGAAGAGAATAATGGGCATTATAGTTTTAACTTGCAGCATAACGGTTACATATCACACAGTCCATACTGTTGAAAGATACAAGATAAAGGTTCCAATATGTTACTCAAATGCTTCAGTTATCGTGTATACATACATGCAACACAACCCTTTCCAAAATAAATATTACTCACTAATCTTTTGTACAGATACCTTCCATGGCCAAAGTAAGTTTATGGATCTTGTCACATACTCTCTCTGACCACTTTTGACTGTTCTTTGATTTTGTATGAAGTACCTAGTGAGTGAAAAGGACAAAACTGTTTTCAAGCATCCAAAGCTTAACTGATGACAATTGAGAATGGTATGACTCCCTTCAATGTCAGGAACTTTACATCTGATTCAATTTGACAATTTCCATTTTGAAAACTACCACAACCCCATCACCATTCCCAGCAACAAATGTTTTGCAAACAAACAGGCAGAAAAGTATTTTTGATAAGCAAAACTAACTCATCTAAAGTTTTTTTAAAAAATTTACTGCCTCCAAAAGTTATTAATTCAATTAAATTCCATTTAAACAGATACGATTATTTCTCATTGCCAACCCCAAATCAATGACTTGACTCCTTACAGAAACAATAGTCATAAAAAACAAGCACAATCAACATAAATCAAAAAATTTAAATATAATGCAAGAAAGTGGTAAAGATGATGGATCAAAGGATACTCCTTGAACAGCTTGTCGTAGTAACGCTTCACTAGCCTTTGCTCCCAAGAAGGATTCGAGTCATCCTCCTCAGTCCTTATGAACCTTTTGGTAAATAATTAGACAAAATGCTTAGGAAGCCATTGGTTTAACAAATTAATGGGGGCAAATAGAACTCCATGTGGGTAAGGCACACCATATCATAAGTCATAACAATAGAAATATAAATATATTATTAGAAACATTAATAATTACACACGAGAAGGATAACTGTACATTTCTACTCCATACAAAGAACACATGCTTAATAGTGACTTCAAGTCCCATTCAAATTAAATCTGATGCACTATGACAAGGTCAAAATACAACACTTTTCCAGTCCAAATGGTCATAAAAATTGATTGTTTTGCTTGCACCACCAATATCATAGACTACTTAATTTGAGTTTCAATTTTACTTCATCCCACGTTGCACCAACAGAAGGAAAAATGGTTCAATGAAGTTTAAGCATCAAACGCCCTACCCCAACATGTTCTAAAGCATATACTTGATTATGGGAAAGACACATTATAGAGAGATTCACAATAGATGTGCTAACAAAGATGTTACCACCTGTGAAACCCGTAAAAGTATTTGTGATACTCCATCATCACAACCACCAAGGGTCAATTTTCCTTCCCCTTTGTTAGTAAGGCACTTCTAGTACCTCAAACATTTATGCTTTACATTTCTTTAACTCCATTCAAGAAGTATTTTCGTTGTTTCGTAGTTATAAATTCCTCTAGTTCTTGTATATTTATTTCTTAATCATAGCTCAAAATTATTCTTCTTAAAAAGGTATATCCAGTGGTTTACCCCAAAACCAAAACCAAACTCCCATTCTCACAGATACTGTGTTCTTAAATATGTTCTTGAAACTTGCTCAATCACATAAAATTGTGACTCCACCAAATTAAAATTAGAAAAAGAATGCAAAGTAGAAATTTTGAAGCTATTATGCATCCAAATTCTCTTGATACAATATAAAAAAACGTAGCCGGAACAAAATGATAAAATAAACACAGCAAGAAAGTGTTCGCACCTATATCCTTCTCTTAGAGTGTCTAGATCAGTTTTAACTGGCAACTTTTCTGGTACAAATTTCTGTTTCCCATAGTAACCAACTGCAAAGAAACACAACCTTAAGGCAAACACATCTATCCCACAGAAAAACCTTAGTGCAAGGATATACAAGAAATGTGACGCTATGTCTGTTTATGTTTTCTGGACATGTTCTCATTTCCCCGAAACACAAACAAACGTATACATATTATTTTATAATTCTTTCCCAAAAATATATTTTCATCACACTTTCACATTTCCCTAATCAACCTTATTTTAATTCAACTTTTCATCTTCACAAAAATAATAATAATTTTATAATTATATTCTAATATAAAGCTTATATTGTCAATTTTAAAAATAAAAAAAAAAGCTACTCGTTGCTAAAACTTAAATAACCCATCAAATTCGCAAATGACATGACATTACGGTAGAAAACTGTAAATTGTCTTATACCAAAATTTCTAAGCGCTCCTCACATCCCCAAATTTATTTCCTGAAAATACATTTCCAGGAAATGTTTTTCAGAAATAATGAAAAAATAACCGAACATTACCTTAATTCTTGAGCGTTTAAACAAGATTAGAGTCTATATCACTCTGTTATCCTACATACGTATGCTTAGCCTTTGCTGATATCGCAAATAATTGTCATTTTCCTTTGGAAAAACACTAAAATGGGCCATTAATCCAATCAAAATTGAAAATTTAATCAAACTCTTCACGGGGTCGAATGATACAAAGCTAATCGACTTTCAGGAACAGATATTTTATGTGCTCAGCTTTTAAGGTGACCTAAAGGATTAAAATTAGCAACAACTAAGAATCTACTTTACGAAACCCTTGCATCAAATTCATTGAAACAAAATAAGTGCAGTCCACGGGAATATGAAATTCAAAGGTAGAATTATAAATCAGATTCAACCTGAAGCATTTCACATGCAATCTATGAATGTAGCAGAAAATTAATGACTCTCCTCAAAACATGAATTTGACTCTGTTTTCACTTACAAAAAAACTTCAACAATCAAAGCAAAGCTAACCGTAATCATCCACGAATTTCTTGTGGCGATCGTAGGCATTGAGGCCTCGGATATGATCTTGATACTGCCTGTGAGTATAAAATCAGACACAACACAAAAAAACAAACTGTTAGTTTGTTCAAAAAAATATCAAATTTATAATTTGTTCCTTGTTAGTAAATAATAATTATGGATGTATAAAAAATAGGGACTTGCTGCTTTCTTGCTTCTTTATCGAAGATTGCTTGCTTGAGAGAGCCAAACGAAGCCATTAATTTCTTTTCTCAAGCTCCGATTTCTCTTTCTTACTTATATAAAGGAGTGCTAAATGTCACAGACTCCTAGTTTTAGTGCAGACGATAACCCGTATGATAATTTTGAATCCTCATAATTCCGAGGTTAAGTCATATTCCATCTTGAATGCATACTGATTTCGTGCTCACATAGAATCATCAGGGAAGTGGGAACATCTATCAACCAGTCTAGTGTCTAGTATGCTCGCCCTTCCGTCCTAGTCAGGTCCAAGACCAGCGGCATATTCCCAAAATTCAATTGGGTCGGCATGCCTAACTCAGGGAAGACGAATATCTAAGACACGTAATCGACTCTATGAGTCGTCCTGCAATCCCAAATTATAACTAACCAGTAAGCATCTCACGCATGTCTATGTGTCACGATATTTGGCGCGTGACATTCTCCCCCACTCAATCCATGCACGCCCTCGTGCATGGGGGAGAACTCTTCCCTCTTTAATTTGGTCAGGATCCATGTGCGACCTCTCTGCCTACTCATTCACAATTTTGAGCGCTTGGAAAAGTATCACTGTTGCTTCCTACCTACTCATCGGACCCACTTGCGAATACCCCCCTTTGGGTGCGAGCAACCCACTTGCTCATCCATTCCTCTTGGACCCGCCAGTGCAGTGAGAGAAAGCTTGGCAACCAAAGCAATGTGCACACGACCGGCTCTGATACCATTTGTCACGGGCTCAGAGTTTAGCGCAGACAACAACCCGTGCGACAACCCCAGATCTCCATAACTCCGAGGTTAAGCCATACTTCGCCCTCCCATAGGCTCATCAGGGAAGCGGGAACAGCTTCCAACCAGTCTAGTGTCTAGAATGCTCGTACTTCCGTCCTAGTCAGGTCCAAGACCAGCGATATACTCCACAAACTCAATTGGGTCGGCATGCCTAACTCAGGGCAGACGAACATCTGAGACACGTGCTCGACTCTATGAGTCGTCCCGTCGCTACTAGTAGATTAATACGGGTTCATTGCCATCCCTATTCATTATATTATATCACAAGGTTAATGAGTTAAATAATATTGAGAAAATTATCAAAAAGTGTGCTCTATAAATTAGTTCGAATTAAACACCAAAAACACAGTGATGACAAGCTTATTGATCCGAATCCGAATCCGGAACTGAATCTATTCTATTTACACAGTATCTTAACTTGTCCTACAGAGAGAATATGAAGAGTGCAAAATTCGCAATAATTCGCTAGTGGCCAAGGCCCAAAAAAGTTCCCGAAGAAGGTTGGATTATGCAAGATGGTACCACATGGCCTGGAATAATACAAGGGATCATCCAGTAATGATCCAAGTGAGCATTGACTCTTTGACAGTATAATTTATAGCTTGTTCAGTGTCAATTAATGGTCCGTGTTATATACATAGTTTTTTCATGTAAAATTCACATCTGGCATTCCCTTTGTATATGGCAGTTTTATTCTGTGATTAATGATTACTAGTGAAGGGCCATGCATATAATATGATCTAATATTACCGCAACATAATTTTTTGTTACACCTTTGCAAAGTCTCATTAAAATGTATCTTCACTATTCTCTTTTTTGCAGGTTTTCCTGGGACAAAGTGGCGGACATGACAGCGGGATAATGAGCTTCCATGGTTAGTATATGTTTTTGTGAGAAGCGCCCAGGGTTCCAACGTCACAAGAAAGCTGGTGCTATGAAGGCATGAAGCAAACTTGTAAGTGGTTGATAGGATGTAATTTGCTCATAATCCTTTTGTCTTGTTAGGAATTTTAACATGTAAAATACAAATCTGGCAGGCCCGTGTGTCAGCTGTTCTTACTAACGGACCTTTCTTGTTGAATCTTGATTGTGATCACTACATAAACAAAAGCAAAGCCTTGCGAGAAGCAATGCTTCCTAATGTATCCAAATCTTGGAAAATATGTGAGCTATGTTCAATTTCCACAGAAAATTGATGGTATAGATAGGAGTGATCGATATGGCAACCGCAACACTGTATTCTTTGATGTGAATAATAGTCTCTTCTATAAATGTTTATCTCCCTATGCAACTAGATTGTGTCCATGATCGTAGAAGGTGTTACTTTCAAAGAGCGATATGCCCCTGTTGGTTTGACGAGATTTTCCCTATTTTTTTATAGTTATAAATCATAGTCTAAACTTTCCTTTTTGGACATGAATCCAAGGCCCTGTATATATTGGCACATGATGTGTCTTTAATAGAAGGGGAAAGTTCATGCCGGTACCAAATAATAAAACTTTATTCATCCTAGTCCAGGAAAAAAACTTGCAATTATTTAAGTCAACTTTATGTTAAAATACATAAAATGACAAAAGTGCCCTTCATAAGAAAATGCGGCAATCTAAAAAATGTTCAATATGTTACAGCACTTCATTAAATCTCTTTCTTTCAGCACTGCGATTCAAATCTCCTCGTAAATCTCTCTCGCCAGTTACGGTTTCTTACAGTTGGTTTTCCTCTTCATCTTTTCGATTTTCTATTTCATCACTTCGTTCCAGATTTTTTTTCCAATTCCGGTATGTGTGTGTGTTTGTGTGTATAAGAGTATATATATATATACTGTTTGTTATCTTTTGAGATTTTTTAGTTATTATGCATTGGTGCTCGTGCTTCTTTGCTCATTTTTAGAATTTACAGTCTGAAATTTGCAACGAAGAAGATGACCTAGATAAAAAAGAACTGGTGCACGAAAATCATAAAAAATAACTGGTGCACGAAAATCATAAAAAATAACTGGTGCACAAAAATTATGAACAGTAACTCGTGCACGAAAGATTGTAAATCAGTAACTAATGCACGAAAAATCATTAATTGATGCACGAAAATTAAATCAGCTACTGATGCACGAAATTGAAAATCAATAATAAGTGCACGAAAATTAAAATCAGTCACTGATGCACGAAACATAGAAAAAGTAGGTGATGCACGAATCATAATCGCAAGTGGGTGATGCACGAACCATACAATTAAGTAAGTGATGCACGAACCATTTAATTTCGTGCACCAGTTATTATTTTTCGTACCAGTTTGTTTTTTGCAAATTTAGTGCATCAGTTAATTAACACAAATTTCGTGCACCAGTGTTGTATTTTCGTGCATCAGTTTTCGTGCACCAAGGTTATATTTTCGTGCATCAGTTACTTTTTATAATTTTCGTGCATCAGTTACTTTTTTATCATTTTCGTGCACCAGTTATTTTATGATTTACGTGTTCCAAGGTTATATTTTCGTGCACCAGTTACTTTTTTATCATTTTCGTGCACCAGTTACTTTTTATGATTTTCGTGCACCAATGTTATATTTTCGTGCACCAGTTACATTTTATGATTTTCGTGCACCAACTACTTTTTATGATTTTCGTGCACCAATGTTATATTTCGTGCACCACTTAATTTTTATAATTTTCGTGCACCAATTATTTTTTCTCTGGGTCATCTTCTTCGTTGCAATACATTGATGCCAGACTGTAAAATTTGGAAATAAACAAATAAGCTCGGACACCAATGCATACTTTACTTCTTCATACATATGCATCAGTCAAAAGCCATGAGAGATTTTTTTTTAAAAAAAAAACATACCAACAGACTTTCGCTATCTAAAATTTAGCATTGATATTCAAATTTATTATCACATACACACACAATATACATACACATGATGGAATGCACAAAGCAGATCCGGAAATTATATGTGCAGAGTAGTCCGATGTCTTTTTCGATTCAAAAGGTTTCCAAATACTACGAACAATTTAGATGCTTCAATTCAAACATATTTCATGTGCATAACATTTTAGCAAATAATTTTTAGGTTGAGGCGACAAGATGAAGCGACAAGATGTTGATGAATATAATTCTGAGAATCGCCGGAAAGTTGGAGATTTACGTGCAGAGGGGAAAATTGAATGACGTAAAGAGTTAATATGAAATTAGGTTTAGAGTTTTTTATAATTTAAGGGTATTTTGGGAACTAAAAAATACATTTGCAAACCAACTCTTTTTAAAAAGTGAACTTATGTGAATTTAATTCTCTTCTACCTGTATTTTTTTGTAAACATTATTTTTTGCTAAACTTATTTGAATTAAATTTCTGAAAACAGCACAAATATGCAATTTCCCCTTAATAGAACTGCATTGTATGGTTATGAGCCTCATCACAAGCCCAAGCAAAAGAAACCAGGACTTCTGTATTTGTTTACACCCTAAAAAATCTAATGTTTTTTTTTTGTTTTCCAAGCAATCATAGATGCGCTATATTTCTTGTTCTTCCAAAGTGTATGGTGGAAAATCCTTGCATGCATTTGGTGTGAGCGCACGCGCACACACATATATATCGAGACTCACATTCGATGCATGCAAGAATTTCTTGTGAATGTTCTGCACATATTTTAAAAAAAGTATATTTTTATTTTATACTAAAAATATTTTTAAAATTTGCCTTGATTGAAAAATTTAAAAATTATATATTTATCTATAATTTTTTTATTTATTAGCAAAGCATATTTACCCGTGACACAAAAATTTTAAAATAATATAATATCACTTTTGTAATAAATGAATTTTTTTAAAAAATAAAAAAATTATACTTTACCTACTTAAAAATATTGATTGAGTTTCGGCCCCACTTTGGTCACTTGTACAAAACGATGATGATCATCACGTATATAGAAGAGATGGCGGTGTAATTGCCATTTATCTATCTTATTAATTATATATATATATTATATTTTCTGCAATAAATTAATCTACAACAATATCCAAGTTCGAGCCCATCACCTTGGGAAAAGTGGCGTGCCTAATATGCAATTTGTATGTCCACTCTACTACGTGTATAAATGAAGTGTCCACTCTTTTTTTTTGACACGTCTCATTATGATACGTTTACATATACAGCAAGACGCAGATAATTCTAGTAGTTATCAAATCTATCTATTGAGGAAACAATCGATCGAGCAGTAAAGAATGACAGCTATGGAAGAACCAATGCTCTCCAGGATTAATCGTCTGGATAATATTGTAAGTATAATTCATGTTTTTTACTTATTACTAATAATTCCTGCATTTCCAATCTCTCTGTGTTCTTTATTTTTACTAATTATTATCAAGTCCGCAGTATCGATTAAAGATTAAAAATTGTGTTTGAAATATATGATATTTAGGACTCGTGAAGCTTAAATTTGGGTGCAATCGTATTGTTGTTCTATTTTTAGTTTCTTTTTTGAAATTTTTGAAGATAGAATGAGAGTAATTATCAATTTTCTCCTGGTATGTTTTTGATAATCATAAAAAAAAAAAAAAAACTCGATTTTGACATAAAAGGAATTAACTTTCGACACTCGCTAGGTTTGAGCAAATTCAACAACTTTAATGACTGATTTGCCTGAAAGTAATATATTTCTTTCAGGA
Source organism: Haberlea rhodopensis (assembly GCA_907163345.1). NCBI lineage: Eukaryota > Viridiplantae > Streptophyta > Magnoliopsida > Lamiales > Gesneriaceae > Haberlea > Haberlea rhodopensis. The sequence goes on from CAJQUN010000401.1 coordinate 364,957, forward strand.
GAAGTACTTATTTTTTATATATTTCCAGCTAAAACAATTGGAAGACATTCAGAGTATGAATCATTCTCCCAAGAGCTCGAATGCATCCACTCTCTCGAGTGCAACCATGGGATATGATGGCCGGCCGTCGTCGGGCGAGCTCTCCCCAGAGAGCCATTGTCGTCCCATCGACGAGGTAATCATGGAAGTCGAACAAAAAGGAACTCTCAACGAACGATTACTTCGTGCAGAGGATCGTATTTTCAAGGTAATAGATCCCTCCATTTTGAGTAATTTTACCAAAAGCGTGCCATTTGCTAGAGCTGATCAGGTTTTAATTTAGTAATTCATTTGCAATCAAGTAAACTACTTAAGCCAGATACTTTAAAAATATTTGATACATACGTTATTATGAATGCATTATATGATGTTAGTAAAGGAAGGGTTGGGCTAGGGACTTCACTTTGTCCTTCTGATGAGATGATGAGAGATGTTTTAGGTTGGGAGCTTGGTAATGTTAGCTCATTATATAAAATACATGAGTTACTCTATTTATTATTGATTTTGAGTTATAAACTCCACGTATTGAACATACTTTTTTCTTGTGATTGGTTATGTTCACCGTCATCCTTGTTATCAATCTACGTGTTTGACTTGTATAATGTCACGTGAAGATGCGTGAGGATGGGTGGTGTGTTGCGAGTTATTCGTCACGTTGAAAATTTATAAGTTATTTTAACTATTTATAAGATACATGTGTTACTCTGTTCATTATTAATGACTCATTTAGCCCTCCTATTTCTATGAAATGTTATAGGTTTGTTATTTTTTCGTTCTTCCTTGGAAGTTAAATATACAAATCTTTAAATATGTGTGATATTCTTACCAAGGATGCATTAATTTCGTTAAGATTTAACATAATAATGTGGTGTTATGGTTGCAGATATGTTTAAAATTAGAAGAAGGAATGGAGGCTAACTCAACGGAGAGAAAATCCCCTAAAAAGGGTCTGAAGCACTTGGTGAAATCATGCGTCGGAGCAGATGTGAAGTACAAAGTCAAAGACTAATAAATTGTAGGTTAATTTTGTTCTTTAAATAAGATGTATGTTTGAGCTTCCGACTCGTGGTAAAGTTCATTCCTCCTTCGACTGGAGGATGGACTTGAGGATGACTTGAATTTAAGTCGTGCATTGTGCACACAAAAATTTGGCCAATCCCACTATAAAAAAATTTAATAATAATGATAAGATGTATTGTGTATTAGATAAGATGTATGTCTATCATATATATTAGATAGATAAATGATAGATGAACATTATTTATCAATGGTTCGGATTTATCAATATATTAGGTTCTACATAAAAAATGGGATATTTATAAATAAGAGTCATTGATCAAATATTTAGTTAGGATATTGCCATATGGTATAACATAATAGTGGGAGAGATTTAAGAAACATAACTTTGATAAGTGAAGGGAACTATTTCCGAATATTGCAAATATAAGGGACGCGATGCAAAAAATACTAACTAAAAGAGATTAGGTGAATTATTGTTTGATGATTCAATTAAAAGTCGATTTTAAGGGACAAATAATCCATAGGCGAGCATCTCAAGTCTCAACTCAAGCAATGACTTTGTTTTGATCGAGGTTGAGTGGTTTGAGTAATAATATTTTATAGTGGTTTGAGTAATATTTTATATTATTATTATTTATTTAGATTCAATTATTTGTCGATTACTCACTTTTTGTTTAATTATTTGAATTAGGTAACAATTAATTTTTTTATTTCAAATACAAGTCAATTCAATTCATTGTTTATTTCTCCAATATGAATATCACATATACGTCAAAATTAATTATTATTCCTTACTATCATATTTTTAACAATATTATTAGCTTATAATTCATGAGAATTAAACATATAATCTTGGTTCTAATGTCAATTGTAAGGATGAGGATTTACGTTTTATCGAATATTATTATTTATGATAACAATATAACTCAAAATATTTCAGATTATAAATGGCCTTATTTACATGTTTCAATTTTTCATCCAGCATAAATTATTCTCACTAACAAAATAAATAAATAAAAAGGTTATTCAAAGGTTTATTTTTTACATTCTTGGTTGCTAAATAATTAAAGGTTCTTATCGATTGGTAGCCACCATTATATCGATTGGTAGTCACCATTTTAACCTAAATTAAATATAAATAATGAACTACTTAATCTTGATATTAATAATTGTTGATATATAATTATAAGTATTATTATACAAAGAAAAATATTCTATTGTCCGCACCCTTAGTAATAAATACTGTATATAAAGGAAATATTTTGGCTTCAATAAAAATATTTTAATTTTTAAAAATATAGTTTTGAAGGAAAGTCGTAGTCAACCGTTGTGCCATTAAAGTGTGGAAAACCTATCCATTTTTATTCTTATAAGTTATATAAATATAAAATGATTCGGGTTTTTAATAAAGTTTATAATATTCTTTGATTTTATTTTTTTATTTCTTAAATATGATATTCATAATAACCAAAAATTGACTGCAGTTCGTACCCTTCCCTCAACGTCATGGCGGACTCCAACCCCAATTCTTAAAACAATTTAATGTTAGACTCAAATCCGGGACCCCTCCATCATTTTGACTTGACCAACTCCAACAACAAGGTATTGTTTGGGATAGGAATTTTATTCCCAGTACGATTTTTCACCAAAGTTTCTATAAAATATATATTTAAATTCTAAATAATTTTTAATTAGATTTTTTTGATTTTGTAATAATTTGAAAGAGGGACATGGTGCAATTACTGTTACCTATATTGTAATACTCTTTTTTTTTTATGAGATCTTTTATGAGATCTTGACCTAGCTCAAATGATAAAAGTTCACCTCCAGTTTAAAGATACTCGAGTTCGAATCATGCAGTGTGTAGAAAAATATTTAGTCATCCATCCTCTCAAAAAATAAAACAAAAAATAATGTCAGGCTCGCTTTCTTTTTTATCCGAGGAATGAGTTTTACATGGTTCCCGAGCATGAGGTCTATCCCAAATGGTATTTTAGGTACCAGACTTGTGATGTGGTTTTTCTTATATGAGCCGGATGTTTATAAATACCAAGTGTGACGCCTCATATATTGCCACGTAAACCAGACAAAATATGACATCATTTGTATAGATTTTTTTGCATAATCTCCCCGTAATTAGAACTCTCAATAACACACATATTGAAATATACAATTTCACAAAAACAAATGACGTCTACCCAACTTAAATATGACATCAGTTACATGTACCAACACAGGATAACAAAATCATAGAGTAATTCATACATGCCATATACAAATATAAATCAACTCATAGGCGAGCCACAACTATTTTAAACATTGGTATTATCATATGACAACTTATTTTAAGTGACAATAACTTATACATCTCAAACTCAAAAGCTCATAGTCCTGTCTCCAGCTCTAGCGTCTATGCCCGATACATGTTTCAATAGAAATATCCCCCAAAATGGATAAGCACGCGCCAACAATAATAACAGTAAATAGAAAGTATACTATCAACAATATAACATGCTGAAAATATAACATAACTACTTCCTGAAATCAATAATAACAATACGAAGATTTCTAACTAATCAATCAATTATCACATCCGATATACAAATCGATATAGTGGCAATACCGAGCCAACTATACCATATGGTCACATCATCATAGGGACCCATTGTATATAATCGATATAGTGGCAACACCAGCTTACTATAACCCATCATCATTCCCCTACTTCTGCGACACCATATACAATCGATATAGCGGCAACACCATGCATGATATACCCCATCGTCGCATCATCATTGCCACCCATCAGATATGTGATCAATATAGCAACAACACCAAGCCTGTTATACCCGAATGTCGCTCCCCTACTGCTGCAACATAATCAACAATATAAGAACAGCACGCTCCACTCATTCCAGTGACCCTCAACATCATCGTTCATTTACAATAATCGATATATCAGAATCAACATCAATATGATTATCAGTACATGCTCGTATGCCAACAGGTACCTGATAGTCGATAATTAAGATTAGTCTATTCAAGAGAAGCTGATCAAGACTATACATGTGATGCCCGGGGATTAATTATGTTAATCCCGGTGTGGTAATGATCCTTAATGAATTTTAATCGTGACAATTATGAATTAATTGCGGTGTTGGAGCACCCGAAGATGTTAAATCGGGTATTTTGGGATCGTTGAATCCAAAGGTTGAGATTGTATTCTCATCGTGGTGAAAAACCTTAGAATTGGGTGTTTGGTGGTATCGGGGTCCGGGGTCTTTTGTCTTGGGGCTGATATTGGAAATTGAGGTTGGAGAGGTAATTATTGAAAACAGATGATTTTTAACGAGTCATGATGTATTTGTGGAGGAATTGATATTTTGGAGTTTTGGTACTATATATACTAAGTAGACTCGGTATTCCGTTATTGTACGAATTTCCTCTCTCTCTTCCCTCTCTCTACGCCCAACTCTTTCCCTCATTTCCCTTATTTTCTCCCTTGGAGGAGAAATCGCTGGTAGCTTGGCTCGGGAGTCGGATTTCTCGAAGATAATCAGGTATTAATCTTCCCTTCGTTATTATCTTCGATTTGATAGTAGTATGGTGGTTTTTGGTTGAGTATTATGTTGGTTATGGAATTTGGGGATTTTTGGTTAAAATCCAAAGTTGAGTTTTTTGAGTTTTTATTGGTTTTAAATGACGTATTTAAGGTGTTGAAGGTGTATGTGTGTTGGTTTTGAGTTTGGGTGTGAAAAACACCATTAAAGCTCGAATTTTTTCGGAAACCCGCAGGTCGCGATCGATCGGCTAATGACATGAGTTAATACACTAATAATGGGTTAAGGGCACGTGGATCCTTACATTAGTGGTATCAGAGCAGTGATTTGCTCTTTGGGGCTGTCGAGGGCCTAGGAACATGTCGATGAGAATGAGTAGCACATACCTGTACATGATAGTAGTTAGTGTTGTGTGACACAACTATATTGCTTATGTGCGTTTATGATTGTGTTTATAATTGAAATATGTTGTTGCTAACCAGGGTTGTCCTTACAATATACATATCTAAGAATGAGCAATCTGTTGACATTTTCACCAAGGCACTTGGGAAACTTGAGGAGGAGTGTTAAGATTACGCTTTTATTTAAGTCATGTTTTGGTAGTTTAGTTGCTGTAGCTTTAGTTAGTTTTTCTGTATATTTGTACGTTGTATCTCATTTTGAATACATTCCAGAGAACTGAATTCTTCAGTTCTCCCAAATGATCTTTTATTTTTTATTTTCATATATATATATAAAATGGTACATGTGATTTAAATCATTCTTGATATAGTTGAAGATAGTTAAATTTCGGTTACACTTATCAAACACAACTAAATAAAATATCAACTATTGATATTTTCCCAAAGCAATTTATTTATATGGTTAAAATGATAAACAAAAAGGAAAAAAATTATACTCTATTAACAATAGTTATTTACTAGGTCGTATCCACGCATTATGATTTTGAAATAGATTATAAGAGGAAATATTATTAAAAATTTCATATAAAATTTTGTACATAGCTAATCAACACAACCATATTAAATATTTATGACTAAAATGTTATACATGTTGTATACGAGTGAGTGATAATTTATCGAATGTGGTATCGCTAATAAGTATTTTATCTCATATAATTTGTAAATAAGCAGTTTACATTAATGTGATTTACTCCTGTGATTTTTAAATAAGCAGTTTATCCAATATGATTTGCACACTAACCCCTTATATTGAGGGGGTGTTTTGCGCATATTTACAAACCGCATGTGGTAAAATGTTTATTTTCAAAAGATAGGGTAAATTGTTTATTTTGAAAACTACAGGGTAAAATGACTATTAACAAACCATATGAGTATAAAAACGTGTATTTAGAAAACCATAGGGGGTTTTACTGCCAAAAACAATTGTATATGTTAGATTTTCATTAAATAATAATACGATTGAATCGAGAGTTAATAATACTTAAATAAACATAAAATGGATACAATGTTGATAAAACCCGTTATAAATAAGGATCCATAATATTTGATAATAGGTTTTTCTATCATATTATCCAACTTCATATAAAATATAAGAATTACTTATATAACACGTAGTAACAAAATAAACTCGTGGGTATTTTCACGAAATTATATTCTTTCCATGATAATAATATTAACACAATTTGATAAATTATATAGAAAATTTTAATAAAATTTCAAAATAATCGACGCAAATTTAAAGAATATAAAACAAGTTTTTAGTAATTCTTTGAAATTACGAAAGAATAAATTAAAATATGTTGCAACCAAACACGACCTTAGACTCTCAACCTTCCAGAATCCAGTTTTCCTTGCTCACCGACCCCACATTTCACACCTCCCCCAAATTTGGCTGTCATTTCGCGTGAATTTCAATACCATTTTTCATCTCAATTCCATTTCAATTTCAATTTCAATTTCAATTTCATCTCGATTTCAAAACCGCTCCTCTTTACGCCTAAAAGCAACCCATTTTATCTCACTAGTCTCCATTACAGGCCTTCCTCCTGTCGCTCTCTCTACATATACACACAACTCGCACTTGTATCTATCCATGGCTACGTTGGAAAAGACTTTGCTTATTGTCTATTTGAGTTGCGAATCTGTACGATGACTATCACATCTCTTGAAACCTCAGCTTTCTTTATTTGTTTTTTGCCTATTTTTTCTCTTCAACGAATAGAGATCGATAAAAGGTTGGTTGATACGACCCGTTTGTAGATCTTTGGGTAAAGCTCCGTTTTTGGGATCATCGGTGAGTTGTATGTGCTGGGTTTCCTTAAATTATTTATTTTTGGTTTCAGTGTGTTGAGCTGAAATTTTTAGTTGGGTTGACTTCAGTTTTCTTTTTGATGTGATAAATCCTTTATTCAGATAGATTCTCCAGCTTACAAATCCGTTTGATTTTTCGTTTAAATTCTGGATGCAAGTGCACTGATGTTTTGTTAAAACTCTTATGCTGCTTGTATTTTCAATGATTTCATGGCGTTTTTTCTATATTTTTTTGTCGCTTGAGCTGTATGGACGGTTTGGTAATCATTAATCATTATTTAAACGAATATGTGATGTGTGTATTGGATTCAAATTTACTTTTTAGGTCTGAAGATTCGATTTTTTTTGGGTATTTCTGGTGAAAAAAAGTAAAATTCATTCTTTTTATGTGTGGTTTAATGTTTCTAAGAAAATGCTTAATCTGACCATGTTTTGCATCGGTTGTTTGCGATATAAAATTGGCTTGCTTCTTTATCCTATAATTTTTCTTATCTTTCTAAAGAAAGAGATAGTCTTCAATATCGTAGGTGCCTATTTTTGAAATTGTAAAAATGTAGCACCTAGCCTTAAATTATTGTGTCGATACTGGTGTGAAACCTTCCACCCCAGGCACAGGGATTGAACTAAAACTTTGGTTTCCTGCTTTTCTTGTATGGCTTGTCAAGTTTTACTTTTGTTTTGATGTTCTGCTTTTGTAAAATTGGTTTACACATGCTTTATTGCTTTATATTTAAGCAAAACAGGTAACTTGTTTCTTTTTTTCTTTTTTTCTTTTTATGGTGTTTAGCACTTATCTTTCGGTGCTAATTGAGCTGTTTATGCACAAAAAAATTTCAAGATCTTCCGATGTAGATGTATGTATTGGTGAAGAATGGCTATTAGATTGTCTTAGGAAGAGCTGTCAATTCTCAATCATATGGAGCATAATATGACACATCATTTGGAATGCTAAGTGATGACCGAGACATAATAATGAATCTTGTACCTCTATTTAACTCAGTGTATTATATTTACTATTCTTCATAGGGAGGGTGCCATTGGTATCTGTTGATTTAATTTGGCTCTTGAATGTTGTTCTGTGGTTGATTGGACTGTGCAGTGGGTCGGAGCCATCAAATTCAAGTTCTGATTTTCAATTAGAATAAAATGAAGGACGTGAGTAATTTATCCGTGGAGACCAATGATTCCTTTTCGAGTGTACTTGAATTTGCTGCCAACAATGACCTTGAATCTTTCAAGAGGTACATTGAGTTTGATTTGTCTGCGGTTGATGAAACTGGGCTTTGGTTTATTCGCAAGAAAGGTTCAAAGCAAATCAGCAAGGAAGAAAGAACTCCGCTGATGGTAGCAGCTACTTATGGCAGTGTTGATGTGTTGAAGTTGATAGTTGCTCTACCAGAGGTTGATTTGAACAAATCTTGCGGTAAAGACAAGTGGACTGCCCTTCATTGTGCTGCTTTTGGAGGCTCTATCTATGCATTTGATGTTGTGAAACTACTGTTATCTGCTGGTGCTGATCCTAATGTCGAGGATATCGATGGCTGCCGCCCGGTTGATGTGATAATTGCCCCTCCAAAGCTGCCTGGTGCCAGGGCTGCTCTCGAGGACTTGCTCTTGAATAATATTTCTGATGGATCAGTTGGCGAATGCAATAATGTTGTCTCTATATGTAGTTCCGATACATCCTCACCTATTTTATCGTCAAATCAAGAAAGCACTTCTCCATCGTCACCATCCAACTATGCATCTACTCCTACAGCCCTGAATTCCAGTGATCTCCCTATTAATTTGGTGTCTGAGAAGAAACAGTATCCAGTGGATCCATCTCTGCCCGACATTCGGAATAGTATCTATTCAACTGATGAGTTCCGCATGTTCTCATTCAAGGTCAGGCCTTGTTCGAGGGCCTATTCTCATGATTGGACTGAGTGCCCTTTTGTCCACCCTGGAGAAAATGCTCGCAGAAGGGATCCTCGTAAGTTTCATTACAGTTGTGTTCCTTGTCCTGATTTTCGGAAGGGTGCCTGTCGGCGAGGAGACATGTGCGAGTATGCACATGGTGTATTTGAATGCTGGCTGCACCCTGCTCAGTATCGAACAAGGCTGTGTAAAGATGGCACGAGCTGTGCCAGACAGGTTTGCTTTTTTGCACACACTCAAGAGGAGCTTCGTCCTTTGTATGGTTCTACTGGATCTGGTGTTCCTTCTCCATTATCAGCTGCCTCTGCAGCTAGTTTCATGGACATGGCTACAGCTTTAAGCATTTTGCCCGGTTCCCCATCATCACACTCTTTGATGTCTCCTGTATTTAATCCGAGCATGTCCCCGACAAATGGAATGTCTCACTCATCTGCTCCTTGGCCTCAGCCCAATGTCCCGACCCTTAATCTACCTGGTAGCAATATGCAGTCCAGTCGCCTAAGATCTTCCCTCAGCGCCCGAGATATTCCACCCGAGGATCTTAATCTGTTGCAGGATTTTGATGCCCAACAACTTGTTAATGATTTAGCATGTTTTTCGCAGCCGCATCCTAATTCCTCTATGTTGAATCGGTCAGCTAGATCCAAGTCATCGCTAACTCCTTCAAATCTTGAAGATCTCTTTATGGCCGAACTTGCGCTGTCCCCTAGATTTTCTTCTGACCAGGCAGTTGCTTCTGGTGTTTTTTCTCCCACCCATAAATCAGCAGTTCTCAATCAGTTTCAACAGCAGCAGAACATTTTATCACCTATTAATACTAACGCATTTTCTCCTAGAAATATTGAACACCCTCTATTGCAGGCTTCTTTTGGTGTCTCGTCCCCAAGAATGTCACCAAGAAGCTTGGAATCTGCATCACCAATGAGTGCCCATTTTTCAGCTTTTGCCCATCGTGAGAAGCAGCAGCTACAGATGCGTAGCCTCAGCTCCCGTGATCTTGGATCCAACCGTGCCTCCATGGTTGGGTCTCCTGTTGCTGCTTGGTCTAAATGGGGATCCCCCAATGAAAAAGCTGATTGGACCATCAACGGAAACGATCATGCTTCCTTGAAAAGATCATCTTCTTTTCAACTCAACAACGATGGAGAGGAGCCCGACTTGTCGTGGGTGCAGTCTCTTGTCAAAGAATCACCACCTGAGATGATGGAAAAGCCTGTTGTTGCAGCCTCCATTTCTGGTTCTTCCGTGGCATCCGGTGAATGTTTGAAATCAAAATCTGAAATTGATTCAATTGATCATTCAGTTTTAGGGGCGTGGCTCGAGCAGATGCAACACGATCAGCTCGTGGCCTAGTAAACAGGATCAATAATTCATTAAGTTAGACAACAAACTCTATTTTAGGAACTATAAAAGAATCTCTCTTTGCAATGGTCGTAGAGGCGCAAGTCCTAATGGTACAGCAATTCTAAAGCTTTAAAGTTTTATGGGTATAATGAGTTCTTATTATCATCGTTATTTTTTGAAAGATGTATTCTGCGCTAATTATTTTGTTGATTATTACATGAGTTTTCATTTGTTATCTGGGCTGTGTACTGAAGGAAACCCCAGTCCAGTTTGGACAATGTACTTGATAATGTATGCCTACTCTTTTTTCATTTATTGAAGCCATATTTGTGTTTTTTTTGTTTGTTTCTACGCTTATAATTGTTTATCTAAATGACTTTAGTGAGACTTCTTGGATTTTATGGTTGAGACATCGTTTTGCAAAGGTATGTAAAAATCCAATATTTGTTCCAAAACAAAAAAAATTAATTATTTCTTTATTTTCTTTATAAATTTTATATGCATTTGGGTCATGGTAAACGCATAAAGAAGAGGTCCGAATTCCCCTCGAACAACGACATACATATTTGACTTGCCGATGAAACCAAGTTGTGGATAAAATCCGTTGTTTTGTAAACAATTGGGATGTATTTTGGACAAATGTGAGACATAATTGCGTGACAAGGGGCCTACAAACCATGAAGAGCAGTTGTGACTTTAGTAGGTTGGAAAATTAGATAAGATGTGAGGGACATGTGTTTGCAATTGCTTATAAAAACTGCTTATCTTTTTTTTCAGATAAAAAAGTAGTTTTTGGGTGTTTTATTTGTTTGCTTCTGCTATTGCTTCTCTAAAAATAAGCAGAAGCAGAGAAGCAGGTAATGACATGCTTTTGACTGCTTTAAATTGTTTTGTGGCAATTTCGTAATTAATTTAAGTTTATTAAGCTGTTTTTTTATTTAAATAACAAGAACTCAATGTTTTGCTTAAATCAACTTTTTTCAACTTTAAGCAAAAGCAACATAGAAGTGCTTTGAATAAGCAATCACAAACACACCTTATATATGCGAGTGTCGTGATCGTGACTCAATAATGAGAGATTAACACGCTTTATTCTCTCGTGGTTTAAATTGGTAATACGTTTTTGTTTTATATTTTAATTTAGTGGTTGTTCATGTATTGATTTTAGACTTGTAAATTTTTTTTGTAGAAAGTTATGAATTCATGTAATGCAACGATAAATTCCATAAATGTTATTTACATGTAAAAAAAACATGGGCCCCAACATATTCACAAATAGGCTTATATATGGTTTATATTAAACATAATTAATTAAATGTGATTAATTGATTAGCTTGCATGGATTATCAGAATTTAGATCGGATATAATATTTTATCATAACGACCTTCATCCTTTGTTTATCCTAAATCAATATCACCTACGAAAATTATAATTAATTATGAAAAAACCCACAAAATTACTGCCTTTATTTCATTTTACGAAATCAAAAATTTATTTTAGTAATTTTTTAAGTTATCAAAATAAATACTTTTAATGTGTAATATTATTCACTCTATTTGCATATATACACTTTTTAAAATAATATGTATTCCATATTTGTTTATATCTTTTAGAAAACAAGGTTTGAGATTATATTGATTTGGAATTACAAATAAAATGGGAAAAATTCAGGCTGGTACACTATAGTAAAACTTTATTCATCCTAATCTGGGGAAAAAAATTGTGATCATTTAAGTCCACTTTAGGTTCAAATTACCAAAATAGCCTCATGTCCCCCCATTTGTCTTCTTCCTCCTCTACCCTATTTGTTCATCATTCATTCACAAGAAGCTCATCTTCTCCTATCTCCATTTCTCCATCATTCAAAATCTCAGTAAAAAATATCTTGGTTTCAGTTGCGGTTTCTTTAACTTAGGGATTTTGAATTTCCCCATTCTATCTCTTCGATTTTCAATTCCATCATTTTGTTCCTTATTTTTTTTTTCAAATATGGTATGTATTACTTTAGGATTTGTTGCTTATTTTGAGGTTTTTTAGTTGTGATTAATTGGTGTCCGCTCTTATTTGCTCATTTTCCAAAAATTTACAGCCTGACAGCAAATCTTGAAACGAATAAGATGACCCAGAGAAAAAGTAATTGGTACACGAAAGATATAAAAGGACGAAGAGTTGAATAAAAAAATCCAATATTTTAAATCTTATTCACTCTATTAGCATATATACACTTTTTAAATTACTATGCATTCCATATTTGTTTATATTTTTTAGAAAACAAGGTTTGAGATATTGATTTGGAATTACAAATAAAAAAATTATTTCTATCAATTTATATTATAAATGATAAATATGGAGTGCTTTAATAAAATATCTAGCGTAAATAAAATATCAAAATTTAATTATATATTATTGCAAGAACATAATGGCTTGTAAAATCTCCGATTTTCATTATTAATGAATGTATGACACGTTATCCTTGGATGGGTCCCGATTTTCTGATAGCGATTTTGCAGGCCATTAAACGCGACACTCAGGTGGTAAGTAATGTAACGATTTATGCTTACATTCGAGGCACCAATTAAATATAGTATATTTATCAATCAATACACTTGTGTCTATTGGTCTCTACATTAGGGGGCGCTTGGTTCGAGGATAGGATAAGTGTTGGATAGATTAAAAAGTGGATAAATAGGATGATAGTAAACTAATGGATAAATTATATTGCGTTTGGTTCATGTGATTAATAAAGTATGATAAGTAATATTGTGTTTGGTGTACTTGATAATTGGGTGGTATAGATTAATTTTATTCGTAAGATTACTAAAATGCCCTTTGATGAACCTACAGTAACCAACTCATATGCATCGTCATTTTCATTCTCCCACACACAACTTACGCTCCGCCCTAAAACCCAAAACACCATCGATCTTCAAGTTGGTCATAGATCTGCATAGTCTCTTTCAATATTTCAAATTTCAAATTCAGTTTGAAGAGGGCGTGCTGTACGTTTGTGAGTGAGTATTTCGAACCACATCTGTAATCTTTTTCCTTTATCTGTTGAGATTGTGAGTATTATTTTCATTTTATGATTGTTAGATGGGAAAACGTTTGGGGTTTATTGTCTGATTTTTGGTGCGTAATAGGGTCAAAATAGATCTTGTACTCAGAATAGTAGCGAAGAAGATAGGTGTACCCTTTTGATTTATCTGTAATCGCAATATATGTGTTGGAAATTATTGTTTCTTGCAGTGAATTTTTACATATATAATGTTCGATCTTCAAGTAGGGACTTTGCGTTGTTCCGATAATCATATTTACGAAATAATAACTGATGCCATGGTTGTAGGTTTGATGGAGCTGAAGACACCACCGCAGTGCGAGTGTGGCAATGGCTTAATGCTATTTCGTAAAGCTGGGGATTTCTCAACCCGTCCCGGGCACTATTACTATATATGCCCGGCAGGTTTGAAACACCGAAACCGTTTCTTTTGGTATGATGAATTTAATGCGAATAACTTACCAATGAAAACCGAAGCAACGACTGAAATCGGGAGCAGTTCAAATTCTGATCATCTTAATTCTGCCTATAGTACTAATACAATGCATCATCCCACACACACATGCCACACATGTTGTAGTGCAGAAACTACTCCTTTGAACAAGGAAAATAATTTTGGACAAGAAAGGAACATCGATAAGTCGTTATCTGCAGAACAAGTTTGTTGTTGCTTTGGGTGCTTATGTGCATTCCTTGCTGTTTTGTTGTTCCTAATGCTTGTAATAGTGGTTTCGATTTAATATAATGGACTGCGTTTTGTGTCATATTGTTGTGATGATGTAAGACGTATTACTTAGTTATCGGTAATGTGGAATACTCTGTTAGGAAGCTGTATTGGTATGTGTATTTTGTAAAAGCTATTTTTGTGGAGCAATATTAATATGTTGCCAATTTTGTAATTTTCGGAGGGTTTGTAAATGTTTGGATGTCTTTATAATATATAAGATGTGTTTACTATGCATTATTTGATTTCTCAGATACTTCTACTTCATGTGTAAGATGCTTTAAAGAACTGCATTTATTTTATAGGTGTTGACCTATGTTGCAATTAGTATTCTATCCATCACAATGGACATGTTGATTGACATGGTATTAATTTTGATAGATTAGCTTGTTATTAATGTTGTTTGAAAGTTGTATTTAAATAGCTTATGTCATAACCATTTGCTGTATTCACCACCATCTAATTAACAATAATCTCTCAATCTTCGTGCATCTTCAAATATGTCTGTGAGTTGCCATTTCATGTCTCAAGAATCTGTTAACAGCAAGTATAATGTGGAGGTGATAACCATTTCATCAGATGATGAATGCGAAGCAGCTGTTGATCCTATGGAGTCACCTAATCTCACAAACAAAACTGTTGTTGCTGGTTCTAGTGGTATGAAAATAACACCAACGAAAATCCCATGGACTGATCCCCAAGCTGAAGCCTACTACAAAGATAGTACACCCACTGTGATAGCCTCAAAAAAGCGTCCCTCCAAGGCTGAAGATGGCATCAACAAGAAGCGTGGAACAATGCTTGACGAAGCTACTGTAATCATCCAACTGGATACGACAGACGATTCTACTGACTAAGTCTCTTTCTGTTCAGTATATTTTGAAATCTTGAAACCTCCCTTTTGTTGTGTTTACCTTCTTTTGTACTGCTGTATGTAATGGTTTTCAAGACTTTTATGTTTAGTTGCTACTTGTAAAATGGATCCTTTGATGAATCTGAAGGTCATGCTTGTTATATAAATATATTTCCTTTACAGATATTGTGTTCCGAGTTTGCTTCATTCAATCTGTTCAGAAACTTTAACAATCACTATGGTAGTTTTGCTTATGTACTCTTCCTTTTAAGCAGTAAACGATTTTCCTGCCAGATTTTTCAATATGAATTTGATATTTCCAGTCGATGTATGCAATGTATGCAACAGTTTATAATAATACATTATTTGTCTCCCTACCAGTTTGTGTTATGAAGATTATTGTTTATTATCATATGGCACTTGCAGTGTTTCATTACAAATGTACTTCTTTAAAATCATAATACTAAATTACCTTTTCCAAATGCCCACAATGTACATATCAATAAAACATTCAATATTTTGAACTTTCTGTTAGTTACAAAATATCCACAGATATATTATATCATATGTTACTACAAAATGAATATCAACAAGTATGTTCAACACTTGCATATTCGATATGTTGCTCACAGTTTCAAAATTATTGCAACACTCAGTTTACCAAAAATCAACCCAAAAACTCACGTAAATTAACAACTTAAGCAATGTCAACCCAACAGCCTCCTCGCTAGGCTTAGCCTACCCGCATGTCCCAAACGCAAGAAAAGTGTCAATTTGTTATGGTTGTCCACCAACAACTCAGCGACAATCACTTTCTCGTACTCGGTTAGTTCATGTATTGATTCATTGCTTCTAACACTTTGTCTTGTGCATTTGTCATCTTTTCGTCTGACACCAAATGTTTCATCATGTCCGTCATTGTTCGGTTGGTGAGTTCAGCAAAATTGTTTATGGCTGCCACAATTGCGTCGTCACTGTGTTCCTCTTGCTTCCGTTTTGTACCCTTCGACTTCACACTTCCTGTCGGTTTTGTTGATGGTGTAAGTGATACCGACATTGACTCACCAGCCCCCTCATCATCATGACATAGATCTTCGAGTCCGACTCCAATGTCATTTCGTATTCCAATGTCACGAGGCACTTCAAGATTAACGTTCAGCAACTCTTGAACAGCAGATGCAAAGCTCTCAGCCTTATCTCCCGTTGCACGATCATTTCCAAAGATTTCACACCAGTCATGATAATAGATCCAACGCTTGTGTCGCATTGTTCGTGCATTGTGGTCGGTCTGTCAATAAAACAAGAACAAATGTAAAGGAAATTCGATATTTGCATAATTGCTTAACACATACCTTAACAATTGCTTCCCACGTCTCATCTATAGCTTCAATGGTTTTCTCCGTATCATTCCACCCTACTTTTACTTAAAATCCAGCTCAATGTACCATACATTTTCTTCCAAACATGAACTTTGGAGTTGATATGTGGGTTACCACGTAAGTTTGAGTCGGGGAATGTTGCCTTCATTCGGTGTTCCAGGAATCCCAAGTACCCAGCACGAAATCCGTTCTCACTTTTCCACCCATGGTTGATCGCCTCTTTCAATGCTTGAATTAGAACAACTTCCTCACGTTCAGTCCAACTTCGTCTTGTCTTGTCAGCTTTGTTGCAAATCCCGACAAAGCTACCGGACGTTGCACCGGTATCCATAGCTAGTAAGATGATGAGTACCTGCTGATATGAACGATTAATAAAACAAATACCAATTAAACCAACCAATGTGATATGACAAAAAAATGACAACATATTACACTAATAAACCTTTATCCTACTAAAACATTAATATTGTTCAAAGTTTAAAAGCAACATATCAATTATCATCCTGTGTTGCTAAACTTATTCGTAACATTGAAGAAATACAACAAGCAATATTATATCTTAATAATTGTTCCACATCGACATGGCAAAGTTCTCCCTCCATGTATCCCACTCTTCTGCAGCATTGAGATTGTTTATGAAATCAGATTCAACGTCATGTGCTGGACTAGCGATATCCTCCTCAGGTGAGTCAAGTGGATCATCAGGCATTTGAGAGCGAATGAAGTTGTGCAACAAAATACAAGCCAATATTATCGATTTTGTGTTTTCAATGGGTAGAACGAAGGACTTCGAAGGATGGCCCATCTCTTCTTCAACAAACCAAAGGCTCTTTCAATCACATTGCGAGCTTGAGAATGCCTCCAATTATATAGCTCCTTGTAATTTTGTGGACCAAGTGCACGGTTGCCCCATGCATCCCTATGATAGCGTACTCGCCTGTAAGGAGTCAAAAAACCCTCGACATTCGCATATCCATTGTCACATAGGTAATAACACCCTGCCATAGACGCGGGCACTTATGTAAGAGTAACATAGATCACCAACGTAAAATATGATTATGAATCAAATTCAAAACTTGTATGACCTCTTGGAACTTTGAGTTCATCATGGCGAGTCAACGCATCACGTAGAACTCTACCATCTGCTGCGGATCCCTCCCATCCAGTAAGCGCATAGATGAAGTTCAAATCTTGGTTACAAACCCCAAGTACATTCACTGCTATTGTTCCATTTCTAGTTCTATATTTTCCTTTCTCAAATGTAGGTACATGCACGCTGACATATGTTCCATCCAACGCACCAAGACATCCCTAAATAATCAAATAGAGTCAATTAATGTCAATATTACATATGATTAAGAATTAAAAAACAACTAATAAATACCTTGAACCATTTCCAAGTATCGTCACTGCAACTATCGTCCACAGGGACCGGCTTTACCAGCAGTAAGTTATATAGCTTCAGAATTGATCCCAACACTTCATGGAAATGAGTGCTGATTGTGTGTCCACTACGTATATAGTCATGACCAATAATTCGATTTTTCTTGTGATGAGCCAAGATAGACAAAAACATCCCTACCTTCTCTTCTACCCTAACATATCTAGACTCCACTAGCCCTCCAACATTAGTAAGCAAGAAACACAATCGTGCAAATGCATTGCGATTCATTCTCAAGTTTACTACACATTGAACATCTCCAATTTCAATAATCCGATGCAAATGGTTGATTTGATCATTAATTCTATGCGTCATGCTGTAAGCGGCTGGTCTACTTGATAAGTGTGATTTTTACACTTAATTTGATATATGATTAGGGGTGTTTTTGTAGTAATTCATAGAAAATATTACACATTTTGGTATATATTTGTATATGTCAGGAATCTAGGTCCAAATGCATAAAAGTGGATGAAATGGGCTTAAAAATGCTGAAAAGGACCAAACTGAGCAAATCTGGAAAAGGAGGGACCAAATCGCAAGATTGGAGATTTGAGGTCCGCGATCGATCGCCAACTTTCGAAGATCGATCGCCACCATACAGAATGTTTCCGAGATCGATCGCCAACTGACGAAGATCGATCGCCAAACCCGAAAATTTTGAGATTTTGTTTCCTTCTTGGTTATTTTGTGTCCAAACCTTACCAAACTCCTTCACCATTATATATATTAGGTCTTGGACGAAAATAGGGACTTTTTTTTTATCATATTTTACACCCTAGGAATAGCCTCTATCCATCCTCCATATCACCATCATCCACCTCCATCCATCAACCATCCTAGGATTTTGGAACACCTTCAACAAGGCGATTCAAGAGACGATCGAGAAGGAAGCGAGAGAGGGAGCAAGGATCTACGAACGAAGTCGACATCGGGAGTTTATTCTTGTCTTTTAATATTAGTTTTGATTTGTTTTGATTTACTATGTTGAACTAATTTATTTATCGAGGCTAGGCAATCCTTTGTCATGAACCTATGATTTGATGATTTATTTGATTGAATTCCTTTAATTCTTTGCGTATAATTTATTGATCTTCATGCTTTTGAGGGATTGATCGCCCTTGAATGATTGTTATATTGCGATTGAATTGACCATAGGATATTGCAATACGATATAATAAATTATACCGTGGGTTTTAGGTTGAGACGGACCAAGTAAAATCTAGCACACGTGTGATAGCAATAGATTTACCAAAATCGAAGGCTAGTAGTTTTCATAGATCTTTATTCGATATTAATTGTGCAATAAGGACACGGGAGTGGTTTACTGCAACATTAATATTAGACTTGTTATAACTGGACCAAAGTATAACGAATGCATTAGGAAAACTCGTCACCTTAGAAATATTTGGATATTCAATCGAGAATTGTAGGGGATTGCATTGGTGAGCCAAAGTCTCGATAATCTTCTCTAGTGGATTTTTTTCGTTTACTTTTATTGACTTGGTTGGTAGTTAATTTATTTAATTAGTAGTTTAATTATTAATTCAATTTTGTAGGTTAAATATAGTTAAAAACATCTTATTTGATACTTACAGTTAGTCCCTGTGGGTTCGACAACATGTTCTTCATTTACTATACTAAAACTTGACGACCGTGCACTTGCGGTATAAAATCGCTACATTGGAATTAATTGTTTAAAATAAAAGCGATCAAGTTTTTGGCGCCGTTGCCGGGGACTAACTTTAGTAATATCATACGAGAAGCTTTGACTGTAATTTAACCATTTTTTTCTTCTTTGTATATATTTATATAAAAAAAACTATATTTAATTGTTTTATTTGTTTTCCTTGCGAGGGTACTTGTGATGCTTCATCAACAAGTCTTCACAAGATTTGCCCAACAATATTCAGAGCCGTTTTATGCAGCTTGGGGAAGATTCAATGAATTGGCAGACAGATTCCGGTATCACAACTTTTCGAACTATACTCTTCTGCAATATTTCTTCAAAGGTTTGGATGCACAGACACGAGAATGGGTATTTAGCGGAGCACAGGTGACTGGGAGTCCTCTGGTTGATAGAGATGAGGACAGTGTGTTACACCTGTTCAATGATATGGCGGACTTTGATTATCAATGGTATTGTGATCCTTCACTACAAGGTTGGAGTCACCAATACCCACCGGAGTCTCACTACCCTAATGATACGCCCCAACCATTTGAACATCACGAAGAGAGGAGAGATAGTTCTGCAGACGTCACGACTCAGCTAGAGGATACCTTAATAAGATTTATGGCATCAACTGAGAACAGTTTGGAGTGCCAAACCAACTCTATGCGCCACCTGGAGCAGCAAATGGCAGTCCTTATGGAAACAATTTCAACTAGCTGCCAGGAGGAAAAGACGAGAGCTACCAATAAAGAGGCGACGAATCGAGTTTGGTTATATGATGATGATCACTCAACCAACCAAGTTTGGGGGAGTGATCCTACTCATGTGGAAAAGTCAAGGGAACTTGAGCCTCTTCAAGAGATTGAGCCTACTTTAGAGATGTTATCCGAGGAGTTCTCATGTGAAGATGAGTCGAGTGTGATGTTGGAGAAGGAAGATACTTTCGAAGATTCTGATTTGAGCCCATCGATGGAGACATGTTCTATGCCTTATGTGGATCCGTATTTACCATCGATGCCAATTTCACCGCACTACATCCTCCAAGATATGAAGCCAACTCAAGAATCGTTCTCCCATGCCTACCACTTCAAGAATGTTGTTGGTGCGACGAGCCTACACTGTTACAATCATGCCAATCTTGAGGGCATACTGAATCAAGACCCATTAGTTGTATCATACGATACTTACTATGGGCGGCAGCCGCTCTTTGATGGTTGCTTCTGATGGTCAAGCCGATGACTAGAAATCAGCGCTTCTTGGGAGGCAACCCAAGCGTATCCTTTTGCTATTTAGTTTTGTTTTATTTTCAGTTTTTACATTTAGTTTGTTTATCTCTCGAGTCGACTATTTTACCATTTGCATGCTTCTCTTTCTAGGTACTCATTTGGAGCGATGAACCCCTACAACAGTGGAGTTTTCAAAAGCCAATCTTCCTCAACCCTCATGCAAGCGTCTTGATCAGGGGAGTTTACTGTTTCCCTTTGTTTCATTTCAACATTGAGGAAAATGTTTGATTTAAGTTTGGGGGAGTGGCTTGCATGTTTTTCTTGTTTTATCCACATGTTGTGTGCTTAATTGACACTTGAATCGTCTGATTAATATGAGCTAAAAAAAAAATATGAGTTCAAATTTGAGAAAAGAATGAATCATAATAGTGGTCTCTATTCCATGATGATATTAATCTCACTACGCATGTCAACTTGAGTTTTGAGGATTGTAAAACTTGTTTGTGAATATCTTGTTTTCAGTTAGCATGTCAAAGATGAGGAATACATTTAGCACATATGAGTCACGATCTTGTGAATTGCATTTGTGGTAGTAAAAATCTTCGTGAACTTGATGAATTGTTTTGAACATCTTAGAGTACCTTAGAAACTATTGGATGATGACACTTTGAGGCGAAATTTTATAGTTATGAACTTGACTTGGAAATGATTTAGGCGATCTTTGGACCGTTTGAGCCTTTCAAGCTTACCATGATATATATCAATCTCTAGTGTCCCATTTTGAGCCTAATTGCAAAAGAATGGTGTATGTTTAACATACTATGAACCCCCATTCAACAAATTTCATTGGCAACTCATTATACCCACCTTTATGAGCCTAAATTGAAAGAATTCATCCTTACCTAAAGGGAGTATAATGAATCTCATTAGATGCACATAAATTTCTATATTTTGATGAGCTTATTATTATTGAAAAAAATGATGAATGAGAAAAGAAAAAGATAGATAAAGCCTTGAAAAAAAAAATATCTAATTAAGACCCAAAGTGGCCAAGGCTAAAAGAAAAAAGAAGAGAAGCTCAATTTTATGCTAAAAATATAAACATTACATGCCTATACTCTCTTCTTTGTGCTATCCTATCTTTTCTTTGAAGCCAACACCTAGGCCTAACGTTACAAGCTTAAAAAGACCTATTGATCCAAGTCTAGGGAGTGACTACATTAGTGGAGAAGTGTTTGAAAATAGGACTATGGAATGCTCAAAGATAATCTTACTTTTCATTGAATAGCATGATTTGATCTATGAAAATTGCATGAAACTTGAAAGTGACAATAGCACACACGCACATTCTAATTTGGCGACATGTTGCTTGATCTAGGAGAAAACACAACTTGTTAAACTTTCTGATTAATTATTGTTCGTCTGTAAGTGGGATGTCTGAGTTACATGATTGACTACGAATTGGTTTATTTGAGTCTTCAATATTGAACTCTACTTTGTGATCTTATTTATTGCTCGAGACGATCAAGTTTAAGTTTGGGGGAGTTGATAAGTGTGATTTTTACACTTAATTTGATATATGATTAGGGGTGTTTTTTGTAGTAATTCATAGAAAATATTACACATTTTGGTATATATTTGTATATGTCAGGAATCTAGGTCCAAATGCATAAAAGTGGATGAAATGGGCTTAAAAATGCTGAAAAGGACCAAACTGAGCAAATCTGGAAAAGGAGGGACCAAATCGCAAGATTGGAGATTTGAGGTCCGCGATCGATCGCCAACTTTCGAAGATCGATCGCCACCATACAGAATGTTTCCGAGATCGATCGCCAACTGACGAAGATCGATCGCCAAACCCGAAAATTTTGAGATTTTGTTTCCTTCTTGGTTATTTTGTGTCCAAACCTTACCAAACTCCTTCACCATTATATATATTAGGTCTTGGACGAAAATAGGGACTTTTTTTTATCATATTTTACACCCTAGGAATAGCCTCTATCCATCCTCCATATCACCATCATCCACCTCCATCCATCAACCATCCTAGGATTTTGGAACACCTTCAACAAGGCGATTCAAGAGACGATCGAGAAGGAAGCGAGAGAGGGAGCAAGGATCTACGAACGAAGTCGACATCGGGAGTTTATTCTTGTCTTTTAATATTAGTTTTGATTTGTTTTGATTTACTATGTTGAACTAATTTATTTATCGAGGCTAGGCAATCCTTTGTCATGAACCTATGATTTGATGATTTATTTGATTGAATTCCTTTAATTCTTTGCGTATAATTTATTGATCTTCATGCTTTTGAGGGATTGATCGCCCTTGAATGATTGTTATATTGCGATTGAATTGACCATAGGATATTGCAATACGATATAATAAATTATACCGTGGATTTAGGTTGAGACGGACCAAGTAAAATCTAGCACACGTGTGATAGCAATAGATTTACCAAAATCGAAGGCTAGTAGTTTTCATAGATCTTTATTCGATATTAATTGTGCAATAAGGACACGGGAGTGGTTTACTGCAACATTAATATTAGACTTGTTATAACTGGACCAAAGTATAACGAATGCATTAGGAAAACTCGTCACCTTAGAAATATTTGGATATTCAATCGAGAATTGTAGGGGATTGCATTGGTGAGCCAAAGTCTCGATAATCTTCTCTAGTGGATTTTTCTCGTTTACTTTTATTGACTTGGTTGGTAGTTAATTTATTTAATTAGTAGTTTAATTATTAATTCAATTTTGTAGGTTAAATATAGTTAAAAACATCTTATTTGATACTTACAGTTAGTCCCTGTGGGTTCGACAACATGTTCTTCATTTACTATACTAAAACTTGACGACCGTGCACTTGCGGTATAAAATCGCTACATTGGAATTAATTGTTTAAAATAAAAGCGACTACTACGTGCCTCACGTCGTCGTTTGCCGACCAATCTCCTCCGATGTCGTGTTAAAAGACATAAGACCAAAAAGGATCGACATATGATTTGGTGCAGCATCACAGAAATTAGAATGTTCCTACGGTTAATGTCCATCTTCCCAATATACTGACATTTGTTTATTCATATATATTAGAGTATTTCCTAGTAACTAAGTAATCGTAGCAATATATGAATGAAATTTCTAGCATTTTCCAATCAAAAATAGATAAGTACCAACAGTTTATTCATAACAAATTCTAGCAATTGCATTTCCAACTGCTTACTCCAAACATCTGCTAATTCGCTAATGACGATTAGTTTATTGATTTGGCAGTGCATTCCAGAACCGATACTTAAATTTTTTTATGTCAAAAGTAAAAAGCTAGATGACCCATAATTACCATCCAAATATAGCAGTAGCAAACAACCAATACATTAGATTCATATACACTTGCTAAACCAAAGAAATGGAACACTCCAACAGGGGCTCACTTATACTCAAAATAGAAGAAAAAAAAATCAGTTCAAATATAGCAGTCGACCAGAAAAATTTCGAATGAGCTCCACAAAATTCACAAAATTCATAAATTAAAATTACCACCTTCAACTCCATAAAACTCAAAGAACCAGCTTCAACTCCACAAATTTCATACAAAACACATCACATTCTGGACAAACAAATGTTCAACGGAAGGCGATGCTTACCGACGGAGAAGATGAGCTTAATACGATGAGTGACCTGAGAGAACAGATGAAACGAATGCCTCTTCTACTCGCCGCACCAACCTTCGTTGGCCACTTCAAATGCGATTTCAGAGTTGCAGACGGGTAGAAGTGGAGTAGGCGGCATGCAAATGGGTTTAAAACTTTTGGCTTTAAGTTTAGGGCAAAGGGTACTACAGTAAAATTATACCATAATCAATTGCCACTGTAGAATGATGTTTGTTAAACCTAAGAAATGAAGTGGGTTTCTTATCACACGTTTTAACCATGCTAATCACGGGCTTGCAGGATTATGTTGGATTGCTTAAAAACGAACCAAACACTTGACTAATGCTTTGAATAGTCCATTATCCCTCCTTATCCTCCGTACCAAACACAGCGTAAGTAATAATTAGGTGAACTGCCTTATTATAGATATCATAAAAAAAAAAAAAAGTCAATAAAAGAAATTACTATGAAATCACACTGAATATTATATCCCAAATATCACAAATTAATATATAGTCAAATATCTATATTTAGTAGTATTTCTTCTTTTATTTTCTTTTTTTGTTTACTAATATACCCCTATTTAATTTGTATTATTATAAAACAATCATATGTAGAGATGTCAAACGGAACGGACGGCACAAGAAACGGCACGTCATGGAGCAGCACGACACTGCCCATTTTGCTACAGTGTCAGGCACGACTCTGTAGCATGGGACGTGACGAGCCATAGGTTGCCGGCCCGTGGGCCGGCACGGCATGGCACGAAAAGTACAATTTTTTTTAGTGTAGCGATCGATCGGCAGTTATGCGCCGATCAATTGGTAAGCCAAAAAAATAAAAATAAAAAACTTGAAATGGCCCGTGTCGCACGGCACGACTCATGGCAAGACACGTAGGGTCGTGACGGGCCCTGCCTATTGTGAAAATGGGCCGGTACGACACGGCCCATTTTCGAACCGTGCGCACGGCAAGCATAGTGCCGTGCCTGTGACAAACCGCAAACGTACTCTTTAAACATCCATAGATATTTCTACGACCTTCGGATAAAGTTAAGCATCAAAATACAAGGTTTATCGATTTAGTTTCAATAGAACAACGCTGGCAACATTTCTTCAACAGTATTCAGCTGGTAAATATTTCCAAGCCAGAAGCAATTAGTGGGTTTATTTGATTCAATTTTGTTTAATATTTCATTCGTTTAAAGATATATTAATGAAACTAAATTTCAAATTTTAATAAATATATTTAAAATAAAATTGCACTTTTGATTCTTAATTGAGATTTTTTGGTAGATTTGAAGTTGGATGGTGGATTGGTTTATAAGACTAGAACTTATATACGGTTTGCCATGATGAAAAAGGCTGTATTAAGAACATCGGAAAATGATCTATAACTAAATAGAACACATCAGTAAAAACTAATAACCACTTAAATAATTAAAAAAAATCATTAATGTGTACAATAAAACCCCCATAAATTAATACTCGATAAATTAGTAACATCAATGTTAACTCAAAAAATTACAAGGTTGAGACACAAGATTTTTACGTGAAAAACCCCAAATATAAGGGAAAAAAACCACGGGACCGAGTCCAGTATAAATTCTATTATAATATCAAAGAGCTACAATATTTTTATACAATAAAATGATAAATAAAGTGAAGAGAAAATGATATAAAAAATGGTGTTTTGTGTATCATTATTGGTGAAGTCTTTTTTCTTATCAAAATCCTGTAACCATTGGCCACTCTCCTCTTTTATAGAGGAAGAGAAAGTCTAAATAATCATTTTTTATCTGACATGTTTTTACATTTTTAATGCTTTTGTCCATCATGGCCCTTTATTGAAACTGGGAATGTGAGGTGTCATCACGTATGTGTGTACACGTGTCAATTCCTTATCGAATTTCGTGCCATGTCTCTTCTCTTCCCAGGTGGTGTCCATTCTCTTCCCAGGTCGTGTCTCTTCTCTTATCGGGTGATGTCTCTTCTCTTTTCGGGCGGTCTCTTCTCTTCTCGGGTAGTGTCCTTCTCTTATCGAATTTCGTGCCATGTCTCTTCTCTTCCCAGGTGGTGTCCATTCTCTTCCCGGGTCGTGTCTCTTCTCTTATCGGGTGATGTCTCTTCTCTTTCCGGGTGGTCTCTTCTCTTCTCGGGTGGTGTCCTTCTCTTCTCGGGTATTTTTTAATATATATTCCGAGGTCTTATAAATGCATTTCAGCCCAATTATTGTCTTAATTCATTCAAGACATAACAATCACTAAATTAATATTTTTTTCGATACCGACTTTGTCTCAACATCATTGTTTCTGCAAATGCACATAACATTTCCCACTCACCCGTAGCAAGGTCTGTTTTGGTCTATAATTTTGCTTTATTTCGCGAATCCACTTGCCCAATATTGGGTTTTGCATTTTTACCAAAACTAGTTATAATTTTAAATGTTAAATTCCTGATTGAACATAGATTAATTGGGTATATTCATTCTAAAGATTAAGGGGTGTATTGGTTATAGATTTTTATTGACTTTTAATGATTTTTATGGAGTTTAACAGTCTAGAGGTATTCAATTCATACTTTTATATACTCTACAAAAGTCTAATGATATTCAAGACAGACTTTCGTAAAGTTTTTAAAAGTCAGGTGGTATTCAAACTTGAATTTTTAAAACTCCATAAAAGTTTATAGGTATCCAAAATCCCATAGACTTTTAATGACTTCTGTTGAAACTTTAGGTACAAACTTTGATGCCCCATGTACATCCCAAAAAGGTTAAAAATTCTCCACCACTCCTAGTAAAGATTTGGAATGACTTTTAATTTCTAATTACCATCATCTCTCTTTACTCTTTGCTATTTTCATTTTCGACACGACCACATCCCCATTGGCTTTTCCTCCCCTGTTTTTTATATGTATCATTTCTTTAATTCTTAATGTGCAGCTCTTTCTTCGATTATTGTTTTTTTCACATCTTGTTTTTTATCCAATTTAATACTAATATTTACACAAGTATTTTGATAAAATAGCAAGTTTTAATGTGCTCAATTTTATATTAGATGATAGATTTTTAAAACGATTGTATGGGTCTATATCTATAAACAATTATAATAAATATTTTTCTAAAGCAAAATATATTTATAACGATATAAATTATCATGTTTAATTTAAAAAGTATGTTTTAAGAATTTTTATAGTAGTCAACTATCATCAAAAATTATTTTAAGTTTATAAAATGTGATTTAATAGAAAACTTTTTTGTTTTATTACACAAAATTATAAATTGCAATTATATAGCAACATTAACTGAATCTTCAAAGTCGCCATCTTGAAGATGTAAAAAAGTTGTTCAATATTCGCCATGCAAAAGAATTGAATATGTATTTTTCACATTTTTTACTGTTAAATAAGTAAAATGTGTTTACATTAATAGTAAAAAAAATTTATATGTTGAAGAAGTTATTTATGTTCAATTGTTAGTTCAAAGAAATCAATTATAAGTTATAAAACTATAGAGTCTATAAAATTCTTTTGATAATTCCGTGTAATTCTATAAAAGTTATTAGAAATCTATCAATTTCATAAAAGTTCATCATTTAAAAAAATTATCAAAAGTCGATAAAGTCCATAGAAATCTATTGAAAAGGTCTACGTGACTCTATACAAAATCTTTTTATAACTCCATGGAATTTAATAAAAGTCAATAGAAATCTATCAACTCCATAAAATTCAATCATTTAAAAAAGTCATTAAAAGTCAATAAAAGTCTTAGATTGAATACACCCCCCTAAAAATTTTTCATGAGTTTTATTAAATGGGATTAAAAATTACTCATGAATAATACATCCCCTAAATCAATTTTAAATTTCTCCATCTGATATATTATATCTGTGTGGAATATAAAAGAAAATAAAACAAATTATAAATGTAAAAATAAAGAATCAATACATATCACGATTTGATCTCTAATCTTTATCGATGATTCCAAAATTCAATTTTCTCTAACCAACCCACCGATCGATCGCCTGACTGATAACTCAACCAATTAAGTGTCAAGGTCAAATTTAAACTAGTCTTACTTAATAGATAAATCATAATATAAAATGACCGACTATCTCAGACATTAATGTCAACTCATGTATCTTAACTAGAGATGGCAACGTAGCGGGTTTGAGAAGGTGGAAAGCCGCCCACGAACTAGAAGAGTTAAACTCGCCCCGCCCTGCTAACTTAATATATTAATCATAATATACAAGGGCTTGACTATCTCCGAATATTAATGTCAACTCATGTTCTTTCTTTCACTTCTATGATTTATGAGGTTTTCGGGATGAAAAAAGATATATAAAAATAGGCTTTTGGAATCCCAATTAGATGGAAATTAAGTTCGGTTGACTTTGGAACCAATCAATAATTGGAGTAAATGGAGATTAATAATGGTAAACAACTAATTCAAGAATCTCTTTATCGGATTTTTTGATGCTACCCCTCAGGGGCACTGCCCTTAAGGGTTTATCCACCATGCATTGAGAATATTTCATTGGGAATATTTCCAATGTATGGTAAGATGTACCCCTAAGGGCACTGCCCTTGGGGGTAGTATCAAATAAACCCTCTTTATCCATGCTATTTTATAATCAATCAAGGACTCTGATAATTTCCTAAGATTGTAATATGTGGGTTTAAGTGAAAATCAAAAACGTAAATGAGGAAAAAGAGAATTTGAAAAAACCCATTTGACGATGAAGATGAATATTCTAATTGCTTTCAATGAATGAAAAAGTATTACATAGTGCAAACTTTCAGTCAGACACACATCCCAACCGGGGAAAATATACAAAACAAAGAAGAAATGAAAAGAAAAACAATGAACAAAATGCGAAGTTCCTGATGCACGGGATTTCGTGGATGCCAATAGAATATCATAAATCAAAGTCCACGGGTGCAATACGACGAAATGCGAAGGGACATATAAGCTGACGGAAGGGGACGGGATAAAGAAAAAGCACGGGTACAGGGCATGCCAAGGAGTCAAGGACTGCCACTTTCTCCTTTGGAAAATGCCTTAACAGGGGGCTCCTAATAAAAGAACTGCAGCTCTCCAATAGCACGTCCACTAAAGGAAATAGGGGCTGGTATCTCTTCAAGCGGCCACTCCAATGCTTATGACTGCCATAACAGATGACGTTTTGGAGTATATTTGCAAGTCTCCATTTCGAAGTATTTTTGAAAATTAAATTTTTTTCGAATTATTTTTTAAAAAAAATCCGCATTTTGGGTTGAAGAAAGATATATAAAAATAGGATTTTGGAATTGCACGAATAAAAATGATTAAAACAAACTTTGATCGTAGTAGTTACCTAATTTAAGTTTCCTCATGAGACTAAATTTCTTGTTTCTCTGCTTTTAATTCGATTAAATGGAAAATAAGTTCGGTTGACTTCGGAACCAATCAATAATTGGTGCAAATGGAGATTATTAATATTATAAAGATAATAATGGTAAACAACTAATTCATGAATCTCTTTGACTCATGCTATTTTATAATCTATTAAGGAATCTAATAGTAAACCATTTTGATTCCTAAGATTGTAATTTGTTGGTTTAAGTGAAATCAAATACATAAATGAGGAAAAAGAGAATTTGGAAAACCCATTTTGACGATGAAGATGAGATTCTAATTGCTTTCAAGTTTCAATGGATGAGAAATAAAGAAAAGAGTACAAAATACTGCAAACTTTCAATCAAACACACATCCCAACAGAAAGGGAAAAAAAAAAAACAGAGAAAGAAACGAACAAAAGAAACACGAAATTGCGATACATCCAACTTGGCATTTAGAAAATCCACAAGTTCGATGCAACTTTAAGACATTACACAGGATCCAACTGGGCATTTATCTATTCTTGATCAGGATAAGCAACGTAAATTGTGTATTCCAAAACACCATTATTTGTTGCAGCATCGAAAGATATAGTATTTGTAATCGCGTAACCCCGCGCCATCCGAAGAAGGCCAGTCCCACCAACGATGGCCAGCTCACGGTCCTTGTTACTTAGGGGATTTCGTCCACCAATACAAAGACTACTTCCCTTAAACTCACCTCCTGTGAAATTGAAAGTAAGGTTCATACTTACGCCTACTTCGTTCAAATCCGAAAAAGCAATAAGCCCTTGTGTTCGACCCAACTTCTCTGAATCAGGATCAGCTTCGGCTGTTATCAAATCATCTACAACCTGTACTAGGCCAAAATTTACCGTTGAATTCGTTGTCTGAACGGACCGAGCCACCTCCAACACTGTCGGATTCGGCCCTCCTAAAACATCTTGGACATAAACAATAATTTTGGCCGTCTTTTTCTTAGCTTTGACGAGTTTTTTGAACATTTCTTCTTCGGTCTCGGAAGCAGGATTGTTGTTGCCATTGGAAACCATAATGCCTTTGATCATTGAATTGATATTACTGAGCTTTTCCATCTCTATAATTTCCAATGCTGAATAAATTCAGTCTGAGATTGACTATATTTATAGCCAGAACAGCGTAGATAGTTAATAGAGATACTTAAAATTTATATATTCGTTAAAAAATAAGCATTAGTTTGACCATTTATGTATATTAGCGTTGCCATTTTAAAATTAACACCCCAACCTGTAAAGTTGATTTGTTCGAGGATTACCTAATTCATCACGCCAACCAAATTAGTCATTTAAAATTATATAAATTACAAGCATTTAAAATATTCTCTTGATAACAATTTTCTTTTGCATAATTTGATTAAGTTTGATGAATATTGCACCTTATATTTTCTTTTATTTGCTTACGAAAAATTATAATTAATTATTTAAAAAGCTACAAAATTATTACGAAATCACAGATATATTTTAGTGGTTTTTTACGTTTTTCAAAACAAATATATTTTACTGTGAAATTTTATTCTCTCTATTTACATGTAAACAATTTTCAAATTAAATACGAGCATGAATCTAGTTACGGATGTGATTATACGTTGTCATCGACAAATTATCGGATGTATCTGCAGGCCTGCTTGTGCTCAAAGGTTCATTAGGCATCTGATTTCTCTTCTGGTTTAGTCTCTTTGAACACCGATAGGTGTGTCTTGGTGACAAACATGAGATCTTTCATCTTGCTTTTCCAAAGTTGATATTTGGAATCATTAAGACTAATCATATTGGTTGTACATACCTCCATCTTTTGTAACTAAAATCAATCAATTAAATCGTTAAAACCTAAACACAAAATAAATTACTTCCATAATACTGTCTAGAAAGCATTTCTTACGTGGAAGTTCAGACTAAACTGCAATCACAGAGCATATAATGACCTACTATAGTAATTGAGAATCTGGCTCTGACACCAGTTATTGGGGGTATCAGTGAAATCTACAATTGAGGTAATAATACCACGGATATCACAAGCACATAAACAACAATTGCATAAGATGAACACCAAGATTTATAGTGGTTCACACCAATATTGGGATACGTGCAGTTAAGAACCCTCAAGGAGATTATTTTTTTATTGATAACAAAGAAGACAAGAGAATTGAGAATACAAAGTATTTCTCTCAAGTCACTCTGTTTTTAATGCTCAATTTCTCCCCACTAATTCTATCCTGGATAAAACTCTCATTAAGAATTTTTCTCACAGTCAAGGAGATTACATCTTTATTGATAACAAAGAAGACAATGGAATTGAGAATACAAAGTATTTCACTCAGAACACTCTGTTTTTTATGTTCACTTTCTTTCTCCTAATCATACCCTTTCAAGGATAAAACATTCCTTAATAATTGTTCTCACCATTAAGGAGATTACTTCTTTATTGATAACAAAGAAGACAAGAAAATTGAGAATATAAAGTATTTCTCTCAGAACACTCTGTTTTTTATGCTCACTTTCTCTCCACTAATCCTACCCCTTCCAAGATAAACTCTCCCTAAATTTTTTTTTCTCACAATCAATCCTCATTGCACCTTTACACTTATGCTTATAGAAGAAAGGATTTTTGTTTTTGGGATGATTTTGGAATGAAGAATGGATGAGCATTTATGGTGGAGTTTAAGAAAACAATAATTAATACACCGTGATTTACATAATCATGCCCATTGATTTTGACTAAACACAACATGCATGGACGAAACCAGGATTTCATAGTAGGGTGAGCTAAAATTAAAACCAAATAAGAAAAAATTATTTGAAAAAATTCATTAATATGAAAATTAATTTATCAAGTTACATTTAAATGTAATATATCATAATTGATAATCCGGCAATCAAATACACAAATGGAAATGTCAAAAAATAAGAAATATATAAAACGTTTTAAAAACAATAAAACAAGAATAAAGATTCGTATTTATCACCATGCATGTTTATTATTGTTTATTATTTTTTAAAAAATATATCGTCTTGAACTAAGTCGTTCAGCATTCAAAGGTATACAATATTAAATCAAAATTATCATACAATCGCTCTCAACATGCATAACAAATTAGTAAATGCATTATTAATAATTGTAATGGCTCCAAATAAAAAAGTTCGAGACAAAAAATAAAATTAATTAAAACAATCCTCATATCTAAATAAGAAGCATGCTCTTAAGGTAAAGTTAATTCATAATTAATGTGTAGATCTTGACTTTCGATTTCCATTGCCTTTTATTTTATTTTATCATTATAATACATTAACAACTATAAAAGACAAAATTAATAATATATCTGTAGATCTCGTTTCATATATTATTATATTCCAATTTAATATAAATCATGTTTAATATATTATTCTATTCATGTTAATTTAATATTAATCAAGTTTCATCCCCAAGTCTAACATTTTCTTATGTTTGATATATATATATATATATATATATATATATATATATATATATATATATATATATATATATATATATATACCTATATATAAAGTAAGAGGTACATAAACCTACATTTGGCCTCTTGGTATGCCACCAAATTTACTAAAATGCCCCTAACAATCTTATTATTTACAATATTACCGTTCCACATAACAAATCAAATAAAAATATTAAAGTCCAACAAATAGTTGTTAAAAAAGACAAATAAACAACTAAACTCAAAAAACAATTTAACAAATATATTAAATCCCAAAATAGAAAATGACTTTACGATTACCACATCCTTTATAAAAAATATTGACCGTACATGCACGCAACGCGTGCAGGATAATACTAGTATATATAAAGTAAGAGGTACCTAAACCTACATTTGGCCTCTTGGTATGCCACCAAATTTACTAAAATGCCCCTAACAATCTTAATATTTACAATTTTACCATTCTACATAACAAAATCAAATAAAAATATTAAAGTCCAACAAAATAGTTGTTAAAAAAAGGCAAATAAACAACTAAACTCAAAAAATAATTTAACAAATATATTAAATCCCAAAATAGAAAAGGACTTTACAATGATCACATTCTTTTATAAAAAAAATTGACCTTCCATGCACGGAACGCGTGCAGAATAACACTAGTATATATAAAGAAAGAGCAATACATAGTAACTACCTTGACCTCTTGGTATGTTTTATGTGTTCTTCCTAAAACACCCTTATATAAATAACTATCTCTAATATTTGATTTTCTTCAAATTTTCTAAATTCATTTATTTCATCTAATTAATATTATATCATATTAGCTTAAATATTTAGAATTTTAAAAATATACAATAATTAAATATTTATATTGTAATTATATACCATATAAAAATTTTAAAAACACGTATCGCGTGCCAAAAATCGCTAGTATATATAATGTACAGATACAATATCCAAGCATACATTTAGTCATGACCCATACCATTTGGATTATGGACTAATACTACTAATAAAAATTTAGTGGACTTGGTATGATATTCCTAATAAAAATTATTGTTCCTAATAAAAATTATTGGGCTACTTTAGTGGAGTTGACCTGGTATTATTAATAAAAATTTAATGGGCTAGAATTAATTGGTTTGGCCTTGTACTATTAACAAAAATTTAGTGGGTCAGCCTGGGCTGAAGCTCAGGCTAGCCAACTAGAAGTTTCTTCCTTGACAACATTTGTTTAATATTCGTCAAAAATTGATGTTGGATTCAAAAAAATGGATGCTTGATTATTAACAAAATGTTCATCAGATGTTAACATTTATCATTGAATATATAAACATCATACAAAGTTTCTACAATTAATACATTTTAATATGTATATTAAAATAGAAAGACCTTACCAAATACCATTTAATATTTTGTAAACTCATAAAATGAGATCATTTTATTGAGTTCTTTATTAGATAGCGGATCCATATACAATAAAATAACTATATGAAACCACAAAAATCCAATATCATAAGCATCTCTAGCACCCAAATTCATGTGTTCAAATTAATTATACATAACAAGATTATGATATATTCGTTATTCTAGGGGAGAGATCGACCCTTAGATGTTCTTTCCACACATTATCTTTTTAATTATACAATTATGTGAAATGTCTTATTATAGGTATAACGAAATTTAAGTCAGTTAAAAGAAATTACTATGATCTTCACACTCATATATTGGGACATCAACGTTAAATCTGATATTCCATCCATCTGTCCCAAATATATATGTTGTATTTGTATTTTTCCTTGTTATAAATATATAGTCAAAACATCTCTATATTTTTTTAACCAAAAAAAATATAAATATATAGTAAAAAACATCTATATTTAATAGTATTTATTATATTATTTTATCAATAGACCCCTATTTATTTGGATTCTCTTAGGATTGATTCGAAGTGTTTAGAGGGTGTGAATAAACACTATATAAATTTTTAATTTAAACAGTTATGAGCTCGATTTCAGGTAGGTTAATAATTAATAAAAAGTTCCCAATCTGATAAGCTTCACATACTACTTTTGAAATTATTTTAGAAGGCGAGGTAATAAATTTGCACCGCTTACAGAATCGATCTGATGGCTAAGTAATAAATAAGTACAATAAATAAATAGACAAGATTTGTATCTGGGAGTTCAAAGGAAATCCCTTTTACGTCTCACATTTTTCATTATTCAGTAAGGATTCTACTAGGAGGCTTTGAACTATACAATACGGTTGTACGATCCCAATTCAACTGGATTTCACTACCACTCTAAAACTCCTATCAACACCTAACTTCTCAGGATGTTCAAATACAAACTATCTAATAATTACAAAAAGATTCACTCTTTTATATATGCTCAGTTACAAAAGATAGAGTGATAACAAGCATAAATGATCCTAAAGAACAAATAAGTAATTCTCCAATGTTTTGAAGTGTGAGCAGCTCGAAATTCTCTTGCTTACGGCTTGTCTACTTAGTTCATAAATGCTTTGAAATATGTCTCACACGTTAGTTTGAGTCCTGAAATTGCATTCTTATATAAACGTTTTCCCAACATTAATATTTCAGAAAATGTGTAACTTCATACTCTTATCAACTTCAATTTTTGAAAGTATACAACTCTTATTCTGTAGTCTTCAGTCTTGGTTACTGTTTAAAGACTTCTTTGTCTTGTATCTTTATTTGATAACTGATATTCTGTCTTGTACTATTCCTGAGGCAAAGGCATTAGTAGTTACCGACTATTAACTCCGCACAAGATTATGTCGTTTTCATCATTTAATCTTTCATAAATAGCCGTTATATCAATAGTTAATTGCATCAACTCTTTAGTCAGATAAGCTTGATAATCACTCAGCTTGGTTTGTTTACTCAACATGGTTTGTTTTGGTCCGTTCTTGACTAATATGTTTGTTCTATCATCTTCAAAGTACTGTCCGATGTGTTCTATGTTGTCATCTTATGGTACTAAAAATATCCCCCTTTTTTGGACAAAACCAAGTAGTTTGAGTTCAACATAAGTAAACTAAGTATCTCGAGTCTTCTGTTATCAGTCTTCGACAGTACAATTCTATTACACTGATAAAGTGTATTTAGATTATGAAGTCAATGAAGAGAATCAAAACTTAATTAATCAAAAATTACATCATCGTATGTATATATATTACAAGAAAATT
This sequence comes from Haberlea rhodopensis, assembly GCA_907163345.1. Taxonomy (NCBI): domain Eukaryota; kingdom Viridiplantae; phylum Streptophyta; class Magnoliopsida; order Lamiales; family Gesneriaceae; genus Haberlea; species Haberlea rhodopensis. Next base: position 401,197 of record CAJQUN010000401.1, read on the forward strand.
AAGATAACTTCAATGAATAACTTCTAGTAATAACTGTAAATGCTTATCCACTAATATGTAAATGCTTATCCATTAATAACTGTAATACACCCCCTCAAGATGGACGGTAAATGTTGTGGATGGTCATCTTGGATAATAAGGGAAATAGTAATGACGCAGGTAATGCTTTGGTGAAGATATCCGCTAGTTGTAATCGTGATCTAATGGGCATAAGTTTGATGAAACAAGCACTAATCTTGTCTCGAACGAAGTGACAGTCGATCTCAATATGTTTTGTCCTTTCATGAAATGTTGGGTTTGAAGCGATGTGTATTGCTGCTGTGTTGTCACAAAAAATAATGGCTGGTAATGAAGATGAGATTGAGAAATCAGTAAGCAATTGTTGTAGCCAAACAAGTTCACTGGCAGTGGTGGCAAGTGCTCTATATTCAGCTTCAGCGGAAGAACGGGAAACTGTTGTTTGCTTCTTGGATTTCCATGAAACAAGTGAATCGCCAATGAAGATGCAGAACCCGGTAATTGATTTCCTAGAGTCTGAGCATGTACCCCAATCAGCATCAGAAAATGCCCGTAAGTCAATCGAAGAAGTGGCTGGGAAGAAAATACCCTGTCCAGGACTTGCTTTGAGATATCGAAGCAGATGGTGCGCAACCTGTAAGTGAATTGTCCGTGGTTGTGAAATGAATTGACTGAGCTTATGGACCACGAAAGTAATGTCCGGTCGTGTCAATGTAAGATAGAGTAAACGACCAATGAGACTCCTATATTCTGTAATATCAGAAAGAGCATCACCATCATCAGCATTGAGGTGAATTCGATGATCCATAGGAGTTTGGACAGGCTTGCAATTGATGAAACCTGTATCTTCAAGTAACTGAAGAGTATACTGTCTTTGAGATAATGTAATACCCGAAGATGCTCTGGCTATTTCAAGTCCAAGGAAATATCGTAAAACACCTAAATCTCTTAATTTGAATTGAGATTGTAAGAATTTCTTGACAGAATCAATGATCGAACAAGAAGGACTTGCAATACAATATCATCCACATAAACTAGTAGAGAAACAAAGGTTGAACCAGAACCCTTTACAGACAGTGAGTAATCACATTTAGACTGAATGAAACCAAAACGCAATAATATATTACTTAACTTTGTGTACCATTGGCGAGAAGCTTGTTTTAAGCCATAAATCGATTTATGAAGTTGGCAAACAAGCTTTGGGTGTTGTTGGCGTTGCTCAGTGGTACAATAACCCAATGGTAGATCCATATATACCTCTTCAAAGAGATCACCGTTGAGAAAAGCATTATTAACATCAAGTTGAGCTAATTTCCAAGACTGACTTGCTGCCAATGCAAGCAATACCTTGACTGTCACTAATTTAGCCACAGGAGAAAAAGTATCAATAAAATCAACACCTTCTCGTTGATTATACCCTTTGGCAACCAACCGGGCCTTATGACATTCGATAGATCCATCCGATTTAAATTTGGTCTTGTAGACCCATCTACAACCTATCAAAGACTTATCAAATGGTAATGGAACAATGGACCAGGTGTTGTTTTGTTCCATAACTGTTAACTCATCCTTCATGGCTTGACACCATTCCGGATACTTGAAAGCCTGGTGATAGTATTGAGGCTCGGGATTTAACGAAACAGAAAGTGTGAAATGTCTAAATGATGGGGACAAAGAATCATATGTAATCACTTTGGAGATGTGATGAGGACTTGTTTTCCTTTTGACATTGGCAGAGATTGATTGAGATAGAATATTACAATGATAATCTTGTAAATAAGTGGGTGGTTTAGAGGTTCGGGCAGACCTACGATTAACTATAGTATGAGAATCTGGTGGGAGGATGGAAGAATGTGATTCTTGGATTAATGGTTGTGAAGATGCAAGTGAAGCCTCAATGGATATGTCATATGTGAGTTGTGGAAGCACAATGTCAGGAAACGGGTCCGGTATGTGATTTTGTGATCGATTTGATGAAAAGGAAAAATATTCTCGTGAAAAACAACATCTCGAGAGATGAAGATGGCAGCGGTACGAAGATCATAAAGTTTATAGCCTTTGATTCCCGATGGATATCCAATAAAGACACATGTGCGAGCTCTTGATTGGAATTTTGTTCGATTGGTAGACAAAGTGGATGCAAAGACTAGACATCCAAACACTTTAATACTGGAATAATCAAATGATTTATTGTATAGAATTTCAAATGGTGATTTAGAATGAAGTAATTTGGATGGCGTACGGTTAATCAAAAAAGTTGTAGTTAGGATGCATTCGGTCCATAATTTTAGTGGAATGCGGGATTGAAAGTATAAAGCTCGGGCTACATTTAGTAAGTGTTGATGCTTTCTTTCAGCCACTGAATTTTGTTGTGGTGTATGACACATGAGAATTGGTGTAAAACACCTTGTTTTGAAAAAAAATCAGTGAGGGAAAGCTCTTTAGCATTATCAGATCGAAATTGTTTAATACCACAGTTAAATTGTGTTTTGATCATTGAAAAGAAACGTGGAATTACAGTAATAACATCTGATTTATGCCTAAGTAAATATATCCAAACGAAACGAGTACAATCATCAACAAGTGTTAAAAAGAAACGATGTCCAGACATTGCAACTTCATTACAAGGACCCCATACGTCACAATGAATAAGATCAAAAGGTAAAGAAGATCTATTATTATGAGAAACAAAAGGTAGTCTCTTTTGTTTTGCAAGAGGACAAATATAGCATGGCTCTTTGGATAAGATTTTGGAAAAATCACACTGCAGCTGGGATTGAAGTGGTTCGAGACTCTTGAAAGAAGGATGCCCCATTCTACTGTGCCATAAATGTGCAGAAACTTTGCTTGCAAATGCGGAAGATTTGTTGTGATTCATATCAGAAGTTTCAAGTATATATAAGTCCCCTATCTTGTTACCCTTGCCAATCATTCTCTTTGTATGTATCTCCTGATAATAAAGTGATTAGGATAGAACATAACTATAAGATTAGAGTCATGAAGAAGGGCACTAACAGATATAAGGTTGAATTTAAATTGTGGAACATACAAAGTGTTATGTAGAGTTACATGTGGAGTAATGCGAATAGAACCCACTGAATGTACTGGAATGTTTGTGGAATTTGTGAGTGTGACTATGGAGTTTTGGAGAGGTTTGATAGAAGAGAAAAAATCGAATTTGAACAAATATGGGATGATGCACCAGAGTCCAATATCCAAACATTTCCAGATGATAAGTATTGATAAGAAGAGACAGAAAAACAAGTACCTGATTGATGAGAAGATGGCAAGATTGCAGTCTCTGGTGTTACGTTTGATGTAGATAAATGTGAAGAAAAGAGCTGCATAAGTTGCTGGCATTGATCCGGATTAAGTGTCTAAAAGAAATTGCTGGTAAGAGAGATCTTGTCAAGTTCTGATGGATGAGATACTTGGTTAACATGGATTGTGGATGTATTTTCTGATCGACTTCGAGGTTTGGATCTGTAACCAGGAGGATATCCATGTATTTTGTAGCAAGTTTCAATGGTATGTCCATGAATTTCACACTTTGTACAGAATGGTCTGTCCTTTCTTTGAAATCGACCTAGTCCTTGTCCATCAGAAGAGTTTGATTGAAATCGACCTCGTCCTTGTTCATCAGAAGAGTTTGATGTATTTCTAGTGGGGTTATTTCTAACAGCAAATGCTACATTTGGAGCAGAATCATGGGCAAAAAAAGATTGAGATCCTACTGACCTTTGGCGTTCTTCTTGTAGAACAAGAGAGAAAACTTTGTTAATAGACGGTAATGGATCTGAAAGTAATAACTGACTGCGTATCGGAGTGAATGATTCGTTCAGCCCTAATAAGAAAATCATGACATGTTCAATCTGATGAAAAACATGAATGGCTGTAACTCCTTGACATGTGCATTTTCCACAGTTACAAGATGGTCGAAAATTATTCAACTCATCCCATAGTGTCTTCAATTTTGTGTAATATACACTGACAGAATCAGATCCCTGGGCAAGAGTCATTATTTCACGGCGCAATTGAAATATGCGTGGCCCATTTGTTTGTTGAAATCTTCCATTCAAATCTTGCCAAATATCGAAGGCACTCTCCGAGAATAATATGCTAGCAGAGATGTCTTTGGAAACTGAATTGATTATCCAAGAAATAACAATGTTGTTGTTACGGATCCAAGAACTGAACAAAACTGTATCAGAATCTGTAGGACGTTGAAGAGAACCATTGATGAACCCCAATTTATTTTTCACAGAAAGTGCAATTAGCATCGCTCGACTCCAGGATGTGTAATTATCTCCTGTGAGTAATTGAGATACTAAAGATAAACCAGGATGATCCGAATGATGCAGAAAAAACGGACTCAAAGGATTATCTATGGCTGAAGTTGCCATGGAAGATTGGTTGGACGTAGAAGATTGGATAGACATGGAAAAACAGCAAAATTTAGTTCAATTTTGCTCTGATACCATATTACACTGATAAAGTGTATTTAGATTATGAAGTCAATGAAGAGAATCAAAACTTAATTAATCAAAAATTACATCATCGTATGTATATATATTACAAGAAAATTAAGATAACTTCAATGAATAACTTCTAGTAATAACTGTAAATGCTTATCCACTAATATGTAAATGCTTATCCATTAATAACTGTAATACAAAATAAATGACGATCTTAAGTAATTCTTTAGTTCAATTCCGTTCGGTCTTTAGTTCAAAATTGATAAATGATTCAAAAGAAATGAACAGCCTTCAAAAAACTGAAATTTTCATTGATGAAAAATTATTGACAACTACATCAAGCACCAGTCTGATTAATAATACGAAGATTTCAGATGATGCTTGTTGTAATAATACGAAGATTTCAGATCGATTTCCTAAACGTAGGTGCGTGCCATGGTCTGTTTTGGGCTCTATTTTTTTGCTTTATTGCTCGAATCCACTGGCCCAATATATGGTTTTACATTTTTTGACAAATTTTGTTGAAATTTTAAATTTAAAATCCTGATGAAACGTAGATTAAATTAATTTTAAATTTTCTCCATCATTATATTTAATCTATGTGGAATATAAAAGGAAATAAGACAAATTATAAACCTGAAAATAAAGAAACGATTTCATAGAAGTGAATTATTATTCTTACGAAACAAATAGAATTTCCTATTAATTTGTCTCCGGGATTGGATATATATGTGTCTGGTTTTTAATTATCCGTCGACACTCTGTTTCCAAGGACTTGCAAAATCTAAACAATTATTGGGTCATCTTAATGGGTTCAAAAACCACATGTTTCTCTGGATCATCATATCATACTTCCACATATCTACTAAGGGGAAAGTCATTTTGTAATGGATGACCACTCAGCCAAACAACTAACAAGATTAAAATAAGATTGTCATTTATGGGTCTAAGTGAAATCAAATACGTAACTGAAGCAAAAGTGTGAAGACCCGATAAATTGAATCAATCTAACAAATTAAGGTATATTGTATAAACCAATATATTTAGTAGATAAAATTGTATTAGACTGGTAATTCCATGCCAAGATAATTTTTTTAAACTAGTAGATAAATAATTAGCTAGATTTCAAATAATTGATAGAGAAGTATTTAAGATATAAAACACCTATTAGATATTAAGTATTTTATATGATTAAAACTCTAAATAATAGATAGATAATTAAGCACTTTAGTATGGTTAAAACTCTAAAGTTGATTAAGAATTCTTGTAGGGATAAACTTTGGTGAACAATAAAGGTAAGCTACAAGTCCAAACTCCTATCTCCAAAACACCAAATCAACCGACTAAATATATGAAAAATATCTTAGTTGGAATTTTGATAATTGAAATCTCTTCATTCCAAGCCTTATAAATACTATAGCCAACCTTAAAGAATGTCAAAATAATAATAATAATAATATCAGAATTGATTTGTGAGCAAAGTCAGTTTCTTTCTTCGCAAATTTTCTGAAAAAAAATCAGCTTCATCCTTCGAAAGTTTTCTGAAATTTTGCACACACAGTACACACACAGTAAAACTTTCGAACACCTTTCAATATTAAGGAGGAGGATTGCTTGTGTTTTCGCACCCTAAATCATTCAATCACGTCTATAATCGATGTAAGTGGGCTTTGTTATGATTTCGTTTCGTTTTCTGAAAATTATATGTATGTTTTAAATTTCAATCAATGATGCAAATTATTTTAAAAATCATACAATTATATACATGACCCAATAGGGGGTAACTATATGGCTCAAAGGGAGCAATTATATTACAAGGTCCAATGGTGATAATATTATATTATAATGTCTAATGATGACAATATTATATTACAAGGTTGGCGGCAATATTATATTACATGGCTCGATGGGAGCAATTATATTAATATATGTTTTGATATATATGTATTGGTTTATGATCTGATTATGAATTGTGTTTTGGAAAAATTATGAAAAAAGTATTATTATCACATTGATTGGCCCCCACTTGCTGAGTGTTTAACAAAACACTCACCCATTACTCTACATTCCCAGATAATAACGAGGAAGCAGTCGAGGCTGAAGAACAACACCAATTTTGGGGTTGGTGATCCGTGGTGTTTCTAGGAGTTAAAGACGTTGATGTTTTTATTTATTTAGTGGGGTGTATTGGTTATAGACTTTTATTGACTTTTATGGAGTTTAAAAGTCTAGAGGTATTCAATCCAGACTTTTATATACTCCACAAAAGTCTAATGATATTCAAGACAGACTTTCGTAGACTTTTAAAAAGTCAGGTGGTATTCAAACTTGAATTTTTAAAACTCTATAAAAGTCTGTAGGTATCCAAAATCTCATTGACTTTTAATGACTTCTGTTGAAATCTTTAGGTACAAACTTTGATGCCCCATGTACATCCCAAAAAAGTTAAAAATTCTCCACCACTCCTATTAAAGATTTGGAATGACTTTTAATTCCTAATTACCATCATCTCTCTTTACTCTTTGTTATTTTCATTTCCGACACGGCCACCTCCGCATTGCTTTTCATCTCCTGTTTTCTACATGTACCATTTCTTTAATTCCTAATGTGCGACTCTTTCTTCAATTATTGTTTTTTTTACATGTTATTTTTTATCCAATATAATACTAATATTTACACAAGTATTTTGATAAAATAGCAAGTTAATGTGCTCAATTTTATATTAGATGATAGATTTTTAAAATGATTGTATGGGTCTATATCTATAAACAATTATAATAAATATTTTTCTAAAACAAAAGATATTTATAACGATATAAATTATCATGTTTAATTTAAAAAAGTATGTTTTAAGAATTTTATAGTAGTCAACTATCATCAAAAAATATTTTAAGTTTATAAAATGTTATTTAATAGAAAACTTTTGTTTTATTACACAAAATTATAGATTAAAATTATATAGCAACATTAACTGAATCTTCAAGGTCGTCATCTTGAAGATGAAAAAAAGTTATTCAATATTTGCCATGCAAAAGAATTGGATAGGTATTTTTCATATTTTTTACTGTTAAATAAGTAAAATGTGTTTACATTAATAGTAAAAAAAATTATATGTTGAAGAAGTTGTTTATGTTCAATTGTTAGTTCAAAGAAATCAATTATAAGTTATAAAATCTATAGAGTCTATAAAATTCTTTTGATAATTCCGTGTAATTCTATAAAAGTTATTAGAAACCTATCAATTTCATAAAAAATCATCATTTAAAAAAGTCATTAAAAGTCGATAAAGTCCATAGAAATCTATTGAAAAAGTCTACGAGACTCTATACAAATCTTTTTATAACTCCATGGAATTCTATAAAAGTCAATAGAAATCTATCAACTCCATAAAAGTCAATCATTTAAAAAAGTAATTAAAAGTCAATAAAAGTCTAGATTGAATACACCCCCCTTAGACTTGAGTTGTTTTTAATTGTATTAAGACATTTTAGGAGTTTAGTGATGCAATTTAAATTCAGTTGTAAAGACGGTTATTTTTATGGATGAATAGACTGGTTTTCAATGATTTGATGTCACAAGGCTTATTGATTTCATGATGCTATTTGGAAATCAATGCCGGTGTTATCGACCCCGTTCTCGGGGCGTGACAAAAAGAGAATTTGCAAAACCCATTTTGACGATGAAGATGAATAGAATAATTGCTTTCAATGAATGAGAAATAAAGAAAGACCACAAAATAGTGCAAACATTCAATCAAACACATCCATGAAATACTTGTATGCATTCAATTTGGGCATAACTTATAGACCAACTAAATATTAAAACACTATATCTTTTCTTTTAAGTAAAAGAAAAGATATACATGCATTGTCTATACATGCATTTTCCAACACATCCCAGCTGGGAAAAAACACAAAGAAAACGAACAAAAAGAAACGCGAAATTCTGAATTCTGATACATCCAACTTGTCATTCCAAATCGCCTTAATTATTTAACATGGCATTTATCTATTACAACTTACAAGAATCGAAACAAGTTTTACCAAAAGAAAATCCACATGTTCGATGCAACTTTAACACACATGATCCCTCGCAAGCAAATCAATATTGAATTTAATCTTGATCAGGATAAGCAACGTAAAATGTGTATTCCAAAACACCATAATTTGTGACAGCATCGAAAGAATGAGTATTTGTAATCGCGTAACCCCGCGCCATCCGAAAAACGCCAGTGCCACCAACTATGGCCAGCTCACGGTCCTTGTTTTGGAGGGGATTTCGTCCACCAATACAAAGACTACTGCCCTTATACTCTCCTCCTGTGAAATTGTAAGTAAGGTTCATAATTATGGCCATTTCGTTCAAATCCGAAAACGTTATAAGCCCTTGTGCTCGACCCAACTTCTCTGAATCAGGATCAGCTTCGGCTGTTAACAAATCATCTACAACCTGTACTTGGCCAAACTTTACCGTTGAATTCGCTGTCTGAACGGACCGAGCCACCTCCAACACTGTCGGATTCGGCCCTCCTGTAACATCTTGGACATAAAGTTGAATTTTGGCCGTCTTTTCCTTCGCTGTGACCAGTTTTTTGAACCGTTCTTCTTCGGTCTCGGAAGCAGGATTGTCGCCATTGAAACCCAAAATGTCTTTGATCTTTGAATTGAGGCTGCGTAGCTTTTCCATCCCTGGTACCCTCCTGCTAGATTTTTTCTAATTAATTAGTTCTAATTAAATTTATGACCCCTCTTCTCTTCTCCTACCGCTAAAATCTGGAATCACTTTTTTTAGAGATCCACAAAAATTATAAATGAAATAAGATCATATTTACAGAGACGAATGCTTCACAAATTTTAAAAAAAAAAACAATTTTGAGTCTCAAAAATCAAAGTAAATGATTACCATGACAAAGGAAGCGACGCAATTGTTGCCAGAGAGATGACAGCATCTCGCCGTGGGAGAAAGCACAATGGTCGAGCGCATATGGCGGCGGCGCCGGTAGAGTAAAGCGAGCGTGATTGCCTAGCTAGGTAACCAATATTAACATCCTTCGTTGGATTCCTTGAAAATAATGTGTTCGCTAAAACAGCCATTTTCATCGAATTTTAACTTCAATTTCCTATTTCCAATCCAATGCTAAATAATTCTGTCTGTATGGGATTGATAGTTTATAGCCATCATCATCTCAAGCTTGAATATAACTATTTCGAGTCAATTTTAAGATTTAAAATTTTATTCATATTCGATTCGAATAAATCCACAACTAGACGAGAGCAAATGTTAGCCATGTGCAACATGATTTTGGTCCCATGTGTCGTGTAGCGATATACCAGCTGTCTTTATGTATGGTTGGCGGAAAAAAAATTTAAGATGTTACTTTTATTATTTGAGAGAGATCTTATTATTATTATAATTTATAGGATTAAAAAATGTAATTATCGTAAATTTGTAGACCTTGTTAGATTTTTTATTATTATTAGTTTGACCATTTGTGGATTCTTTGACCATTTATGTATGGTTGTTGCCCTTTTTTCAATATTCAGGTCCGACAAGGGAATCTTGGAAAGATGATTCCAAAAGAGTCTCATTGATAACCATTTTATTTTATTAAAATATTACCTTGATAACCATTTTATTTTATTAAATATTACTTATCGTTTAACAAAATTAATTCATTGTAATAAATAGTGTAGCCGTATCACGTGATCGTGATGTAAAAAGAAGCCGCCAGTCACTCCTACGTTTGAACCACTACTTTGGGGCCAATTCAGACATGTAACATAAGCATTCAGACATGCTGAATCAGAACAAAAATCAAAATTATATTCGTGTTTCACGTGATAAAACCCAATTATCCGAAATGATTTGGGGTCGCTGAATCTACCATGACTCAAGAAGTCAATTTTTTATTTTTTTTGTATTATGTAAAATTTTTATGGTTTAAAACTTGTTGCTTAATAGGGATATCTTCATATTAATTAAAATCAAGAAACATCAAGGATATAGTATAGATATAGCAGCAAACAGAGGTATGAACTTCAAGTATCAATAAAAAATTATACGTATCCTCGATTTTTTATCACAAACAGGGTAAAATGATATCTGAAATGACCAGAAACAAATGTTAGAAGGGGCGTCGAAAGTTTTTTTCCGGTGAGTACCGTACGACACGCTCAAGTCAGGTACTAAGAAATGTGGATAAAATATGTATAAAGATAACAATGGTAACAACTAATTCATGAATCTCTTTGTCCCATGCTATTTTCTAATAGTGAACTATTTTGATTCCTAAGATTGTGATTTGTGGGTTCAAGTGAAATCAAATATGTAAATGAAGAAAAAAGAGAATTTGAAGAACCCATTTTGACGATGAAGATGAATATTTTAATTGCTTTCAATGGATGAAATTGAGAAATAAAGAAAAGAGTACAAAATAGTGCAAACTTTCAATCAAACTCACATCCCAACAGAAAGGAAAACAAAAAAACAAAAGAAACCCGAAATTATGATACATCCAACTTGGCATTCGAAATTGCCTTAATTACTTAAACATGGCATTTATCTATTACAACTTACCAAAAGAAAATCCACATGTTCGATGCAACTTTAACACACATGATCCCTCGCAAGCAATTCAATATCGAATTTAATCTTGATCAGGATAAGCAACATAAAATGTGTAGTTCAAAACACCATAATCTGTGACAGCATCGAAAGAGTGAGTACTTGTAATCGCGTAACCCCGCGCCATCCGAAAAACTCCAGTCCCACCAACGATGGCCAGCTCACGGTCCTTGTTATTTAGGGGATTTCGTCCACCAATACAAAGACTGCTTCCCTTGTACTCACCTCCCGTGAAATGGAAAGTAAGGTTCATAATTATGGCCATTTCGTTCAAATCCGAAAACGCAATAAGCCCTTGTGCTCGACCCAACTTCTCCGAATCAGGATCAGCTTCGGCTGTTAACAAATCATCTACAGCCTGCACGACGCCGAACTTTACCGTTGAATTCGCTGTCTCAACGGACCGAGCCACCTCCAACACTGTCGGATTCTGCCCTCCTGTAATATCTTGGACATAAACATGAATTTTGGCCGTCTTTTCCTTAGCTTTGACGAGTTTTTTTAACCTTTCTTCTTCGGTTTCGGAAGCAGGATTGTGGCCATCGGAACCCATAATGTCTTTGATCACTGAATTGATGTTGCCGAGCTTGTCCATCTCTGTAATATCCAATACTAAATAATCTGGCTGAGATTGATTATATTTTATAGCCGATGAAATTGGGTAATTTAACAGAAAATAAACATTATTTTAATCACTCGTGTCTGTCATGCGCAACACGATTTTGGTCCCATGTGTCCGCGTAGTGATAAAGCTATCAATCTACATAATGGGTGGTGGGAAAAAAATGTAATCATCGTACATTTTAGACCTTATATTATTATTAATTCTGTTAGATTCTTTTAAAATTATTAGTTTGACAATTTATGTGACCGTGACGTAAAAATAAGTCATCAGTGACTCCTACGTTTCAACCACTCTTTGGGGTGTAAATACCAATTCAGACATGTAACATAAGCATTCAGACGAGGATACAAAATAATAATAATTATTATTTTGCTAATTAACGACACTGTGGTCAAATAATGATTAATTGAAACCAAACTAAGACTTGTTATGGTCGTGTGTTTTTTTTATTATCAACTATTACGACTACCGTTAACAATAACCTATAAACTACAAACTAATGAGTCATGATTGGCATGTTGGCTTTAATGGATCATAGCCCAACTTGACATTATAAATATATCAGTTATTCTCTAGGTTTAATAATGATTCCAATACATACAATTATCATAGAAACGTTCATACCAAACTAGCACTGGTGTTGAGCTTGTAGATCCGGTCAGTTTGGACTTGAGAATCACCGCTATCAGATTGATTTTGATGTTATCAGTAATCTCTTTCGTGCATTTATTTTTTATATTTGCATGATTATATATGAATCAGGCGTGATCGTTTGTTCCATGGTCTAGATCTGTTTATTTTTTATTTTTCGTTGCGTTTGGATCTGACGCCGGGGGACGGGAACCCAACAGTGGTATCAGTCAGGTTGTGCTTTGATTCATGTATTTGATAATTAATATTTATTAGATTGTTTCCCATCAACGCTAATCGTTTATGAATTTCAGAAATTATGGAGTCTGAAAAATATAGAAAATATATTAAAAAGTGTTTTAATGGAGACCCAATGGTAACTGTTCACGTCCGATCGCTACCATGGTGGGTCGACAGCCGCAGAGCGGCGGCGTCTACGGCGGAAGATACTCCTCTACGAGTGACACCATTAGCCACACGAGTTGTGGGTAGCGAAGCTGCACAACGTACGCAACTTCATCGTGACTGCGCGCGACGAGCGAACGCGTTTGGATCTGGTTGCGTTTTGGGTGAACTCGTCTAGGAAGAACAAGCGATGAACGGTTGTACCTTCGACTAGCAACGACGAAGAGTTCCCGTTGTGTTTTTTAGGGTGGCGGCGCGGATTCAATGAACAGTGGCTAGGGTTTCATGAACAGTTTCAAAAATTTTAAAAATAATAATAATAATTTTTTTTATGGCCGCTATTTTGAATTTGGCGTTAAATTTGTTTAAAATTCTTTAATTTTGAATCCAAATTGGTTTGGAATACATAAATTATTTTTGGGATTATTTTTGAAATAACAAGTCATAAAAAATTTAATGGGAAAATTTCGGGCCTGTACTACTTGGTAAAAGATTTTTCAGCCCAGTCACCCCAAAAAAAATTCTTTCAACTAGGTCCAATTTTGGTCAAAATGACCAAAATAGTCTTCTGCCTTCCTTGGATCACCTCCTTCAATATCAAAACCCTAGTCTACAACACTCACATCAGCCACATGTCCCAACCACCAACGCCGTCGTCGGAAGTTGTCGCTCCTCCCATGGCGTCAGAGCTGCGCGCACTGGTCAAACAAAAACAAAACGGTTGTGCAAGAAGACAAAATCACCGCACTTCTATTTATCATCTATTTACCGATTATGAATTTCAATTTTTTTGTAATGTCTGTACGTTGATTTTTAATGTGAAACGTAAAATATAATATATTTGAATTGTTCGATCAATTGTTTGATAAAAATTTATATTTATTATGAATTTCAATTTTATTGTAATGATTGTTTGTAGATTTTTAATGTAAAACTTAAAATTATAATGTATTTGAGATGTTCGATCAATTGTTTGAATGAAAATTTTGAGAATGTAATGATATTGAAACCATTGGTGCATGTAATTTACATGCACCGGCAGTTCATGAGTCTATCGGTGCATGTAATTTACATGCACCGATAGACTCAGTGGTGCATTTAATTTACATGCACCCCGCAGTTCATGAGTCTATCGGTGCATGTAATTCACATGCACCGATGGACTCATTGGTGCATGTAACTTACATGCATCTTTAGACTTATGTTTTGCTTTCTTATTCATTTTGTTATTTCACATCTCAAGCCTTCTATTTCAGTTTGCTATTAAATAAAAAAAATTAATGAGGAAAAATGTTACATATTCAAAATTATATATAAAAAGGCTATTTTTTGTTAATTATAGTATAAGTCTATAGGTGCATGTAATTTACATGCACCAAAATAGGCTTAGCGGTGCATGTAATTCACATGCACCGACTTGCTAAAATCTATCGATGCATGTAATTTACATGCACCGATAGGCGGAGATGCACTAATATACGATTTTTTTTTATCTAATTACTAAATAACAATGATCAAATAAAAAAAATGTGAATTAATTTTTCATTCTATAATTTTTATAATTGATCTTATAACAAATTAAAGATACAATATATTACTTTAGAAATTAAATTTTATTATGGATGAGTATATACTATATGATAAATGATTGCATAATCTCATAACAAAATTCTATTATTTTTCAAATGATAATATATTACACAAACATGTATTAATTTTAAGTGTTATTTGTGATCGTCTTTAACACTTACTATATGATACTTATTATTATGTAATGTGAGAACCAATGCAAATGTTGAGTCTACCGATGCATGTAAGGTGCATGTAAATTACATGCACCGATAAATGTTGAGTCTACCGATGCATGTAATTTACATGCACCGGTAGACTATCGGTGCATGTAAATTACATGCACCGATAGACTAGCGGTGCATGTAATTACATGCACCGGTAAACTAGGGCGCATGTAATTTACATGCACCATATGAATACATTTTTACATGCATCGCATGATTAATTTTTCATATACAACATGATTAATTTTTATTCATACACTGAAGATGTACACAATCACACCAGCTACTCACGTGATTGTAATCGAACACCTCCAGAGCACAATGAACGAGTACAATTCAAATGCAAACGAACTATCGGAATTAATTCACGACGAAGAATTCAATTCCTCAACATTTGTCCTTTGCCGTCGCCATATTCCAGAAGAAAAACGATATTTTTTTTGCAGATTTGATATTAGAATTCACGCAACAAAAACATCACAAGATCGCAGAAAAATTTGGCACAATGCAAGCGATGATGCGTCACGAAGCAAAAAAAATTAACAATTGAAGGTGAATGCTATGGTGCGATCATACGTCAATTCAGAAACAGCTCGCAACGAAGAAGACGAAACCAATTCAAAGCAATAGATCGGAAAAAAACAGAGAAATTGATTGAAGACGGGGATGAGAACGACAACGAGATTCAATTTGTGAAGAACAAAATTCGATATTCGTTCTGAAATTTTAAAGCAATTCAACCAATCGAACAATCTGCCATTGAGAAAATGGATTAATTAGATTAGGGGTGTTTAAGTCATAAAAATGGATTAATTAGATTAGGGTTTCATAAAATAGACTTATGTGAAAGATGTTTTTTAAAAGATGTATTTAGTTGAAAGAAGAGTTTTTAGGGTGATTTAGTTGAAAGATGTTTTAAAAAGTGGTACCTTCTTGTAATTTCCTCAAATTTAATTGATTAAAAATATGATTTTTAATTTATTATGTGTAAAATAAAGATTTTACAAATTAAATGAAAATTAGATGAAAATGTGTCATCGAATTTATTTCGATTAATGTTACGATTTGCAAGGTAAAATAGAGATTTTACAAATTCATTGAAATTTAATTGAATAAAAATTAAATAAAATTATTTTATTTTATTTTTTAAATTTATTTTCAATTAATGATGCGATTTTTGGGGAGACAATAGAAGAAATTAATTATTATGATCTAATTATATGTGATGTGATTAGTACCATTGCGCATGATGTAAATGGCTAGTTTAATGTTTAATTACATATAATGTGATTGCATGGTGGATGAGCACGGGCCTAACCAATGTGTTTAGGTGAATGTTTATGTTTTTATTATTTCATTATAATTGTGATTTTGATTATCGGGCCTGCGAACCCGCTCCCTCCATTTTCTGATGTATCCCATTTCGGATTTGTATTCATATTCTCTTGTTTGCATGATTTAGATGTAAAATCATTAGAATTAGTGAGGGATTGAGACCGAAGATGGACCAAGAATCAACACTTGTATAATGGAAGCAAAAATCCTTTGATTGCATTGCATACCCGCATCACCGTAGGCAGACATGTGATCCCACGTTTGGCTCACGTAGATCAATTAGGAAAAGGCGGTAATCGTCCATATTTATTTTATTATGCATATGATGTATGATAAATGTTTGTTTGTATGTTTTATTAGTACGTATAACATTGCATGAATAAAAAATTAAAACTATTCAAACTTTGAATCGATCTCGAGCTCAAATATAACTATTCTGAGCCAAATTCAAACCTTAAAATTCCTTCATATTTGACCCAATTCAATTCGTTTATACTTCTAGACGAGAGCAAATGGAATTTAGTGATTTAAACAAAAATAAATAAACATTATTTTAATTACTAATGTTAGCCAACACGATTTTTGTTCCATGTGCCCGCGTAGTGATAAAGCAATCTGTCTTTATATATGGTGGCAAAAAAAATATATAATTAACGTTAGATTTATTTTAAATTATTAGTTTGACAATTTATAAATATTAGGTTGCTGGAATCTGGGAAAGATAATTCCAAGAGAGTCTCATTGATTGAGCGGGTTTTTTTAACTAAATATTCGAAAAAATTAAATTATTTAACAAAATAATCGTTTTTTTTTTCTATTATTAAAGTGACCTAAGTCGCTGTTGAGCCTTAAACGCATGGTTGCGTTTAATGCGTTAAATTATCCCCGGTCAATCTTTGAGTTTTGATTATCAACAAAACTTGTGTTTGTTATACTAATGCATCTACTTAGTGTGCAGATTAAGTGATGAAAAGTGGATTGGAATGATGATTTTCAAGTGTGTGCAATCTGGTCTGGATCGCCCCAGGCGATGGTGATCATCGCCCCAGGCGATGGGTGTCAGGCCAGGCATCGCCACGCACATCGACATAAGCGATGGCTAGGCGAGCATGCGGGGAAGATCGCCCCAGGCGATGGTGACCAACGCCTGAGGCGATGGCAGCCACAAGGACTTCGCCCCAGCACATCGACTGAAGCGACGCCGAGGCAATGCGCGGGCAACGCGCGCGGGGAGTTCGCCCGAGGCGATGGCACGAACGCCTGAGGCGATGGGCTGGAACGCCTGAGGCGATGTGGACTTCGCCCGAGGCGATGCAAATTTTGGACATGCTGAAGCTACGGCCTTGATTTTAGCCACTGATCGCCTGAGGCGATCCAGCGATCGCCCGAGGCGATCTGTGCATTTTTGACCGTTGGAACGCGGCGATGGGTGATCGCCTGAGGCGATGGCTGAGGCGATCCAGGAGTGATTTCAGCCCTTTGAAGTGCAACGGCTAGTAGGAGCCTTGGAGGCCTTCTACACTATAAATATGGATGCTTTGGAGCATTTTGAAGCTAAGGAACAAGTCTACAACTCATACAAAGTGTTGATCAATTGTTGGTTCAAATTATATCATACTCTCCATACATTGTTGTTGTATTGGAGCTTGTGATTGTTTTCATTTGTTGAGTCTTGTTGTCTTCGTGTGAGTACACCGTGAAGGTGTTTCTGTTGGTTTAATTCATTGTAAAGGTCTTCCAACACCAAAGCAAGTTGGAAAATTGTAAAGTCGCCATCAAGTGAAGGTGGTGCAATTGTGTGGCTATCCTTGGAGCCCTTAAGGCCAAGAAGACTCGTGAAGAGTGTTGGTTGCTCGGAAAGAGCTTGTGTACTCGGGAAGAGTATTGTGCTCGGGAAGAGCGTTGTAACTCGGGAAGAGTTGTGTTGTGGCTTACTTGGAGCCATCAAGGCCAAGATCAATTATTCTAGTGGAACCTCGGTTGGAGGTTATCTAACCGGGAAGAGGAGACGTAGGCGATTCATCGCCGAACTTCTATAACAAATCTTTTTGTTATTTACCGCATTATTTCATTTACGCATTTATTTATTTTATTGTTCATTTATCGATTGACTAAAGGCTTCCGCAAAGCGCAAAATATTTTTATTTTACAAACTCATTTTAAAACGCTAAAGTAGCCAAGGAATCTCATTCACCCCCCCTCTTCGATTCCAACAAGTGGTATCAGAGCCATTTGATTTTTGTTTTAAATCAAAATATTTTTATGGCTAATCTAGCAAATGAGTTTGCTCAAGGTCAATCGACAAATCGCCCTCCGCTTTTCACGGGTGATAACTACGGTTATTGGAAGAATAGAATTTCTCTATATATCCAATCCGTAGATTATGATCTATGGAAAATCATTGTGAAAGGTCCACATACTCCTTTAAAGGATGTTGGGGGAATTAGTGTTCCCAAAGAAATGGACGACTTCACAAAAGCGGATATGATGTTAATATCTCAAAATGCTAAAGCGATTAATATCTTGCATTGTGCTTTAGATATGAAGGAGTACAACCGGATTTCAATGTGCTCAACCGCTAAGGAGATATGGGACAAATTGAAAATTTGTCATGAAGGAACCAACCAAGTGAAGGAGACAAAGATAGACCTCCTTCAACTCAAATATGAGACATTTGAGATGGATTCCGGAGAAGATGTGGATTCCATGTTTAGGAGGCTCACCCTTATCATAAATGAGCTTGCCCAACTTGGAGAGAAGTACCCTCCAAAGCAAATATGGAGGAGAGCACTAAGGGCCTTACCTAAAGAATGGGATGCAAAGAGGACGGCCATCATCGAGTCCAACAAAGGGGAGAACGCATCTTATGATCTTGATGAGCTCCATGGCACATTGGTGACCCATGAGCTTGAAGTTGCCACAAGGAGAGAAGTGAAGGAGGAGGATAGATCCAAAAGAAATGGGATTGCCTTGGTTGGAAGGAAAGACCATTCCGATGATGAAGAAGATGATGATGATGAAGAGATGAGGTTGTTCACAAAGAAGTTCAAGAAGCTCTTCAACAAACATAGCAAGTCAAAGACCTCCAATGCTACCAAACAAGAATCCAAAAATGAGGTAACTTGTTACAATTGTCAAGAAACAGGCCATTATGCTAACAAATGTCCTAGGAAGAAGAATGAGGACAAAGGGAAGAAGAAAGCATTCATAGCCACATGGAGTGATAGCGACTCCGATGAAGAAGAAGCCAAAAATCTTTGTCTAATGGCTATTGGAGATGTAGATGAAGAGGATGATGATGAGGTACCATCTTATGATGAATTATTAGATGCTTATAATGAACTCATTGATTGTCTTGGTAAAACCAAGAAGAGCAACAAAGTGCTTAAACTAGACTTGGCTAAGAAGGAAGAAGAAAATATTATTTTGAAAAACCAAGTGCTTGATTTAAAGACTTCTCTTGCCAAGTTTAGTGATAGTAGTTTAAAGATGAATGAATTGCTTGGCTTACAACGTTGTAGCTTTGACAAAGCCGGGTTAGGCTACTCAAGCAAATCAAAATCCTTTTCTAGCTTGTTGGCCAAAGCAAAGCATGACTCTACTACTTGCAATTATTGTTGCAAAAATGGTCATACCAAGAACAAATGTAGATTTGCTAGAATCCAATACCAACCTAACAAAAGGTGGAAATGGATTCCAAAAGTGCCTAAGGAAGCTAACCATCAAGGACCCAAAAATCAAATGGGTACCAAAGATCCTTCTATTATTAATTTGTCTTGTAGGGACAACCATGGATTGGAGGATGAAGGACCAAGCAACTCAAAGGAGGAGTTTATTCTATTCACCACCATAGAAAAGACGAGAGGCGTTGGACATATGACAAGAACGAACTCTTGTCATTGAGGGTAAAATTTATTTTTTTAAAAAAGTTGAAAGAGCAATTTCAAAATTCATTGGCACAAATTAATTGTGATCAATAAATATTGAAGCTCAATATTCATTGGAGTAAAATGCATAACACCTTAGCATAATTGGTGAAATGCATGATGTATGCTTATCTTTTTATAGTAAGTAGCTTGATATGCTTTGCATTCCAATTTGAAGATGCTATGTGAAAATGTGCAAGTATATGATTTGTTATAGTGCCTTGATATTTTTATTATTTTGTTTTTGGCATGAATGCATGAACATATGCACACATTGCAACTTTTAGAATTAATTGTTGAGTGCCTTAAACACATGGTTGTGATTCACCTCTATATGATTCAATCTTGTTTGATGAGGAACATGTGTAATTTGAAGCTATATGTCAACATATAAATTATGCCATGATTATTTGAATTTTATGCTTTTTGATTATCACAAAAAGGGGGAGAATTTTGTGATAAACTTGAACCTTAATAAATGCATAGTTTAAGGGGGAGAGCTTATGTATGCATGGTTTGAGGGGGAGAGTTATTTGTTTATTGATTTACTTGATAACTTGTATGTGTTATGCAATTGTTAAGGGGGAGTTATTTTTACTCACATTTCATGCATATTACTTATTCAAGTTTATCAAGTTTTGTGATCATAAAAAAGGGGGAGATTGTTGAGCCTTAAACGCATGGTTGCGTTTAATGCGTTAAATTATCCCCGGTCAATCTTTGAGTTTTGATGATCAACAAAACTTGTGTTTGTTATACTAATGCATCTACTTAGTGTGCAGATTAAGTGATGAAAAGTGGATTGGAATGATGATTTTCAAGTGTGTGCAATCTGGTCTGGATCGCCCCAGGCGATGGTGATCATCGCCCCAGGCGATGGGTGTCAGGCCAGGCATCGCCACGCACATCGACATAAGCGATGGCTAGGCGAGCATGCGGGGAAGATCGCCCCAGGCGATGGTGACCAACGCCTGAGGCGATGGCAGCCACAAGGACTTCGCCCCAGCACATCGACTGAAGTGACGCCGAGGCAATGCGCGGGCACGCGCGCGGGGAGTTCGCCCGAGGCGATGGCACGAACGCCTGAGGCGATGGGCTGGAACGCCTGAGGCGATGTGGACTTCGCCCGAGGCGATGCAAATTTTGGACATGCTGAAGCTACGACCTTGATTTTAGCCACTGATCGCCTGAGGCGATCCAGCGATCGCCCGAGGCGATCTGTGCATTTTTGACCGTTGGAACGCGGCGATGGGTGATCGCCTGAGGCGATGGCTGAGGCGATCCAGGAGTGATTTCAGCCCTTTGAAGTGCAACGGCTAGTAGGAGCCTTGGAGGCCTTCTACACTATAAATATGGATGCTTTGGAGCATTTTGAAGCTAAGGAACAAGTCTACAACTCATACAAAGTGTTGATCAATTGTTGGTTCAAATTATATCATACTCTCCATACATTGTTGTTGTATTGGAGCTTGTGATTGTTTTCATTTGTTGAGTCTTGTTGTCTTCGTGTGAGTACACCGTGAAGGTGTTTCTGTTGGTTTAATTCATTGTAAAGGTCCTCCAACACCAAAGCAAGTTGGAAAATTGTAAAATCGCCATCAAGTGAAGGTGGTGCAATTGTGTGGCTATCCTTGGAGCCCTTAAGGCCAAGAAGACTCGTGAAGAGTGTTGGTTGCTCGGGAAGAGCTTGTGTACTCGGGAAGAGTATTGTGCTCGGGAAGAGCGTTGTAACTCGGGAAGAGTTGTGTTGTGGCTTACTTGGAGCCCTCAAGGCCAAGATCAATTATTCTAGTGGAACCTCGGTTGGAGGTTATCTAACCGGGAAGAGGAGACGTAGGCGATTCATCGCCGAACTTCTATAACAAATCTTTTTGTTATTTACCGCATTATTTCATTTACGCATTTATTTATTTTATTGTTCATTTATCGATTGACTAAAGGCTTCCGCAAAGCGCAAAATATTTTTATTTTACAAACTCATTTTAAAACGCTAAAGTAGCCAAGGAATCTCATTCACCCCCCCTCTTCGATTCCAACAGTCGCCATGTGAGATGGCGACTTCATTTGAAGTCGCCATCTCACATGGCGACTTCTACAAAAAATATTAAAAAAACTATTATTTTTTGATGTCGCCATGTCAGATGGCGACTTCATTTGAAGTCGCCATCTGACATGGCGACTTCAACAAAAATTATTAAAAAAAGTATTATTTTTCCGATGACGCCATGTCAGATGACGACTTCAATTGAAGTCGCCATCTGACATGGCGACATCCATAAAAATCTTAAAAAAAATATTATTTTCGAAAGTCGCCATCTGACATGGCGACATCTTTTAATTTTTTAAAAGATGTCGCCATGTTAGATGGCGACATTATATTAAAAAATAATTGTTTTGCCGATGTCGGTATATAAAGACAGATTTTTTTTTTGTTTTTAAATATTGCAGATGGCGACAAAAAAAAAATATTTTTTTATTTAATGTCGTCATTTTAGATGGCGACAATAATCAAAAACTTTGTCTATAAAACTGAAATGTTACTCCTTTTGAAATATAACAAATTCTCTTCGGCTTTCGAACTAATTCTCTTCAGAATTCGTGAAAATTCAAATTCTCTTCAGAATCCGTGAATATTTTCTCTGCAGGTATGTTGTTATACAAATAATTAAATTTCATAATATTATATATACTGTACTAATTTATTAAATTTGTGTTTATTTTAAGGTATGTCAATTAAAGTTTTGTTGTATTGGGGAGGCAATATATTACAAGATTCAGAATCTGTTAGATATGATCGTGGTCCGTCGAAAGGCATGACAATATCTCGCACTATTAATTATTTGCAGTTAGTGAACGACGTATATGATATTACTGGCATCGACCGTAACCAGTTCATTCTGAAAATATATTGTAAATATATATTTAGTGATTTTTCTGGGATAAAACAAACAATTTTTCCCGTTGACAGTGATTACAATTTAGCATGGGTATTGGATTCTGAACAAAATTATAGTTGTTTGGAGATGTATATACAAACAGAACGGAGAGATTATGATTTTATTACAGAAATGCCAACAAGTGGTAGTGGTCCATTTGTAGTAGATACAGAAAGACCAACTACCTCTAGGATTCAAGATGATGCTCCTATAGTTGCTGACAATATTGTTCCCGAGCCATTAGCAGACAGTTTTGTGGATTTTGGAGATGATTTTCAGACTGAACCGGAGGGAATTCCATCTGAGGATGAGTCTGATGACGATGAGGTTGATATTGAAGAAGTGCCAGATAATGTACCAGACACAACCACAACAAATACTCATGCTCTTTATCCAACAATTCCATTCTTCTCAATGACACATCCCGAAGTATTTGGAGACTCATTAGACATTCCAACAGGTAGATGGGGGAGTTACTACGACTACTCGAAAGGGGATATCCATCTAGATATGGTTTTCAAAAATAAAGCTCATTTGCAGGCAGCTGTAAAGGATTACTCTGTACGTGTTGCGAAACGGGAGTACCGCGTTGTCAAGAGTACAAAAACATTGTGGAAAGTGGTGTGCAAACACAGTACAGAAGATATGTTTTGTAGATGGTACCTGCGGGCCTCGTTGAAGAAAAAAGTTGGTTTATTCAAAATAAACAAGTATGGAGGTTCTCACACTTGCCTTTTGAGTGAGCTGTCGGTCGATCATGCAAATTTGGACAAAAACATGATTGCTAGCTTTTTAGTGGGAATTGTTCGGCGTGATCCAGCTTACGAAATAAAGTATGTAATTCAAACAGTGAAAGATAAATATGGATTTGAGATCTCCTATGCAAAAGGATGGTTTAGTTTACGACGTGCTGTTGAGAATGTGTACGGAACATGGGAGAGCTCCGTGAGGAAATTGCCTTACTATATGGGAGCTTTGCAAAAATGGAATCCCGTCACAGTCGTTGAGTGGGTTCACCTTGAAAATGCCAGACCAATAGAAAAGACTTTGAATTACGTGTTCTGGGCCTTTCACGTAATTAACGTACCACATGCTGCCATGCCGGGCCATCACCATGTTGATATCCTGTCTGTACAAAGTATTCTTGACGCCCAATGTATCTACGTGTCACTTGTTCATACCACTCACTGTATCCGCCAACAACGTAGTAACCACCGTCAGTAAATCGTGGTCTGTCGACACGTAGATCATTTGCCCTCTCCCAGCAAAGTATGTGAGCTATATGCCTAGTGCTCCAGTTTTTGTTGACATTTCCCCTTCTACCAACATTATGCAATGCCTCATCCCCCGATGGTGGATCTTCTGGGATATCTTGTAGCATTCCAAATTGTCGCAGTACTCGATCAGACCGTTGCATTTCAACTATGTCGAAGAAAATCAACGGTCCCTTATATGTCCACAACTCAGTGATTCCTTCAGTGTACTCATCAGGGTACGGCTGCCAATTAAACTGCAAAACAACATTGCTTTTACATACTATGAAAAGAGTATATTTTTGTACAAATTAATTTAACAGCATGCTTACTTGAGTTACTGGCTGGTCATCGAGGATGTCCCTTATGATGCGTATGGAATGACTCCCAGTTTCTATAAAGATTAAATGACACGACCACCTGTATATATTCAAATAAATTATTAAATGCATTCACACATAAGATCAATTATAAAACAATGCATATTTGTACTACCTTACACCATATGGAGCAGAAGGTAACACATTGTTTGGGCCGACAATTATTGGTCCAATATCAGATCTATCGCTACCCAATTGCGGAGTCAAACTTGGGATTCGTGACCATGCCCAAATCTCATTTATTGTAGTGACATCAATAACACAAGTTAGATTGACCAGAAACATATTTTAAATATTAAAAAAAACAAACATATTATTTACCTGTAAGAGTTGCACTGCACCACCTATAACTTTTTTCCCTTTCTCTGATGACGTGCACAACTCACGATATAAGTATGCCAATACAGCACTGCCCCAACTATATGTACTGGCAGAGTCGATATCCTCCAACTTTTGTAAATATAATAATCTAACAAAATTGCCTGAGGAATCAGGGCACATAATCCCCCCTAACATCAATAACGCACAACCCCTTGTGAACTTAACAACATCATCTGCTGTACTATTTTCATCCAATGGATTGAGCAGCAAATGATTATGCAAAGCAACTAATTTCAAACGTGCGCCCTTAAGGTCTGTGATGGCTGGTAAGAAACCTAAATATGTATGGCAATATTCTTGCCAATCGGGTAGAGCCCTATCAATAGCAATCCCCGACACTACGATGTCATCTACTGGCAACGCCCATATTACTGCAATGTCTTGCAGTGTGATGGACGCTTCTCCTGATCTAAAATGAAACGTGTGTGTTTCACGGCGCCATCTCTCAACTAAAGCAGTGATCAGGTGCATGTCAAGTTCAATCTTACCACACTTATAGATACCATAAAATCCAATAACGTGCAATAAATTAACAACACGTATATCTAATGGACACATATCCCAAAAATAGCTATCTGGGTTTCTCACACGAAGTATACTATCCATATCACCTGCCCATACATCCTCAGATCGATGTGTAGACTGCAACGACAAAAGATGTGTGTCAACCGGGCCTGGTTGTCTCATTTGATCCATCCTGAAATATAATACAAAAATTAACAACATTAAACTCAACATTACAAAAACAACCCGTCTGTCGCCCACCGCCGCCGCCCACCACCTGCCACCGCCGCCGCCGGCCGACGCCGCCGCCGGTCGCCGCCTCCATCTTCGTCAACTTAAATTTTAATATTTCACATCACAAAAATATACTCCAACAAGTAATATACTCCCACTACATATATTAAAATCATAATTTATCTACGATACATAAATAACAAAATTAAAAAGCTTACCTTAAATATTTTGGAAATAGCTTGATTTTTGCCGAAATGTTAGGAAGAAAATTTGAGAACGAACGGACGAAAGAATTTGCGGCGGAGCTGAAGAACGAAGAAGAAACGAAGAAGAAGAGAAAATGAGAATGGTGCGGCGGCGTGTTGTTTTTAGGTTAAAATTCATTGGTGTCGCCATCTGAGATGGCGACACCAATAAATATTATTGATGTCGCCATCTGAGTTGGCGACATCAATATAATTTAATGGTGTCGCCATCTCAGATGGCGACATCCATATAAATTAAATCGATGTCGCCAACTGAGATGGCGACATCAATAAATTATATTGATGTCGCCAACTCAGATGGCGATATCATAAAAAAAATTTTTTTGTTAAAGTCGCCATCTCACATGGCGACTTAGGTTAGTTTGATAATAAAAAAAAAATTCGGTTAAATTGTTAAATTATTTTTTAAAATCGAATATTTAGTTAAAAAACTCTTGATTGAGCTGTACCTAACCCAGCTGTAAAGGTCCATCTTATTTTGGAGACATTCAAGTTCGTGTATCACAATACGAACAAAAATATTTACTATATCCCCTCCAAAAAAAAAAAACCTTTGTACATTTGATTTGTCAAAAGAAAACCTAATTCCTCACGCCAACCAGTTTTCTTTTTACATCTTTTGATTAAGTTTGAATGAATATTGCTCCCATATATTTCCTTTTATTATTAACTTAATATACTTATGGTGTAACAAATATTAAATCAGTGATGTAGCAATAAATATTTTTTGAAAACAATTACGTGATCCTGATGTAGAAATAAACCATATCAGTGGCTCCTAACCACTACTTTGAGGTGTATTTACCAATTCAGACATGTAACATAAGCATTCAGATAAGGATAGAATAATAATAATAATAATAATAATTTTTTGTCTAATTAACGACTCTGTGGTCAGATAATGTTTACTTGAAACCAAAGTAAGAGTTGTCGACTTAAATGGTGAAATATGTTCCAACACACATCCCAACCTGGAAAAAAGGGAATTTGAAAAAAACCCATTTTTGACGATGAAGATGAATATTCTAATTGCTCTAAATGGATGATATTGAGAAATAAAGAAAAAAGAGTACAAAATAAGAAAGAAAGAAAAGAAAACGAACATCCAACTTGGCCATTCGAAATTGCCTAACATTTATCTATTACAGCGTACCAAAAGAAAATCCACATGTTCGATGCAACTTTAACACACATGATCCCTCATCGCCGCTTTCCTTAATCTTGATCAGGATAAGCAACGTAAAATGTGTATTCCAAAACGCCATAATTTGTGACAGCATCGAAAGAGTGAGTACTTGTAATCGCGTAACCCCGCGCCATCCGAAAAAGGCCAGTCCCACCAACGATGGCAAGCTCACGGTCCTTGTTATTTAGGGGATTACGTCCACCAATACAAAGACTGCTTCCCTTGTACACACCTCCTGTGAAATGGAAAGTAAGGTTCATAATTATGGCCATTTCGTTCAAATCCGAAAACGCAATAAGCCCTTGTGCTCGACCCAACTTCTCTGAATCAGGATCAGCTTCGGCTGTTAACAAATCATCTACAACCTGTACTTGGCCAAACTTTACCGTTGAATTCGCTGTCTGAACGGACTGAGCCACATCCAACACTGTCGGATTTTGCCCTCCTGTAACATCTTGGACATAAAGATGAATTTTGGCCGTCTTTTCCTTCGCTGTGACGAGTTTTTTTAACCTTTCTTCTTCGGTTTCGGTTTTTTGAACCTTTCTTCTTCGTTTTTTTGAACCTTTCTTCTTCTTGCTATTGCTGAGCTTTTCCATCTCTGTAATTTCCAATAATAAAAAATTCTGTCCGAGATTGACTATATTTATAGCCAGCACAGCATAGATAGTTAACCTTATATTATTATTATGTTAGATTTCTTTTAAATTATTAGTTTGGTAATTTATGGGTAGTTTTGTACTAGATTTCTTTTAAAGTATTATGTTTTTGCTCCTGCTCGGCTGAGGTGCTAACAATACGGGTGGGGGAGTTCTTCATCTCTACCTTAACAAAAGTATTATGTTTTTGGTTATCTGTTGTGGCTATTCACATTTCACTTCGATCTAGTATACATGCAGTTGTTGTTTTCGTCACCGCCGCCAGCTTTTGGGCACTTATTGGTACCTTTTAGCTACATTTTTCTAGTCATTTAAAATATTCTCTTGATAGTGGCCAAATAAATGGTGTAGATTTTTTCAAAACAATTACGTGATCGTGATGTAAAAATAAGTTCATCAGTGACTAGTATGTTTCAACCACTGCTTTGGGGTGTAATTACCAATTCAGACATGTAACATAAGCATCCAGATAAGGATAAAAAATGTAAATTGATTTGAACTTTAACTAAGTTCCCAAAAAGATATGATGTGTTTTTTTTTGTCTTACGTTAATCTTTATTTATAAGAAAAGAGTTCCAGTAAATAAAAAAAAGAGTTGAAATAAATTTTTATGTTATTAATAAAAAATTTTAACCTAAGATGTTAAAAAATCGAATTTTTTGCAATAAAAATTACATTGTTTAGTAAATTTGAACAGAAAATTAAATTTTAATTTTACTTTTGTTTAGATAACTGATAAAAAGCTAATTTGATAAATTGGCGGTGCAATAAAACGAACAAGAAAATCTATTAGGGGATTTTGCTTAATATAGTAGTAGTTGTAACACTACACATGCATTGTGTGTGCTAAATTGATTATGCGTATATAATATTATTATAACATATCAAAATTCAATATATTATATTGTTCTTGAAAGAGGACATTTTGTTGGAAACCAAAAAAAAAAACATATAAAGGGATAAAGACATTATTAAGAAATTTAATATCTTATACTATTGAGCAAGGATTGTTATACTGATAAATGTGATGAGCCATAATTTTTAACTATTCATCTATCATTTATTTCATCTCATCCATTGAACCAAATTATGTCTTATCGGATAGAAATGTGTTTTATCAAATTTAGAAAAAAAAACATATATCATTTTAATATGAAAGATGTACCTCAATAAGAGTCGTTAGCCCTTTATTTATAAGAAAATAGTTTCAGTCAATATAAAATTATATTATATATGCTAACTAAATCAATGTTTATCTTAGAAATATTAAAAAATATCCTCAAAATTTAAATAAATATATTATGAGATTTAGCAGGATCACTCCACTGGTAAACCATACTGAAATCACAAAAAAGATACCATGTGTTTTGTCTTACGTGATTGTTTATTGTCTTTGCCAGATCAGGTGTTGAGTTCATAATAAAATTGGGATTTTTTTTAAAAAAAAATTGGAGATCAGGTGTTGAGTTCATAATAAAATCGGGATTTTTTTTAAAAAAAATTGGAAAATTATTTTTTGCCAAAAATACATCGAAATGTGGGATTTTACAAATATACTGTTGGGTTTTGAGAACCCGAATAATCATGGTTTTGATGTTAACAAAACTTGTTATTGTGTTGCTAACATATTTCATCAAGTGTGCAGTTCATAGATCATAATTAAGAGCTTGATGAATTACAAAGAAGTAGCTTGGAAATATCAAGCTGGACCAAGACTGAAATACTGGCAGAGCGGATTGTTTCGATCATATCTAATAGCCCGGATATCGAAATGGCGTGCTTCCAAAGAGATTGAACAGCCAACGCAAAATACTAAAAGTCATATTTCACAACAGATTGGCTAGTTCGAAAGTTATCAAGGAGTAAAGACGCCTGCAAGATCGAGCTGAACCGCGAAGAAACAGCAAGCTGTGTCAGCAAGCAACTGTCAGTCTGGTAGCATAGATCTTAGCTCGCTTATCGGAACGGAACGATTCAGTATGTGTTGGAAAGCTAAGACAAAGATATACAAGTAATCTTTGGAAGTGAAAGACTGAATCGGACGTTAAGATGGCCAAAAGGCTTCTGAAAATCACGCCATGTGACGCCTGTAAGATCGAGCTGTTACAGCAAAGTCCCTGTCAGTCTGGTGGGCATAACGCTTAGCTCGCTTATCGGAACGGAACGATTCAGTATGGGTTGGAAAGCTAAGACAACGATCTACAAGTCATCTTTGGAAGTGAAAGACTGAATCGGACGTTAAGATGGCCAAAAAGCTTCTGCAAGTAACGCCATGTGCTGCTGCATCCAGCAAACAGACAGCAAGAGCATCGCCTCGTATTTCGAGCATAACTCTCTTATACGAACTTGAAATCGAGCGATTCTTGATTCCGTGGAAAGCTAAGATAAAGGGCTACAACTTTTATGTAGATCACGTTGCCCAGAAATCAAAGAATCAAGAGTTACAAGCAACAGATCGAAGAGCAAGTTTATCAATCTGTTTTTGTATCAAGCTGATTGTCCAGACTGATCCGGACCAGACTGATCTGCCCGTGCTGATCCGGACCAGACTGATATGCCCGTGCTGATCTGCCAGACTGATTTACCATGCTGATCCGGCCAGACTGATCTGCCCAAGCTGATCCGGCCAATCCGGTCCGAAATACAATAGCCCAGAAACCAGAATATGACCGTTGCAAGCTCGGGAATGGTGCAGAACCTTTTCCAACGGGCATATTCTTGTGTCTAACATATATATCATTACTTGGGGCTATATATACATGATTTGGAAGCTCAATAACAGCTGATTGAAGATCAATCCAAGCCTTCCAAAGCAAACCCACTTGGGATTCAATTGAGGAACTTAAAAGATAAAAGTTGCTAAATGAAGAGCACTCCTCAAACCTTTGGCACCTCTCACCTTGCTGTATCAGATTCATTATGGAATCATTTGTGCCTTTGTATTCACTCTATTCATTGTATTTGTGAGCTAAAATAGAAGAGTGAATATCATTGTAACGATTGATGATTTATCACAACCGATGAGAGGTCTTTGTATGTGAGACATTAAAGAACATACATAGTTGAGTTGCTAGGAGTTCTAGTTGGATGGGGCATTCCCAACTGGATCGGGTTTGTACAACGGGATTGTATAAATCAAAGTCTTCTAATGAAATCCTTCCATGAGGTGGAAGAAGGGGAGACGTAGAAGGATTACACCACCTTCGAACTTCCATAAACAAATGCTTGTTTATTTATTTTAATTGCATATCTTTAAAATGTCTTTCAAATGTTTAATCGGTTTTAGAGCGGGCTATGTCGAGTGTCTTCCGCTCGATTTTGTAATCGAACTCGATATAATCTCTCGGTGAATTATTTCAAGAACACGAGCTATTGAAGCTCAAGTTGGTTGAACTCGGGTGTGGAATGGCAACCCACCCCGGAATCGATCCTGACATATACCTCAAACCGCGACTGTGAAGGGCGGCCTTAAAACGTTGAGTAGCCGCTTCACCATGAAGCGGCTACTCAACAACAAGTAGTCGCCCACCAAGAGGGCGGCTACTCAACATCAAGTAGCCGCCCACTACTCAAAGATAAATAGCCACCCATTTAGTGGGCGGCTACTCATTTCACGCCGGCCACTTCATCAAGAAGCGGCCGCTATGTGCATACTTAGCTCCAACCAAAACCACCTACTCCATTTAATTGATACCTACTTCATTTAATTGATATCAATCCCACATACTCTATTTAATTGATATCTACTCCATTTAATTGATACCAATCGAAATCCATCTATAAATTTATATCCGTTCTCGAAATACTCTATACCTTAAAAACTTTTCTTTCATCTACCTGCAGTTCAAAACTTTCGTTTCTCTCTTCAATAATCAGTTCGTCTCCATTCTTGTAGACGTATTAATAGGATCGAAGTAGTATTTTGAAGGGAATGGATTGAATTTACACATGCTCAAATCGATTTTTCTTGAAATACAACAGACTGTTAGGTACTGCGGTAGAGTCTCAATCTAATGCAAGACAGTAGACAACTATTGTGAGTAGTGCGGTGTGTCTACCGGGCTTGAGAATGAAAACTGAAGGCAAAGTAAATGCAGTAAGGTAAATGTGGAAAGTAAATGAGACAATGATTGTTTCTGGAAGTTCGAAGCACAAACGCTTCTGTGTCTCCACTTCTTCATTTGCAGGAAGGATTCACTAGAATCTTTGGTTTACACTCCAACAGTGTACAACTCACATAGACTAATATCACACAGATAGCCTAAACTCCTAGTTCACACAGATTCACAAAAATTACAGTGATTTCAGAACTAAGTCTGTATACATACAACGAATTTCTTAACACTCTATCTCTCAAAAGATGTAAACCAATTTGGTGTTTGAGTGTTCTTCTTGAGCAGTAGACTTTAAAACTCGGATCTTCAAGATCACTTTGAATGCTCTATTACTGCTTTGCAACTATTCTGAATATTGCAATAAGTATTTGAATGATTGCTTGATAAATTCGTGTGCCAAAAGTGAGTCTCATCAATATGCTTCTGACGTAGTTATAGCTCCAAAAGTATCGAAAACTTTTTCTCCAAAAGGAAAGTATTACGCATAATGAGCTTCCAAAATGGCGTCCAATATTCCTTTTGTCTTCTTTCCAAATCCGATGACAACGGTTAGTTTTTCTGACGCGTTTGGTGGCGCTAATGAAACAATGCAACACTCGATGTACTATTGCCAGAATATCTTCTGTTGCATTTCTGTCTTATGAGGCTAACGTCTGTTGACTCTCCAAAGTGACTTAGTCTACTGGATTGAAGTCGAATTATCTTATTGTATGCGGTAATATGATGTGTTAGAGTTGTTTCTTAGTCTACTGATATCTTCCGGTAGACTTTGTTGTCAACTCTTCAAGTATCAAGCGGTAGGCTTGTTTGGCTAATCGGTAGACATTCAGATAGTTTCGTAGACTCTTGTAAAGCGATAGACTCTTTACTTGATTCATTCTTTCGGTAGACTCTGTTGATCAAACGGTTGACTCTGAAGTAGTAGGCACTTGTTAAGACATTAGGCTTCTTGAAGCGGTAGACTCTTTGAAACTGTAAACTATCGTTCTCACCAAAACTTAGAAATATTCAAACACGTATTGCCAACATCATTATCTAGATTATTCCTTATTCGGTGAGATTGGGATTAATGGCGCGTTATTGACGTCATTCTCTTGATATCCCTATATGATATGATGTCAAGACCTGGGATGTGACGAGCATTGATGATGCTCCATATTGATATCCATTTGTTGATACGATCGGGGTATTGAGATATTTGGACTTCTTGATACCCAGTGGATGAGTGCATGATACCGACACGACATGCATTTCATTTCGTATATCATTTTATAGATGCATGTTGTATTTCTTATTATCCATATTGGGCTTTTGTTTACTCCCAATGAGGACTGTTGTTGTCTTTGTGTATAGACAATGACAGAGAAATACATATGGTCAGAACACCTAAGAAAGCACGTCCGATGGGAGCCACAGTTGAGAGAA
The DNA here is from genome assembly GCA_907163345.1 of Haberlea rhodopensis. NCBI lineage: Eukaryota > Viridiplantae > Streptophyta > Magnoliopsida > Lamiales > Gesneriaceae > Haberlea > Haberlea rhodopensis. The sequence continues at coordinate 434,370 of CAJQUN010000401.1, forward strand.
TTTTTTATAGTTTATAACAGTGTTATCTCTATTTGTATACCAGTGATGTGTCCATGAGATATGAGAGAGTTTATATAGATTTATTTTATTTCAGTTCAGTATGGACATGTGTTTGATATTTGCTTTGTATGTGATGGTTTATGATGATGAATATAAACTGGTAGTATATTTTCAATACGGTATATTGATATATGTAAAACAGGTACGCTAAACAGGTACGCTGCTCGTAAGACAATGTAATTTTGAAATTTTTAGTGTCACCTATTGTTAAATATTTACTAAATTTTCCCATGTTTACAGAAAAAAATAATTATTATGTGATTGCGTTACAAATTGACTTAATTAGTTAACATGGCATTTATCTATTACAACTTACAGGAATCGAAAAAAGTTTACCAAAAGAAAATCCACATGTTCGATGCAACTTTAACACATTACACATGATCCCTCGCTGCTTTCCTTCACCAATTCAATATCGAGTTGTATTCTTGATCAGGATAAGCAACATAAAATGTGTATTCGAAAACACCATAATTGTTGACATAATCGAAAGAGTGAGTTTTTGAAATCGCGTAACCCCGCGCCATCCGAAAAACTCCAGTCCCACCAACGATGGCCAGCTCACGCTCCGTGTTAGTTAGGGGATTCCGTCCACCAATACAAAGACTACTGCCCTTATACTCGCCTCCTGTGAAATTGAAAGTAAGGTTCATAATTAAGGCCAATTCGTTCAAATCCGAAAACGTAATAAGCCCTTGTGTTCGACCCAACTTCTCTGAATCAATATCAGCTCCGGCTGTTAACAAATCATCTACAACCTGTACTTGGCCAAAAGATGTCGTTGAATATGCTGTCTGAACGGACCGAGCCACCTCCAACACTGTCGGATTCGGCCCTCCTAAAACATCTTGGACATAAACATGAATTTTGGCCGTCTTTTCCTTTGTTTTGACGAGTTTTTTGAACCTTTCTTCTTCGGTCTCGGAAGCTTGATTGTCGCCATCGGAACCCATAATGTCTTTGATCATTGAATTGATGTTGCCGAGCTTTTCCATCTCTGTAACCCTCCTGCTAGGTTTTTTTTTCATTTAAAAATTAAAAATTATAGTTCTAATCTGGAACCTCTGTTTTTTTTTTCCTTCTCCTTTTTCTTTTTTTAGAGATCACGAAAATCATAAATGAAATTAGACAAAATTTACAGAGACGAATGCTTCATAAATTTCAAAAACAATTTTGAGTCTCAAACATCAAAGTAAATAATTACCATGACAAAGGAAGCGATGCAATTGTGGCCAGAGAGAAGACAGCCGCTCGCCGTGGGAGAGAGCACAATGGCCGTGCGCATCTGGCGGAGCCGGTACAGTAAAGCGAGCGTGATTGCTCAGCTAAGCAACCAATATTAGTATCCGTCGTTGGATTCTTTGAAAATAAATTATTCGGTAAAACAGTCATCTTGATCAAATTTAATTTCCAATGCCAAACAATTCTGTCTGAGATCGACTACATTTATAGCCAGCATAGATAGCTAAATCGAAATCGAAAAAAAATTATATATTCGTTAAAAAATTATACCTAGGGACGCGAAGCTTGGGAATTTAAACAAAAAAATAAACATTACTTTAATTAAACCATTTTGGTTCCATGTGTCCGCGTAGCGATAGAGCCATCTGTCTTTACACCAATGGGTGACAAATTATGACTAAGATCAGATGGTACTTCTATAATTTGAGAAATATTCAATTTTTCAGGTCCGAAAAGGGAATCTGGAAAAGATGATTCCAAGTCTCATTGATACATATCACCAAAAAACAGTGATAGATAGGAACACATCTTTTTCATCCATAAATTGAATCAAATTGTTCCAAAAATATGAAATAGTGTTGTTACCCACATTGACTCTACCCTATAAAAGTGTCACAACCTTTGAATTAGTATCTACTCTCCAAATATTGGGTGAAAGATACACATATAAGTGTTGCTACCTCACATATCGTAATGACCATTGGGTAGCATAGAAGTATTCCACAAAATATATATGTGTAATCGATATATGATTCGAGAAAAAAATATAAATTGAAGTAGTTGGTATAATATGAAATACGTACCTCAATGAGAGTCGTGAGCCCTTTTATAAGAGAAGAGTTCAGTCAATATGAAATTATATTGTTTATGACAATTAGATCAATGTTTATCAGGAGAATATTTAAAAATATCTTCAAAATTTAAATAAAGATATTGCGAGATTTCAGTTGAAATGTTTGAGAAGACCTAATTCATCACACCAACCAAATTAGTCATTTAAAGTCATATAAATTACTGCATTTAAATATTCTGTTGATAACCATTTTTCTTTTACATCTTTTGATTAAGATTGAATGAATACTGCACCATATATTCTTTTTATTATTAACTAAATATACTTATCGTGCAAAAGATATACAAGACAAAGATTATATCAGTGTAATGTTATTTTCAAAACAATTACGTGATCTTCCCTGGATCAGCGTATATAATGTATATATATACATATTTATGTGTTATGGTACATTTTAGGTTCGGATGCGGGGACAATTTCCTACTTTGGGGTGTAATTACCAATTCAAACATGTTACATAAGCATTCAGATAGGGGTGCAAACAATAAATTGTTTGCTGATGAACGTCTGTGTGGTCAAATAATGATTGCTTTGAAACCAAACTAAGACCTGTTATGGTCGACTTAAATAGTGAAATATGTGTCAAAAACAGTAACATTAGCATCAAGATTTTGTTTGATACTGCTGCGTAAAAATTTTATACTGACTTGATAAAAAAAATCAAATTAGGAAGGTAAACCGAATCGTAAACCCGTGAAATTTTTGTATGGATCGACTTTAGTGTATATATATATATTTTGTTGTATCGCATGACTTTATGCGTATAAGAATTTGCTCCAATCCCGTACTGAAATCCCAAAAGATACGATGTTTCACGTGATAATATATTGTCTTTGTCAGACCAGCTGTTAAGTTCATTATAAAATGGAATTATTTGAATTTTGATTGAAGAGTCCCAACTCCCAACTAAAGGACCATCTTTATTCAGCGAAAACGGAGGCCCAACATTTTTATTTGTAATTTGTGATAGTTTAAATGTGACTATTATTATCGGTATGTTTTGGGTTGTTTATTCGAAATGTTTTAAGTTGTGTTTGCTTAAAATTTAAAAAAAAAGTTAATTGTAAGTAAAATCCTTAAGTTTTTGTTATTAAACTAAAAAATTAACAAACTTCTATTTATTATAAAATTACCATAATATGAATTAAAATAGTCGAAACATCTCATGATTTGCTTCTATGTTTCTGTTTTTATCTGTTTTTTTAGAGAAACAATAAGTAAATTAAAGACCCAAAATCTATTTTTTTGAGCTGAAAAATGGATAAACTTTTGGGAGAAGTGATCCGAATCAGGAAAATACTTATATGAACTCGTGTTTGTAAAGACCAAGATATATAAGTATGTATGTATATGTTTATATATATGATGATGTTTGTAAGATCGGATGTACAGAAGTAAGATCGATCCAAATCACATACTAAATCATGTTCTTTTGGTGCAAAATGAACGCCTTCTCCTGAAGAATCTCTAATTTTCTCTTCTAAATTATTGGTGCATGATACAAATCTTTTTTTAAACATTGGTACAGATGGGCACAAATCTAGAGAAATCCAGTGGACAAGTGTATGACGTGCAAACATTTTATATTATATAAAGTGAGAAACATATTATAAATAATTTAAAACATAAAAATATAATTAAAATTTGACACACTCTCACAGATATCCAATATTTAATATTTAACGATGATCTCATTAGTGTCGTCGTTCTAAAATAACAAAATGTTGATAATTAGATAAAATACTTATACATAAAATATGTATCTCCAATGTCAAAGCATGCTATCTATATCTAATATTTTAATAAATAATAAGAATCAATCGATAATGTTACCCGGGTAAAAAAGTATGACTTGGGCAAGATCTCGGCTTTCAAGTAGACCTCCACAATAGGTTGGCCTCCAGATAAACGTCCAACTCGTCTTCTCTAGCTCAACCTTTCCAGTGTCGGTCTGATCATTAAATTTGTGTTTATACTACTTGGAACCTTAAAAGCATATGAATAAGGCTCGATATGGGCTACGAGGGGAGTCATATCATTTGCTCCAGAATATGAAAAGAAGAGAAACTGGATGACAAACCCCTCGGCAGTCCGATGACACATTGTGTAATCCCCATGCTAATGTATTAGGACCTATTTGTCATGGCCTATATGCCATTAATTTTATTGGGGCCCATTTATCTAAATAAAAGCATAATGCATCATTTTTTAGGGCATCATTTTTTCATACTCTCACTCCTCCGTTCATGAATTTTATTTGCTTGATGTTTGCATAAAAAACTTGATAATCTATTGTTTATAATGGAAAATTTATATTGAATTCGATACCGTGATTTTTCTCCTCAAAGTTTTTAGGTAAAAAATCTGGTATGTCACTTATTTTTCGTATATTAGCCTATTATTGCAATGTGACCAAATATGGTTTAATATATAAAATTCAGATTATAAATAAATCTTATAAATTATTTTACTACTATTCAGATCGATTTATAATAAATAACTAAATACTTTTATTAAATTATCTTCTAGAAATAAATAATCTCCTCCCCAAGACGTTTAATTCGCGATGATATCAATGCAACCAGGGGCCGATTTTTTTTTTTTTTAAAAGGTCTATGTTGCACGGATATATGGATATGTGGATATGGGTACGATTGCACGAGATTTTTGAAATTTGAAGAATACGATACGTCCTGATGCGGCAAATTTTATTAATTTATTTATATATATATAAATATATAATTAATAATATCTGTAAGAAATCAAATTTCAAGCATATAATCAACATTAAACACATTAGAAATCAGAAAAAACGTTGCAAACTCACCAATTTCACGACAAATAGTAAAATATTAATCCAGGACATCTAAAAATTTCAAGCATATAATCGACATTAAACACATTAAGGTGGTTAGGAAATAGGGATTAAGTTGAATAATTTAATTTTAATTACAGTTTCAACCCTATTTTTTTAAAAAAATCCGAAAGTTCCCGTATCTAACCCGTGTCGGATACGGTCAGCTGTGTATCTTGATCGTATCCGAAATAAAAACTTAATTTTTGTCCCCAGATACGCCACGTGGCGTGTCCGATATGTATCGGTGACGTATCTGTGAGTATCCGTATCCCAGAAGTATCCGATACTTGACCGTGAAATTTTTTGGAGTATCGGTGCAACATAGAAAAGGGTTGAAATAGGAGCCGTTAATTTTAAGATGTGCATTGGGTAAACTCCGACTGACGTAACAGCATGCAAATTACATCAGTTAAGTAAATTGCATTAAGCAAATATGATGCGACAGACTCAAACTGAGATAGTCACGTAGATGAGACAACTGTTCCTCAAATCTTTTTTAATGTATATATAATTTTATATTTCATCGCTCTAAAATTATCTTTTATATTTTATATTTTATCCCTCTAAAATTATCTTTACCCTCGTATTATTACCTTTTACCTCTTTAAAATAAATTCTAAATTAACTAGTTAACGCTGCCATCACCTTATGGTAATCAATATGTATTACCATTTCCGGTTCTTGAGACCACAACAAAACTTCCCAGGGCCCATTATTATCGTGATAACATTATTATCCACACCTTATTATCATCTTTAAATAAAAAATAAAAAAAATCTTCAACTAATAATGATAAGAACTAATAAATGTGTGTTGACTGTTAATTAACCTGTGAAACCAAGCTGGCCTTCCCCATTTATCCCACATCATTCTGAATTCAACCACTCATAATCCCCCCAAATCAAGAATTGCACCATCAAAACCCTTTATCTCAGTGTCTTTCACAAATCAAGAACAGTCCCACAAAAAGAAGTGTCTTTATTTTACAAACCCACTTAGTCAACTGAAGTTTGGTGCAAAGAATGTTGCATTTGTTCTTCGCGGTGGCGTTTTCTGCTGTCCCTTTGACCCTGTACATCCCTCCAGTCAGAAGCTTGAATCTGTTTGTGGAAACGATGGAGGATATTTGGCGGGAGTCAAGTTCTCATACTGGTAGAATATTTCCTCGTTTGAGGTATGCTTGTTCCAGGATCTTGAACTGTATACTTTGTAACAATACCAGGTAGATCAATTTTGTAAGATCTGGGATTAGAACCCCAGTTTGAAAAAAAAAAAACAGAGCTTGTGAATATTGGCCCCCTGTTTATTTTTCTCGGTTTTTGATGCTATTTAAAGTGTTGAGGAATTATGATCCGTGGAGGTGTTCTTGTGGGATGCTGACTGACGATGTGTTTTTGGATAATAAAAGATAAATATGTTTTCTTTAGATTTATATACTAATGAATTTGGTTCAAATCTGGGGTTTCCCCCCTTGGTATTATATAGTTCCATTGAACACAAGCTTGTTACCATTTTTTATCACTGGAGCTTCATCAATTTAAAGCGATCGCTAAAAATGCAATTATGAATGGTTTGTTTAGCCTTAAAAACCAAGTCTGGTGGACTTTCCAAAAATTGGGTTTCCATTTTAGGGTCATCTTTATGAACGTTGAAAGAGTTTGTTGCGCTTGTATTGAGTTTAAATATGGGCTTCCTCTCCTAGGAGTGTCAATGCAAGGTGGCGAGCTGACTTGAAGGGGTGTCAATGCAATGGATTGATTAGATGGTTTAATTGTGAGGGGTCTGAATCATGGTTAGTAGACCCAGTCGTAGGTTTTGTTGGCAAGAAGAATTCATCATCGTTTTGTTGTTTTCTTGAGCTCTGTAGTTCTTCTATTCTTGAATTCCTTTGTTCAAGAGTTGCGACTTTTTTAGCAAGAGTGATATAGTTCGGCTTAGCCCTTTATCCTCTTTTTCTCGCAGAAGCTCTCTACTTTGAGCTCAAAATTTTATCCGGAATGAAAGTGATTCGTGAAACCCAAATTTGGGACCTATTTCTTACTAGTTGCATTAGTGTGGTGTCTGTTTTTGATATCTTAATGTAGAGCTGTCTGAGTTGATCAAGAAAGGAGCTGGTGTGTCGGGTCCAAGGAACTTCTCTCATTCGTGTCTCGAATCTTTGCTTCATCCACTCAGCTGCTAACTAATATCCCTGTAGAGAAACCATCTGGCCAAGATGGTTTCTCTTTTTCACCTTCTTGATAAAACTCGATAAAGAATTTTGTGGTAGAAAAAAATCTAGTTCTCGTTTATTTACTGAAAATTGGTTTTCGAGTACAAGATGGTTATATTACTTTAATGTTTTACAACATTTTATCTCAAAATTATTCTAAAACAAAATAAAAAAAATACAAAAGAATAAGAGCATTAAAATTTAATCTAAAAATTATACCTCTTACCGATTTTAATCTTACTTAAAAACTTGAAAGAGTGCAAGGTTCAAGAACTAGAAAGCATTCAAAGTTTTTGCTTCTTTCTCAGCTGCCCCGACTGGAATTTCTCTTCCAGGATTGATCTTCACATGTTCAACAGTGTTTTCCTCATTGTTGATTTGTTTCACCTCTTGCAAATTCCTCTTCCCTGTTTTTTAGCCATGTGATATTCAATCAGTACACAAAAACACACACTTAGCATTCAAGTGACGTGTGAAAGTTTTCTAAGGCTTCTAGAGCGTGGATTTAGGAGCTTATTGGCAAGGAGCTGAATCCATCTAACAGGAGTGGCCTCATCATGCTTTTTTCTTTTTTCTCTTTTTCAAAAGATTGTTGTCAAATTTTAAATTTGAAATCAACCCATAATTGAATATGTGGAGCACATACCACAGGTTTTGATCTTTCTCTATTTCTCCTTGGACATTCTGGTTTCCGTTACTTTCATTTCTTCTCTGCTCAAAAGCAATGGCTTCTTTTCCTTTTCTTTGTCATCCAACTCCCCAGAATCGACGTCCTTAATGTCTTTACCATCTCTAACCTTGGTACCTAGTTTCTTCACCTCATTACAGAATTCAGCAACCTTGTTCAGTATATCCCCACCAACGAACAAGTTTCTTGCAGATAAAGTACTTTTCAGCTTTGGTGCTTGATCAACTTTCCTCGTTGCAGTATCATCCTAATGTCTTTACTATCTCCAACCTTGGTAGCTAGTTTCTTCAACTCATTACAGATCAGCAACCTTGTCCAGCATATCCCCACCAGCGAACAAGTTCTTGCAGATATAGTACTTTTAAGCTTTGGTGCTTGATCAACTTTCCTCGTTGCAGTATCATCCTTTGGTTTCTTTTTCTGTGCTTGATCTGATTGTCTCTTTCCTAAGTTTAGCTTTGTGATTTGGAGGGGTTGAGAAATTGGTATTTTGATTTTCGCCATCTTATCATGGTTCGTTTCCTTGAACAAAACAGAAGTTGGTTTTGTCCCCTTTTTCTTTAACTGTATCTCTGCAAATTGTAAATGAGTTCATATCCTGTTTCAGTAATGCGTGACAAGTTCAATATTTACAAATTAGGAACAAAGCTAAAATAATTTCATCCGTACCTCGTTTTTTTAACCGAATGCAAAAATCTCAGAAATGCTAGCAGATATCTGTGGCTGGAAAGACAGTAAATAAGAAAAGCAGACAAGTTTAGGACACAATTTCGAACCTTACTGAATCCGGGAGTACAGCTTCATCTTTTGTGCAACTATTACTACTTTGATAGAAACCAAAGCTCATGTTCTTCTTGACAGTGTAGTACAATAAAACATGATATTTTGTTCAACCATAACGAATGGGCCAGAATCTGAACTATAACAAAACACTTTCACAAATCTGAACGCGCAATTTGCATAATGTTTGTGAAAATCAAACATAAAATTGTGCAGGAAACGAGCAATGTAAAGCAAATTAAACCTTAGAGTTCGAAGTGGGAAGAAATCTGGGACTGTCCCGGGATGATCACTGATCACAACCTATGCATACACACATTACTATAAACAAAAAACGCCTCAAAAATCATCATCGCAAGAAAAAGACAAGAAAATCAAACCCCACGTCACCCTCTGACCTTTGTACACCTGCGTTGCATCAATACCCACATATATCTGTTTGTGCATGCATGTGTTTGTGCGGTTATGTTTTTTTTTTTTTACTTACTGGGGAGGCAGAACCAGGCTTCATCATCAACAGGGTCGTCCGAAGTAGAAAAGTCAAGCCATTCAGGGCGTTGATGAGCTCATACATCTCGTCTCTCACAAATCTTGATAATAATACTTGCTCGTGGAATTGATAAATGGAAGCTCGTCGTGAGACGTGGCTTTAATTGGGGGCATGACACTAAATGCATATGCTAGGCGATTAGTGAAGCGACGCATATTGCATGAATTGTCTCTCTATTAGCTTTGTCTGGTTTCAGCATTCGATAGGCTTGTCGGCTTCTTACAAAATGCTCAAAAACTAACTCAACTACAGTTAATCAGGATAAAGAACCTGATATTTTAAAGATAAATAAATTACATATATTTGATATTCAAACAATATAAATTCACCTTCTCAATACACCTTCCCAATTTTTGTGTGTCCGTCCCCTATCTCGAAACTCTCACAAGGCGTCATCTTGTAACTGCGTAACAGCTTAAGTGCTCACTGAGATGTCTATGTCCGTGCCCCAAATGAACAGCAGTCTCCACTGACGGAATCAGCCTTAGGACTCACGGCCACATCTCATGTTTCCTACATCTCGTCGAAGAATAAAATCTCTCAGAATTTATTTCAAACTCATGTCATTATTTTTTATTCTTTCATTACAAAGAAAAACTTGTATGCAATAATGACAGACTTTGAAACATCCTTGTCGAAGTTAGTTTTTCTTTATTTTTGGTATGTAAATCTGCAACTCATGAATGCTTCACGTTATCAATGTATATGAAATTTTTACATGATCTTCGGGCAATCTTTGTCTAACTAGATCACATATAAGCTACAAAATATTATGCTCGATATTTTTCGTATAACATCCCGGCTGAGATATAAATTGAGAATGTACTAGTGGTCATCGAATTCTGTATAATTTCTCGTCCATCGTGCATTCTATTCCATCCTGTAATCTTTCCCAAGGCCTACGTTCCTCGAGAAACCCAATCCCAAGAATAAGCTGCCATGGCATTCTTCATGCTTACCCGGCAATTGTTAGATCGATTTCAACAATTTTGAGGTTTCCTTGATATCTGCCAACTGTGGGTTGTTGTAAATAATATAAGACATAACAAGGAAAGATGTTATCTTTTTTCGTAATGTCGAAGATTATTTCAACTACTCACCATCCTTCTGAACACTTCAGAATTCCCTTTGTCTTAAAGATATCTGGATTTTCCGAATCCTGCATGAGACTGCCTTTTGTTTTTCCCCGTGATAGTTGCTGATTAACCTATCCTGTTGGAAAGACATTCTTCTTGGCTCGATATAAGGCTCATACTTCTGTTCAAAACAGGGTGATCCTGTATCCTCATGTCGATCTCTCCAGTTGTCGGAGTATCAATAATATCCGACAGTACTGCTTTTGTGAAATTTTTGAAGATTCTGGGGACTTCGATGAATTCCTTGGTATGCTCGAACTGCTTCATTCTTCGATTTTGATTCTTTGGACAATCTGTAGAGATATGTCATCTTGTTCCGCACGTCCAGCAGTTACAATCTTTGAAACTTTCATTCGCATGAGTATGAGCGCATCTGAAAGTTCTCTTCATCGGTGCTCTGCTAGAACTTACTTGATTAGAACATGTTGACGAGGTTCTACTCCTGGTGTGGTCCTGATATTTGCCCTGATCTGTAACTTCGGGCTTCCTGCTTTGACCATAACTTCCTGGGTCTCCATGAAGACCCACTTCTCTCAAACTACTTCCTCGGGCATAAGGATGACTTATGTGTTTTTTCATCTTCCGCCTTTGGGGGTAGTTTCCGATGATTGTACGGATATCATTCCATGTACAACAAAGAGGAGCTGTTTTGTTGATTCTTCTTAGCTTCATGTAGTTCTTTTCGAGTTTCGCTTGATAACACCGCTCCACAAGCTTCACTTTAAGAAATGACTTTCTCCTTGCCACCGTTTTTGTTTCTTGCGGTGTATATTCCTGGATAAACAGTTCTCTCCATGGACTCAGTATTTTGGCAAAGAACAGCTCGACTGCATCATTTTCTGTCATCTTTGCCTTCCATCTGTGTTGAGTCTTAAACGCATTGTTGAGTTTAATGCTTAATTTATCTCCGAATTATTTATGAGTTTTGATGATCAACAAAACTTGCATTTGTTATACTAATGTGTCTACTTAGTGTACATGGTTAGATGGTTGAAAAATGGATTGTTTGAAGGAAATCAAATCTGCAAGGACATGGGCGGATCGCCCCAGGCGATGGCAGCCAAGAGAGACATCGCCATGCACATCGACTGAAGCGACGCCGAGGACCACGCGCATGGAGAGATCGCCGGAGACGATGAGGATAACACCTGAGGCGATGCATGATTCGATTGAGGCGATGGAACAATCGTTTGAGGCGATGACAATTTCTGATCATTTAAAGCTACGGCATTGATTTCTGGTAATGATGGCCTGAGGCGATCTGTACATCGCCTGAGGCGAACTGTGCAATATTCTAACCGTTGGTGCGTGGCGATGGCGATCGCCCGAGGCGATGTCCGAGGCGATCTTGTAGTGATTCAAGCCTTATGTGTAGCAACGGCTAGTAGGAGCCTTGTGAGCCTTCTACACTATAAATATGGATGTTTTGGAACAATTTGAAGACAACAAACAAGAGTATAAACTACAAGAAAGTTGTGTTCAATCAAAATCATTCTAGCATTGCAAACTTCATACATTTGTGTTGTATTGGAGTTTGTAATTTATTTCTTGTGTGAGAGCTTTTGATTCTTCATGTTGTTACACCGTGAATGTGTTATTTGATTTATTGTAAGGTCCTTCAACACCGACGCAAGTTGAAAATTGTATAAGACATCAACAAGTGAAGTTGGTGCAAGGTTGTGGCTATCATTGGAGCCTTTAAGGCCAAGAAGACTCGTGAAGAGTGTGTGTGACTCGAGAAGAGTTTGTGTGTGGCTATCCTTGGAGCCCTTAAGGCCAAGAAGACTCGTGAAAGTGTGCTACTCGGGAAGAGTGTGTTGTGGCTAACTTGGAGCCCTTAAGGCCAAGATCAAAGTGTTCTAGTGGAACCTCGGTTGGACGTTTCTAGCCGGGAAGAGGAGACGTAGACGATTCATCGCCGAACTTCTATAACAAATATTTGTATCGTTTATCGCTTTATTTACTGTACGCATTTATTTATTACTTCTTATTATTTATTGTTCGATTGACTTGAAGTCTTCCGCAGCGCAAATTCGACTATTTGCAAATTCATTTTAAAACGCTAAAGCAACCAAGGAACCTCATTCACCCCCCCTTCTTCGGTTCCAACAAGTGGTATCAGAGCCATTTGATTTTTGTTTTAAATCAAATTTTTTTATGGCTAATCTAGCAAGTGAGTTTGCTTAAGGTCAATCGATCAATCGTCATCCGCTCTTCACGGGAGATAACTACGGATATTGGAAGAATAGAATTTCTCTATATATTCAATCCGTAGATTATGACATATGGAAGATAATTGTAAAAGGTCCACATATTCCTTTAAAGGAAGTTGAGGGGAAGAATGTTCCCAAATAAATGGACGACTTTACAAGGGCATATATGATTTTAATTTCTCAAAATGCTAAAGCGGACAGGTAGCACCGGAACCTTTAGTGCTACCGGTTCCAATCCATGGAACCGCTTCGGACCGATATATTCCCGGTTCAGAAGCGGTTAGGAACCGGTTAGCCCGGTTCCTATTCCGAATCGAGCTAACCTGCTCGGACGTGTGTATATATATATATATATATATATATATATATATATATATATATATATATATATATATATATGATTTCTAAAACTGAATTTGTCTTCCAAAGTTAAGTTTACAGATATTTTCATAGAGTTCTTATATTATTAAAGAATATTTTTTGTGTAAATGTATAAAAAGTTATTTTACACTTTTAAATAATTCAAATTAAACTCCAGTAATTAGTTAGAAATAATTATTATTGTTGCTAAAATAATTTTTATAAATTTAATATGAAATTGTTTTACGATTATCATAACAGTTTTGTCAAACCTTTGGACCAATCCACGTGGACTCAAATCTGTGTCAGCTAATCGGATTTTTGATGTTATATCACTGTTTTTAGCGATCTGAGAATATTTTATTTGAAATATTCACAATGCATATTACAAATATATGGTAAGATGTAAAATCGGACGTATAATTTTAGAGAAGGGGGGCAGAAAAAATTTAAAATAAATATTTTAGGCCAAAATTTTTTTAGGGGTTACAATATAATTTAAGGATGGGCAAAATATTATTTTTAAGGGCAAATTACAATGAGGTACAATTTTTAGGGGTAAAATTGCAATTCAAATAATCTTATATAAACAGTATTAGCCTACAAAACAATTCAATCAACCAAACTCAAAACTTCTCGCTTCTCCTCCAAATATACTTCTTCAGTCATGACAGAACCCTACAATAATTTCACAGAACACTGCTTCAACTTCATTCCTCTCCATTCCTCATCAACTCATCAATATTACCCCAACACACCGCAAATCACCACTACTTCATCTTCTCCAACAGAAGCTCTTCCTCTTCTCAAGACCCTAAGCCTTTACCAAGAATCATGCACAGAACCCTCGACAAATTATCCACTAAACTATGAACAAAATTCAGAGAAAAATCCGAATTTTAGTAATAATATAGAAGATGAAAATGTAACTGTGGCATTACATATAGGGCTTGGAATCCCTTGTTCTGAAGTGGGTTATGACAAAATAATGGATAAGGAAGGTACGGATATACTCTCAGGGTTGCCTTTAAACAGGTTGAATATGGGTCAGTATTGGATTCCCACGCCTTCGCAAATTCTTATTGGTCCGACTCAGTTTTCTTGTCACCTTTGTCCCAAGACTTTTAACAGATACAATAATCTGAAGGTAAGTTTTTTATTTTATTTTTTGACATTTCGATGAACCCTAGAATAAATTTATGTGTATGTTAACTAGTTTTCTTTTCACAACAACCTAAGTATCTGTTTTACTTTGATATTTTATAATTTGACTATTGAAAATAAGTTAAGGTTTTGATTTAGTGCTTGATCTTAGTTGTGTTTTGAAGTTCATAGGTACATATATTTATGCTATCTATAAGGTCAATTTTACAATCGTTGTAACTTCTAATGCGATCATGTTCCTTCCCAGAAAGAACATATGAATAGTGCTTGGTAGGTTGGAAAAATATGCTCGATAAATTGAAATTAAGCATGAAAAAGACGAAAATAGTGATGCCTATTGGTTTAGTATAAATAGAATAACTCCATTTAAATTAAAAAATACATATTCTAGAGATTAAACATTAGAAATCAAATAAAATATGTACATCTTGTTGCATATTATCCTCTTCTTCAAGGTTGAGTGCTTTAAACTTTTGCGGTATGTAAGATTCATGATTTGTAGTGCTATTATCACGAATCATAGAGGTTGTATCTTGAGAAACGAATTTACTGCAACCTTAAACAAGGGACAATATCGTTTTAAGGACAGAAAATTTAATTCTTATCTCGACCTTCAAAGTCATTTGTCACATAGCAATTATATTGCCCAAACACACACTTTGCAGAAATATACCAACAACTCTCTCTTTTCTTTGAAATCTATCAATCGTTATCAACCCATTAACACTGTGTACTGAATTAAAATTAGATCATATCATATTTGAAGTCAGGATAGATATAAAACAAATTTTTTTTCTTCTTTTTATGGGGAAAAATTATATAAAAACTTATTTATTTTTTTTAAAATTAGGAGGGAGAGATTGTATAAATTGATAGCAAATTCCTCTGAAATTTGAAGTGCAGCAGCGCTGTAGATCAGCCAAACACATATAACAGAGAGTTTGTAACCCGCCAAATGTATGTGTTCGAAATGACAACAGAAACTTATTTGCTGTGCTTACTGATTCAATTGGTTTTCTTAATCATATATCTCGTACCTCCACTGCAATATGTAAATGTCCACGGCACATAGTACAGGGACACAACGCATGTTTCAGCTGTCTGTTCTTTAATATAGTACATGCATACTGAAATATTTGTATCTACACCCTACAAACTACGTACTACTCAGTAAATAGAGTTTGAATTATTTCACTCTAATGTAAAACTCGTGTTGGACTAGTACAGTGGTTGGTTGCTAAAATTGATTACTGCTTTCACTCCATTACTTGCTGCCGCCTCCCTGTCTGAGCAGATCCACAGCAAGCGCCGATGTATATTACAACTTGGTTGTATGGAAAGGGATGTGATTTAATGTTTGTCAAAGCTCATAAATATCCTTATAAATCCGAAGGCACAAATTTATTTTCATTTGCTTCAATTGTCTTTATGAGCTTTAATGAAGGCTTTTGCCAAATAAAATAAAATAAAAAGAGATATCATATCAGACATGATTGACGGTCGTGTTTTGATTGTATCTGATTATACGAATAACGATCGCATCCTTATTAAATCGAATGTTTGGGGAATAATTTAATATTTTTAAATAGCGATTGATTTATTCTTTATTGAAAATTACTATAAATATTTTAGAATTTAAGAATGATAAAGATTTGTATGATTAATAAAATATTAAATGAATGTAGAAAGACACTCGTGTCACTAATCTATAAGAACAAGACTGACATTCAGAGTTGCTGCAACTATCGTGTGATGAAACTCATGTGTCACATAATGAAGCTCTGAGAGAGGGTGATTGATTGTTTGTTAAGGATGGAGATTAAAATCTCGAAGAACCAATTCAGGTTAATGCCAAGGACGTCTATAACGTAAGCTATCAATTTACTTCGCCAACTTATAGACCCCGATCGTGAGGGGAGTAAAGATCTGCATCTGGTATTTATCGACTTGGAGAAGGCTTATGAAGTTATGATAAAGTGACAAGGGAGATATTGTGGTGGACTTTGATGAAGAAAAGAGTTATCATCAAGTATGTCAATATAATCAATGATATGTACGATAATCAAGGATATGCACGACGAATTAGCTTCCAAAATTAGAAAGTGCAGTAGGTGGCAATTCAGTTCTCTATGACTATTGGATTGCACTAAGGGTATTGAGTCCTTTCTTGATCGCTTTAGTGATTGATGAGATCACGAAAGTCTTACAGATTGAATTACCATGGACCACGATTTTCGCTGAAGATGTTGTGTTAATCGATAAGACCATGGGAGAAGTTAATGCTAAATTGGAATTATGGAGAGAAACCTTGGAAACAAATGGTTTTAGATTAAGTAGGTCTAAAATATATTGAGTGCAAATTTAGTGGTCTATATCTCGGGCTCCTGGTGTTGCAACACTCGATGGCCAATAGATATTAATGAGTAGCAAGTTTCGATACCTATGTTATATGAAATTGTAATATCCCGCTGAGATTCCAACGGTGGTTTTATAAAACTTGCATTAGACCTGTAATGCTATATGAGACGGAATGCTGGGCACCCAAGTTGAATCACGTCCAAAATATGAATATGCAGAGATGTGTATGCTTCGTTGGATGAGTGGTAAGAATAGAAGAGATAAATGAATAAAGACATTCGAGCTGAAGTATGTGCGACATGTATTGAAGATAAGATGCAAGAAATTCATTTACGATGGTTTGGTCACGTACGACGTAGGCTTATTAATGCATCTGTTCTTCGAGTAGAGTCAATGGATTTCGATCCTTTCACGAGAGCAAGGTGACGATCGAAGAAGATATGACTCGAAGTTATGTAAAAAGATTTGGAGTGTAAAGTGATCAACGAGGATATTCTAAGCAGCGTTTGGTGAAGACTGACGCATGTGCGTGAATTGATTTATTTTATGGTTTATGTAGCCTAACCCAAGCTATTGTGATTAAAGACTTAGTTGTTGTTGTTGTATGAGTGTGGTGGGCATGAGTCGTGGCAAAACGAAAAATTTAAACCACGACTATGTCTGTAGTACTTACTGAGTTAATGTACCTGTCTATTATAATTACACACTTACTCTCCCGTGTTAGGTTTAACTGCGTGTGACATATATAATTTCAGATGCATAGGTGGGTGCATGGATCACAATACAGAAAAGACCCCGAATCCCTACGAGGCGCTCAGCCCACAGCCATGCTAAGATTACCATGCTACTGCTGCGCACCAGACTGCAAGCACAACATTGATAACCCAACAGCCAAGCCGTTTAAAGATTTCAGAACCCTTCAGACACATTACAAGAGGAAACATGGTTCCAAACCCTTCATGTGCAGAAAGTGTGGGAAGCCATTTGCGGTGAAAGGTGACTGGAGAACACACGAGAAGAACTGTGGCAAGATTTGGTACTGTGTTTGTGGCTCCGATTTTAAGCATAAAAGCTCATTAACAGATCATGTCAAGGCATTTGGAATAGGGCATGGAGGTCTGGGGATTGAGCTTGAGCAGTTTGATGAGGAAGATGAAGCATCAACGTCTGAGATTGAGCAAGGAGGGGATAAGTAATCTTCATCTATCTGATTTCATATGATCTGCTTCTTGAAAGGTTTATTATAACTTTTTTTTGGGAAGGCTTGTTTCTTATAACAATGGTTATTAGTTTTGCTTTTTTGTTTTTATTGACAGCTTGATTGTCTTTTTTTATTTGTATGTTTCTAGGTTTAGCATACCATGGAAGGTCATATATATTGCAATAGATCCAATCACATAATACAACGATACCGGTCCAAAGGAGGGATCAATATGCAAACATAGTATCTATTTAGATATGCTCGAATGACTCATTGAGAATATACACAACCCTATTCCAACATGGTTCGGTATGGAATGAACTTATAATCGTGGAACCGATCTCTAGAGCTAAAATTACTATCTTCCACAAATAGGGCACAATCCAAACCATTTGATAAACCAACTATTCATATGTACATAAATTTAAAAATCGGTATTTTGATGTTTTCGAGTATACAGAATCAACCAATGCTCCATATTCCGCGATATTAAAGGACCAATTTGAGACAACGCCCAAAGAAATATAAACCAATGATAAATAAATCATAAACATAGAGTAATTATTTATTGCGGTAGCTAAATTTCATTCAGAAATTGTTCTACACTATAACTACGTACAGCCACAAGAAAAGAAAATGCAATGAAATTCAAACCACCCCTATAAAAGCCCTTCAAATCCACACAATTCCATTCACACGCAAACTACGTACATATTTGCTCAGCCCATTTGGAGGTCTCTCTCCGACAATCGGCAGCCACCGCACGCACGTGTAAATGGACATGAAGAAAATTGCATGCCTTGCCATCATTGTGGTGGCGGCCGCTTCCATGTGCACCGCCACAGCGGACACCAACAACGCGGCTGAGGCACCATTTCCCACCGTGATAAATGATGCTATCGCTGACTTGCCGGTTGGTGGATCCTTCATTGCGGCCTCGCTGTTGTCTTTCTTTGCACTATACATGGCCTAGATAGGCTTCAAATTTTATCTTGAAGACATACAAGACAAATGTATGTATGTATGTATGTTGTGTGAAATAATATTGTCGTTGCCTTTCGGGATTCTCCTTATTTTTCATTTATTTGATGCACCTTGTGTATTCAATTAATATAATATGATAATAAAGGCACATGTTTTTAATTGGGCATGTTAAGAGGCGCAATAATAGTAATAATAATAATTATTATTATATGATCAAACGATTGTCGTTTTACCTAAAGCTGTAGCTAATGATAATGATGCAACTCAAATCTTAAATAATATAGTTGTCCAAACGTCACGCTTTGTAAAAGCTAGAAACCCCCATCTTGCCTGAAAATGCTGCCAACGCCACCACCACAATCTCTCATCAAGAATATCTCCCAGCATGTTGAGACTTGTCTCACATTGGGAACTGTAAGCTTTGTGAGCTTCTTATAAGATACATGAGTTACTCCACTCATTGCCAATTGGTTTTAAGTTGGAACCACATGTATTCTTAACATAATATCATACCCCTTATAAGATATGTGAGCTACTTCACTCATTGCCAATTGATTTTAAGTTGAAACCCCGTATATTCTTAACATAGCATCAGCTCATTGGTCCCCAAATGTTTTCATGTCAATGATTCTGTCGTAGTCCATCCTGTTTAATATAAGCTACGACAAAACAATCAAGTGATAATTAGAATTGTAGAACATTTATCACTAAAACTAGATTCCTCGTAATTACAAACAATTTTAGACAAAACAATCCATCTAAAATGTATATACCATTTGAACATGTTGCGAATTAGCGTGGGATTCTACTAGGGATTCTTCTACATATGTTCCATATTTTCTTCTTCGCCATCTTACATCTCCAAAACCCATTTCTGACTTAATTAAAAAAAAAAACCATTTCACAACATTTCTCCAAAATATATTTTAATTAGTGGTTAAAAAATAAAAATATAACAATAAATACTATGCGTATTCATTTTTACGAAGATTTTTTAATTTTATTTTGCCTTTTTATCTCTCTCTTCTTCTTCTGGTAAAATATTCGATTAGGTCCAATAATAAATATAATAATCATATAATATATGATACACGGTGTTTCAAAATTTCAAAAAGATTTGATATGTGATGATTCATTTTGCTACTTTCAAAAAATTAAGATATAAACAATAAAATTAGGACATGATTATAGGCGAATTTACACTCTTTACATCATGAAATGTATTGTTATATGCGATTGTTTGTTAATTTTTTGTAAATAGAGTTAACCAGTTAAATTATAATGTTTCATATAAGCTTTAGTTGATTAATTTATTGACATATTCATTTTTTTTTATGATTTACGCAATATAATTATATATATCTAGTATATTTAGGAAATTACGACATGTTGATTTGATATTTTAAGTAGCCAAAATTCAGATTAGCCTTTCCTTACGTGGATTTTCTTACTATTTGATTAATGTCATATGATACCACTTATGCCAGATACTCTCTTATATATGTCTTCCTTTTGTTTTTTCTTTCTTTTTTTTTACAATTTTAGTTAATTGTATCAAAATATTGGCCCTTTGTGCTAATATGACCCTGACGTGCGCCTTGTTAGCAATAGGGGACTAAAATTGCAAAGCAGAAAATCAAATTACAAAAAACTGAAAGAAAGATACCGAAATAAGATTAAAATTTGATAATATATAATACCAAAATCGTAAATAAACAAGCTTATAAAATGGATGTTGCCATTTTTCTCAAAGAGGAGCTGACATTGACTACCCAAAATGGAGCTGATGCAGGCTACTCAGAGTGGAGCTGATGCAGACAACCTAGGGTGGAGCTGACGCAGACTACCCAAAAGATAAGCTAACATGGACTACCCAAAAAGGAGCTGATGCAGACTTCCCAGAGGAACAAGACTCCCACAAGATAAGCAAGATCCTAGTAAGAGGATGAAGAATCTCAAACATATTTTCAAAATCAAGTTGGGCATTATGAACATCCATGCACAATTTGAGCGGGAGTGTTGAAAATAATATAATTCAAAATTGACGGCAGCCTACCAACGAAGAAAACGTGAAAAATTAAGGTTGCTATATAAATTTAGAAAAATCGAAATTGTATACGTAAGTTGTTTTCTAACTATCAATATGTCTATTGTATTCATTTACAATTGGAGAAATAAGAATCCCTAAAATGATATTAAACACACAATTTCTCCCAAAACCTTAGATTTTTAATATGGTAAGATTCGATTAAAAACAAAAACTAAGGTATTTAAAGCACACAACTACCAACCAGTAGCCGAAAAAAGAGAGGCGGAAGTTTGTGCACCATCGCAAGCATAATCCTTAAACTGTGTGCAACCATGGCCGACACCGCCAAGGCAGAAAAACGGAGGCCGAGAAAACCTTGAGCGCAAACTAAACAATCGCGAGTGTGAATCGAAACATCGTGAGTCGAACCTTCAAGCATGTGAGCCGCGAGCCACGAGCACTTCCCAAGGCTTCAAACCAAAACAACGAGCCGCCACAAGTGCATAACCAACCGCCGTGAGCCATCGCAAGCGTGAAACAATCCAACGGAACGCATGCCTAAAAGCACATAACCAAGCACCAGTAGCCGCTGCAGCATTTCCAGCGAGAGCACAGCAGCCGCAAGCCACGACTCGAGTCGCTGCCAAAGCAACAAGAAAAAACCCTAACATCAAGCCACCGCAAGCTGCGAAAACATATGCACGATCGCCGCTTAAACTCTAGCAACCACGTCCTCTCTACAGCGAACCAGCAGCAAGGTGGGAAGTGATTTGCTTGATGAAAAATATCAGCCTGTAGGGAGCATTGCCAACTGAAAAAATAGAATAATATGATAAAAAAGAAGAAGCAATCACATTATTGAAAGAAGAACAAAGAAAGAGTTTGTAAAGTAAAATAAAAAAAGAGAGAGAAGATGGCTTTGAGAGAATTAAAGATGAAAGTTTGAGGTGTTGCCGACAAGAAATTAATATGAGCCAAGCGAAGATGTCTTTGTGTGGTATGAGAAATTAAAAAAGGAAAAAATAAAATAAATTTTGGAAAATTAAGAAGAAAAATAACAACGTGGTTGAAAGCTATTTGGTGGTAGAAATTAAGCCCAGGTTCGGTCATTAAAAAAATAAATTGTTAAAATTATTAAAAAAATTCTCCCTAAAAACTTGAGTTTAAAAAAGAAAAAAAATTCACTCCAAGAAGAGGAGCAGTGCCGACTATCTAAGCGGAGCTGACACTGACTATCCAAAAAAGAGCTGACAGTACCCAAAGTGGAGCAGATGCAGGTTACCCAGTGTGGAGCTGACGTAAACAACCCAGAGTGGAGCTGATGCAGACTTCCACTAGGGACAAGATCCCACAAGAGGAGCACGATGCCATAAAGATGAGAGGATATTCTATGCTACCCCATGGGGTATTGTCCCATGAGGTATTTGATTGACCCAAATTTAATTTGGGGAATGAGTCCACTTCTCCAATTATATTTGGGCCAATCATTCCCACCATGGGGTAGGGTAGAAAAATCCAAAGATGAGGAAGAGTCTCAAACAGTTTTTCAAAGTCAAGTTGGGGATTGCGAACATCCATGCACAATTTGAGAGGTAGTGCTGAAAATAATAGAATTCAAAATTGACAGCAGCCTATCAACGAAGAAAACGTGAAAAATTAAGGTTGCTATGTAAACTTAGAAAAATCAAAATTGTATACGTAAGTTGTTTTCTAACTATAAATATGTATTCATTTACAAATGGTTGATAGAGTTGAGTGGAGAAGAAGAAGAAGGAGGCGCACAAAGCAAGCGAACGCAAGGAATTAGAGACCCAACACCACCCTCCAGAACCACTCCTCCAAACACCAAACCACAGGAGCACAAAGCAACCGGACGAGAAACATCAAGTCCGTCGCCCACCGAAGCAAAAGAAACCGAACAACAGGATCCCCACGCTCAACCCGTCGAACCCACAAAGGAAAAGAGCAGGAAGAAAACGAGCGATAGAGTTGAGTGGAGAAGAAGAAGAAGGAGGGGCACGTTCATCATTAGAAATTAGGATGATAGAATAGGTAAATAATAAAGGAAAAAAATTCCTAATGGGTCAAACAAATTGGGCCACAATCCCAACAATAGTGTCTTGAAATTTTTTTAGTTGGAACTTAAATCTGATATTCTAAGAAATCTCTGTCATAAAGTATATTTTAATGATACTTTAATATGTTAATTGTATATAAAAGGTTCTTTATACAAAATTACTCGCTCAATAAAATTTACGAATATTATGGGGTCGATGCATAAGGAAAGTCAGATTTGAAGGTGAACTATATTTTGAAAACGTAAATTTGAGGGTTCAGATAAGCTAGTTAGTTGGTTTATTCCTGTGTTGTATTTTTTGTGGGACTCTAAACAGGAATAAGGTCCGAAAATGATGCTAGATTCTTCTGGTTTTTGTCAATTTTGAATGATGGGGCCTCATTTTGTAGCAGGCATCCTGTCTAGGATTAGAAATGAAAATTACGAGGGCTTTAAGAGCAGAAATACGCTTTATTGAAGCTTGCCTAAAGAAGCCATTGCAATAGTGTTGGACTTGCGCTGATATGATGTATAAGTACTACCCGTGTTGATTATGTGAAATTTTAAATTTCTCGACTTTATTAAGTTTGGAAGGAACACAGGTTGAATCTTTTCTTGGTCTACCTAATTGTGAAAGCAAGTTCTAGAGCATTGACTTCCTGACAGAAGTTTCTTATTATGGCGTCACATGTTTGGCTTTACTTGTTTCTATGGTGATGGTGGTGATAATCAAAGATGTATGGTACTGTAACTAGTTTGATCTTGATTTCAACTTTTTAACCTTGGGGCTTTTGTTACTTCCCCATTCCCCGTTTGAAGCAAGGTTGGTTGCATGATGGGGATTTTACAGTGTTGGGCTTGTTGGGTGCGAGATCTTGATCTAGAGCATTGACTTCCATAAAGATTACACATTAACAGTGATTTTAGGTGAACAGGGGCCACAGTATGCAAGGCCTATGTATGGTAGTTGGCTTGTCCAGTATTTACATCCAGGCTTGTCCGGTATTTTGCTACCCCCTTGGTAGTGACACAGGGGGTAGCAATCAATAATCAATTGATAAATTTAGGTCACACACCAAAAGGACTCCTAAATGAAATCCAATTACGAATATTTACAAATTCGGCAGGTTAGGTAGTTTGGTTCTCTGCGAATTACCAATGGAACCAAATTACCAATGAAACCATCATATATGCGAATCACTAGTCCTTTTTATACATGAAGTAATATGTATATGATCATATCCAGGGCGAATGTACTTCAAGAATTGTCCGATTATCGCAAGTTGTCATAATATATATTTCTTGAATTGAATACGCTTGAGAGAATGTTTGCCCGATCTTCCTCAATATTGCAACATAGGCATGATCAGGACTATCCTACATGACATAGGGTATATGCGTTCTACGTAATAATTCAATCCCCCCTAAAAAAAGTGGATAATGTGGAAGACTTGTGAAATTAGTGGTGCTTATTGGCTCAACCCGGTCCGGAACCGGCTGATTCCGGATCCAATAATCCCGGAACTTGTCCGATCCGTTAAGGATCCGGATCCGGTCCAACCCGGAACCGATTTTGTTGAATTTTTTTTTCTTCAAAAAATCGAATATATATCAGAATAATAAATAAAGATTTTTTTTTTAAAATAATGGATCCGGTTCAGCCCATAGGATCCGGATTGGTAGAACCGATCAGGCCCGGTATCTTACTGGGTCCTGACTGGTTCGGAACCGGTTAGACCGGTTCCGAACAATGCTAACCGGTCCGATTTTGGGCCGGGTCCTATGTGAAATCCATGTGCACGAGCATCCAAAGAATTTATGCTATAACGAATGTGTTTCATCCAGTCCAGTATAGATTTGCCCCAAAACCAGAACTGCATGAATACTTGATGAAAGTAGGGAAAGAATATATCATCAAACTTCATTCGTCCCCTAATGGGAAAATATGTTTACATATCAATACAACAGGAGAAAATTCATGCATATTACATCATTTTTAGCTTTTCTAACATAAGCGGGTCTTCAACCATTTAAAAACAGACAATGTCTACATATTCCAGCAACTTTTGAAGGAAAGGATCGATGAAAGAAATGCATACAAGACTTCCAACTTCTCAGAAAATGAGGAGCTGAATTCAGAAGAAAAAAAAAGTTATGCACCATCTGGCTGAACAAATGGATTGGCGATTTCATCTGTCCCATCTGTGGGTGAAACAAGCATCACAGCTGTTCCTCGACAAACCTGCAAATCAACAATCACACATAGCAAGAGTAAGATAAGTATGCAACTTGATTTCATCCTAGTCGAAAACTCAAATAAAAATTCTTCCAACACAACATGCTGTCCACCATTGATATGTGCAGTATATTTCACGATGCAAGGTACATAGAGGACGTTGGAAATGTTTTTATACTGCAATTAGCAAATTCAAAACTCTGGTGTCTCTGAACATGGTCCAAAATCTAATTTTAACATGAGATGATGTTAGGAACCTCTGAAGGTGGTCACTTGTCTTTCGATAAATATACTTTTCGTCCTGTCAAATATCACTACTAGCAATGGTTGAACAAAAGAAGTGAATAAGGCTACATGATGATTCTGAAACTTCAGTTCATATGCAGTGTAAAACAAATTATGTATAAGATGATAGAACATACTATTAAACCAAGACGCCGGGTTTGATCAATGGTCTTCAATGGATCATCAGGGTCTGCAGTCCAGAATCAATATTTAGTGGACAGAGGCGATGATATTATTTATGAAGCAATAAGTAGCGATCATCTCATACTTCAGAAGATATAAGGGCAATCTATAACACTTAAATTTATTCACAAAGCAAATGGCACTGACTTCTATGGAGAGAAAAAGTAACAAAGATTTTATCGGTTTATGATAAATCAAAGTCACCAAAGTAGCATAATCATGTGGGTTCACCAAAATGGAAAAAGGCACGGATGCTTCCGCGACTTTTGATTTAATATAAAATTCTCGAAAGGGGGTTGATAGCAAGTGGTCCTGGGAACCATTCATCTAGTGGAAAGCTAAAGCACAGACCCACATGATTCAAACTAGAGTGAGCATGATCCATGTATGCTACCAAAAAAGCATAAAATTACCTCTCAAAGATTCTACTGCTTCGTCCAAGACAAGATTCAACAACTGATCATACCCTTTCAGAGTTCCAGTCACTGAAATCAAAAGTCAAAACAAAAACTTTAAGTTAAAGTTACAATTCATGCGTCAAGATAAAAAAACATCATCAAATATAACATCGAATCATTGTCCGTATAGCTGTTGGTTTTCAGAAACATTGGCCACACATTCAATGAAGCCAGGCTCGTAAGTGTGAATTTCTTTTAAACAAAACACAGAAGATTTTTGTGAGAAAAAAGAATAGCTTGCAAAAAGTAAAGACATTTTTTTGTCCTCACGGCAAGTAAATGATCATAAAAATTGAAGACTGCTCTGCCTGTGATAAACCAAAGGCCGTAGTTGTTGATTAAAGCATATGGTGGCTGAAATAATTGGAGAAGGATACTAGTGGAGTGTTTAGATTTTTGGAGTTATCACAGATGTGTTGAACAATAATCCTAGAAAGGAGTCCAAAAAGGGAGTAGGAAGATGGTCAGTGGGTTTAGATAAATGACTTAGTCTATCGTGCTGTTCTATATACCCTTTAGCTAGAACAATTATCACAGCATATCCAGGGTTTCTGAAAAAATAA
The DNA here is from genome assembly GCA_907163345.1 of Haberlea rhodopensis. Classification (NCBI taxonomy): domain Eukaryota; kingdom Viridiplantae; phylum Streptophyta; class Magnoliopsida; order Lamiales; family Gesneriaceae; genus Haberlea; species Haberlea rhodopensis. The sequence goes on from CAJQUN010000401.1 coordinate 460,838, forward strand.
ACCTAATCACAATCTAGTGTGATGTGTTTGGCTCAATGTTTTTCCCTCGATTTGTTTCAAAAGGTATGGACATAATAATGTTAATCATTTCACTTCAATGAGCGGCGTCGTGGTAAAATCACATCCAGAAAGGAAGAAAAAAAATTCGTTACTCTCGAGAATAATATTTAAAGACGACCGATTTTTAGGTACTAAATTCAAGCCACTAACCATGGTAAACCAATTTTTTTTTTAAATTCTGATGAGTGAAAAAGGGGACAAACAGCACACCTTGTCTTCCACCAGTGAGCTTGACTTGGACACCTTTGTCCACGAATTTGGCTAAATCCAAAACTGTTTCTTTTCTTCCTGACTGAAACAAAAACAAAAAAATACAACAATATAAAAAATTATATCCGTTCCAAATCAGGGTACTAAAACCTGCGCTCACGTAGGTAGATAAAATACATAAAGACACATCAACAATAATAAAACGGGGATTCAAACGAAGAGTGTACCATGTTGAACAAATCGATCGACCGAAATAGAAGCGATATGTGCTACAGCATCAACCGACAAAGTACTAAGCCTGCAACCATCGGAAAATCGAATAAAAAGGATAAAGTGAATTAAACTGTCCTCTATGCGTAATATAAAAGTGATGAAAGGCAAGCTTACGATTTTCAGTTTAAATGAAAGGAGGGAGTTGACGGTATTGTGCCCTAATTTGTCTCCCTTGCCCTTCTTCTTCTTCTTTCTTAAAACATACATCAAAACATTCTATACCAAAACTATTTCGATCGGTTTTTAAGAATAAGTAAATAAATAATAAATAATAAGTGGATTAAAATATATAATATTGTTTCATGAAAAAATATCGTTTCTTATATGTATCTAAATTAATTATATTATTAATAATTAACTTTTAAAATTTATAATATTTTTTCGAAGTAGACATTTTAATTTGCGTTCATTACATATATTAAAGTAATGCTAATCATGTTTTGCTTAAAATTGAAAAAAATTATTTTTAATCAAAAGCATTGAATGATTATTATTAAAATAAAAAAAAATAGTTTTATGAACTTTAAATTATTATAAAATTATTACGTACAAGTAAAAATATTTTATGACATGCTTCTCTCCTTCTGTTTTTATCTACTTATTTTTAGAAAGCAATAAAAGAAACAATGAAATAAAACACTCAAAATTTACTTTTTGATCTGAAAAATAGATATATATTTTTGAAATGCAATCGAAAACACCCTTCACCAAAAGAATATGATATACAATTGGGCCTTCGAATTTCGGCAACGGCCAATGTAGTAATAAGCCCAGAATGCAAAAGTATAGGCCAGTGCACAAATGCTATATAAACCTGTTGAAATGAATTAGGGTTTGTCTCCTGCTCCAGGGAAGAAAAAGACAGTGCATTTGTTAGCAGAGTCGGTAGCAAAAATGGTGGAGAAGGGCAGTAAGGCTAGAAAAGAGGAGGTCGTAGAAAGAGAGTACACCATTAATCTCCATAAACGCCTTCATGGATGGTACGATTACTCTGTTTCTTTTTGTGTTTTGATAATTAAAATTAGATCTGTTAGAATTTATTTTGTCAGTTCTTTGTTGAAGGTTTGAGATAAGTTTGATGTTTTACTATGTTTAATATTTGCTCTCTTTGTTTAATTCTAGACGGTGTTTCGTAAATTTGTCGTTTCGTTTTTTAGCTTGACTTCAAATTAGGGGATTTTTATGTGTTATTTTATGTTTTTGTGCTGCTTCCACGGATTGGTGGTATGCTTTTGTTCTGTGTTGAGTTGCTTCTTCAAACTGAGGCATTTTCGAGTATTTGGTAAGATAATTTGGTTGAGGAGTTTCTGTTATTGGTAGTTTGTGTAACTTGTTCCGAGTTATGTAGTCATTAAAAGATCTCAAAGTCTTATGCAAATTCATTTCGTGATCACATATTAATGTAGTTGGCTTCATAGGGATCTCATAGACTTTTTCTATCACATAAATGAGGTTCTATTGTAAAAAATGTGATGCGTTATAGAATATTGTCTCTTTTAGGTAATGTCTTGCTATTTTAGTACTTGTAAATGTATGGAGATTGAATACTTATAAAGTTGTGAGATTTTTCCATTACACGCAAAAAATGTTATATACCCATTAAAACATGGGTGTGTATCATGAAATTCGTTGTTGTAAAAATCAACTCGAGTATTTGAAGGATGAGTTTTATGTCCGAGGTAAATATTAGGTTCATATCCTAAGGTTGCATAGTTGTCTGATGGCTACAACCAAAATTTCTAATATCCAGTTTTACAGTATGATATATTGTTGACAGTATTATATGGTTGAGATTCCGAATTGATGTTCTTTTTATTTATCATGTTGCTGTCTTGTGAACGCGCTTATTGGTTTTTCGTGCTTTATCTACTTGTGTCTTGTTTTGTCACATTTAGCTTGGGTCGAGAAACATTCTGCTCCTGTTTTACCTTGACGTCGCCGTGAATATGAATATTTGATTATACCTCTGTATTGCCTTAGTACGAACAAATTAACCTCGGTATACAATCTGAGTGCAGCACTTTCAAGAAGAAGGCTCCTACCGCTATCAAAGAAATAAGAAAGTTTGCCCAGAAAGCCATGGGAACCAATGATGTCAGAGTCGATGTGAAGTTGAACAAACACATATGGAGCCGTGGAATACGTGGTGTGCCTAGGAGAATCCGTGTCCGCATTGCACGGAAGAGAAATGACGATGAAGATGCAAAAGAGGAGCTTTACTCTTTGGTGACTGTTGCTGAAATTCCTGAGGGAGGTTTGAAGGGTTTGGGCACCGTTGTCATTGCAGATGAATGAAATTTTCTGTTTTTAGCATTTGCTGAAATTTTGATGTTGTTTTTCCAAGGTTTATGGTGTTAAGACAAGTCCTTTTGAACATCAGGCGTTATTATTATTACCAATGGCAATGTTAACATACTTTTTTGTTTGAATGTTTATTCTCATGAAATGTTTCGATTATCTGGAATTGTACAAATATTTTTGCGTTCTAGGTCGAATATCAGTATCAACTTTCATTATTGCATCATGCAATGTTGTGGCGTGATAGGAGCTTCGGAAAGTAAAGATTGGTTTCAAAGTTATCAGCCAAGGCTTCTCCAAGCAGCTTTTGACCGTAGGAGTAGCATCTTGAAAATCAGATGGATTGTTGAGAATGTAATAGCTATAGATCAAACCGGCTCTATATTATATAATATTTAGTGTTTGATTGTATGAAAATTGAGAGTCGAGGTTTTTTGAATGTCTAAGATGATTTTGGGCACATACAATGTTATTTTCAATTACATTTGATCTTACCAAATATGGAATTATGCCTATACAATAAGAGGTAGTAATGCTTAAATAATTTTTTTTGTTAAATAAATGTTTCATTTCCTAATTTTTTTTAATTTGTTAAATAAATTTTTTTTTTTTATACGCGGTAATTGAAAGCAATATTATCCTGTTGGCAAACCCAACTAATAAGTATTTTTAACTGTTATTATTATTATTATTAATACTAGTATTACGGATATTACAGAAAATGTATTTGAGTACATACATCCTAAAAGTGTTTTACATACTCAACATTTAGCGACTATAAATGTTCAGTTTACAGTACGATGGACATCAAATTTCCATTTTTGTTAAATAAATATTTTTTTCTAGCTTTTAATTTGGTAAATAAATAAGTTTTTTGTTAGAATTTTTTTTATATCGATACGCTGGTTTAGCCTCAATCGACTAGGAAAAAATATATTTTAATCAGTTGTTGATGCGCGGTTTGGGCTGAACCGACTCGATTGGTTGAGTGAATGCAACATTATCTTGTTGGCCGACCCAACTAACTAAGTAGTTTTAACTGTTATTATTATTATTAGTTGTAGTATTACGAATATTACGGAAAATGTATTTGAGTACATACATCCTAAAAGTATTTTACGCAACATTAAGCAACTTCAAATGTTATTTTTTTCAGAGTTTACAGTAAGAGGACATCAAATTAGGAAAAAATTGATTAATATGTTGGTACCTGGCACAGTGTCAAACACTGGTCGTCAACCCAAATAAGACAGGTATGACCTAGGGTTAGGGCTTGAGCCCTGTAATATGAGTCTACCATCCCTATTCAGATACACCAAAGTCCACTCTCATTCTAATATCACGTCACGTATCTCTTGGAGAATCACCAACGACTCCAAGGGCTTAAGGTATGCAATTACAGTAGATTACTCTAGTAGTAATCTACCAAGTCAACGAGAGGTTGTTCAACGATGGAGGCTAGTAGATGAGCAAAGACATCTGGGATTATCTTCTATTGTAGTAAGGTATATCGTATACCGACTATTTACTGTATTATATTCCAACACGTTTGAATACATAAATTGTTTTATTAATATATTGGTGCGCTCTGATCATCATTGGATTCGCGAAATCTCACAAGCTTGAACATTATGGTTTGGCTCACCACCTCGATCGTGTTCAAGCTGAGAAAATTCTGCGTTCATTTGAGCTTGAATTGAATTAAGCTTATAAAGTAAATGGTGGGAATTTAGTGAGGTGGGTCCAGAGATTTCATGTTCATCTGAAAGCAAGCCACATGGGAGTAAAAGGCATTTGTTCTCAACCGTCTTCTCTTAATTAAATTATGCCATAATTTGATGCTTATGTGTCCTACATTGGTTTAATCCCCACGTCTATGCATCATTTTAGTTTAGGCCCTTTGCCATTTCTTGATTTGGTACAACAAAGAAAACCCGCTAACAGAAATCCAGACTCGACATTAAGAAGACAAAACGAAAATCAAAGAGCGAAAATCGAACTAGTTTAGTCCATTGAAGAGAAATGCCTAGTTTGAGAAAAATAGGCAAGGCATGATAGACCATGTCTCGGGGTTGTCGTTATTGACACTCTACATTATGTGTAATTATAGAATTGATAATTTCATTTGGATTGTGAGACCAAAAAATAGTTTTAAGTTTGCCTTTATCTTATTTACTTAAAAATAATATCAAACATTAGAACACATTTAAAATGAAATATTTTCTTAAATTGCGAATCATATTATTTTTTGAAAGATTTAACAAGTACGCAAGGGAGAACCGCATAAGCAATCGTTGTTGGCAAATGAGGAAGCGTCAAGATGATCGAATGGAGACCCTGTCGGAATCTGACCACAGAGGTGGTTGTGACTCAAATCCAAGTGACCCATGTACCTAGCCGAAGATAGTGATTGTGGAATCGAGCCTCTCAAATTGTTGAATGATAAATCAAGGGCCGTGAAATAAGTTCTCGGGCCGAAAACATCGGGCAAGTTCCCTTCTAATAAATTCCGATTCAAATACAAAATATTTAAGCCTGATCTAAGTAGACTTGTTGGTATTTGCCCGGAGAGTTGATTGTTGTCTAACTTCAAGGTTGATAGAACCCGCATTGAACCGAGCTGAGCCGGAATTGATCCTGTTAGTAGATTCGATGACAAATCCAAATCTGCAAGACGGTATATATTGGCAAAAGAACTGGGGACTGAACTGGTGAGCTGATTCCGGCTAAGTAAAGCCCGACTCATCATCGACAGCTTTCCAATATCTTGTGGGATCGCGCCAGAGATTTGATTGTTGCTGAGGTCAAGATGCATCAAGCGGTTGAGGTTAACGATGGAGACGGGGATAGAACCGGAGATTTGGTTATCAGCTAAATTCAACACCGTGAGTCGGTTCAACCGGCCAATATCTTCCGGAATATGACCGGAGAGTTTGTTCCCGAATAGGTCGAGAATTCGTAGGTGCGGAAGTGACGCAAGGCATGCCGGAATCTCGCCGGATATTGCCTTCCAGTCAGCGATGACTAAGGTGGTGAGGCGGTCGAGCCGGCAGAGGGAGGGGGAGATTGAACCAGTCATGTATCCAGAGCGACCGCTTTTCTGGATAACCGGGTACTCGGACTCTCCACGAAGGATAATGTCGGCGACCCGTTTCGTTTCCGGATCGCAGCTGACGCCGTACAAGTTGGTGCAGCAGTCGTCGCCGGACCATGTGTTGAAAACGCCGATGTAAGGCTCGGTGAGTTGTAACTTGAATTCAAGCAATGCTACCCGATCCGAAGGCGCGCAGGCGTTCACGGCGGCACTGACGACCAGCAGGACCGTCACTATGCTGACCAGGAATTCTCTGGGCAGTTTCATTTCTCTTTTTACGTGGTTATGGTGAGCTTGTGAACTGGAAATGTCGAGGAGATGATTTGCAAGACTTGTTTTTTTAAAATATCGTAAGGATTAAAGATCGAAGATTATGATGTGCTCTTTTCGGAGTCTTTTCTTCCTTAAAAAATTCAACCTCTAAAAATGATACTATCAATGTATATTTATAGTGTTGATCCCGGTGGTTGGCACACGGGAAATCCGAAAAACGATCTCATCTTATCGTGGTATTATTGGATCAAAACTTGTCCGAGAAATTTGTGTTCCATTATTACACGTTTGTTTGTGCTTGTTGATTTGTCGGTTACTGCTGGGTCTTCCACTATTCTTTGACCAGTATGCCGAGTAGGTTTTGATCTTCTTCGGGCAATCTGTATTCGGGGCTTTTTGCTCAGGATATCTCTTGCTCGGTGCTTACGTGGGATTTTATCGAAGAAAATGACTCATCCTATGACATCACCGTTCATTGGCTAACTGCTAACACAAGATTTAAATCCTGAGCTGATCCAACTTGAAAAATTAGTTTATTATGTATACATACACACATGTTAGGATGAATGGGGGTGTCCCGTGAAGAGCCAATGGAGTGGGCTTGCGTTGTCGGGATAGAGACATTGTTACTGTGAAGGTGTGGCCCCGAACACAAACTAACTATTAAGGTCCCTAAGTCACTAATCCTCAGTACATGTCGGCATAAGTTATAAATGAAAACTTTGTAATTGATTACTCTAATCTTGTTGGTATTGTACTATTGTATATTATTAATATTCGTAAAAGGCATCTGTCGAGGATAAGAGAAATCTAAGAGCCAGCCTGGAGGGAGACACTGTTTGCCGGCAATTAAAAGGAAAGCATCTATTTCAAACAATGGTTCTCGAGGCAGAAAAAATAAAAAATGGCAAAAAATATTAACATACAAAACAGAAGGTGAAAACAATTTTTTGAAATCAAAATATAATTTTAGGGAGTAACTCCATCATCTCGCAATTTTAGGGAGTAACAAGTGACGATGCTTGGTCAACTTGTTCCCTTTATATTCAGGTAACTCCATCATCTCTCAAGAACCATGATAATAAAAAAATAGTCTAATTTACAAGTTTTTTATTACATACACTCACTTAACAATGGAATCAAACCAGCAGAGAAAATTGGTCAAAAAACATACATCTAGGGAACCATATAACGGTAGGAAACCCATTAACAACATTAGTTGCAACACTCTTTTCATGAGCTTTATATTAGCATTCTTGGACTAATTTTCTGCAAACAACCCAAATCAACTCAGAATAGCTTTACATCGTTAATTTCATATTCACCGTGAGAATTAAACAGCTATTTGACAGCATGAGTAGACACGAGGATATACAAAACATTTTATTTCAATATTGGAGGTGATGGAACTTTGTGTTGGGAATTTGACCCTCCAAATTCACCCTATGATCAGCGCATTTTATGGGAAAAGAAAGCAACTGGATAAATAATAACGACACAATTATTTAACTTGAAAAACTGCCAAATCAGGAGAAAAACCATCAGGACCAGATAAAAAAATACACTATTACAACCACATATTCACTCTTCTCACACCCAAAACACACACACAAAGCTTTCCCACTAGCCACATTGTATAACTCACATCTCTCCCCATACAAAAAAGACACCTAATAAAAAAAATTCATATATGCAAGCTCGATCAAATATGCAACCACAAAGCATACTAAGAATTTTACTAGACTCTACAAACAAGAGAGAAATTTATCTAAAGCTAAAAGTTGATAGACTATATATTGACTGTTGCACTTAAAACTGAAGGCATAAACCTCCTTTTATAACCAAATGAGTTGGCACTTTTTCTTCTCCCATCGATGTGGGATTAGAAAAGCCTAACTTCAACAATCTCCACATTATGGCTTTGTCGTCCTACAACACTCCACCTTGACGAAGATCTTCATAGACAGTCATACTTCTCAATCTTGAAAATTATCATGCTCCACCATAAAAAAACATACTCACTCGGAACTAGCCATTCCAAGCATTTCAAATTCGGCCCATGTCGAAAAATAACCGCGCTGAAAATTATGGTGCAACTCTCACGTTTTGGCTCTCCCAGAAGTTAATCGGTCATTGACATGAATTTCGACAACGCACCTGATATCAATGCCAAACAAATGCCCGTGTGCAAAACTGTGGACCCGCTTACATTATACATCCTCTATCATGGCAACTTGGGAACAACGACATGCCATAATGATGTACATGTCCTTTTTCATAGGACATAATGAAAGGAAACAATGTTAGCTTCATTATCAGTATCTCCATTTACTGATCCAGAATAATTTGTCGAACCCACCACAGCTTTTGGACAATTTTTCTTGATGTGGTCAGGTTGTCCACGTCACCAATAGGCTTTCTGTACGGAGCTTTTCTTCTTCCAATCACGAGCTACCATTGCAAAACTTTCATGTGGAATGTTACTCATGTCAAGTCTCATCGCTTAATAAAAAAGCTTACTAGTAATCTCTGAGAAAATGATATTCTCCTTCCCATGAATCAATATGGGTTTCATGTGCTCATACGAACATGGAAGAGACCAGATGAGTCTCAATGCCTGATTCTCATCACCAATTTTAACTCCAATTGATTCAAGCTCTGAAACAATGCCATTGAAAACACCTAAATGATCTGAAATAGTAGTATCCTCATTCATTCGCAGTGTATGAAACTGCTCTTTCAGATACATTCGATTTGATATGCACTTTGTCTGATATAACTCTTTGAGCTTTTCCCAGAGTTCCTTTGCCGTAAACCTTCGATGCACATTTGCTAGAACATTTTTGGCTAATCATAGACGGATTGCACTTGCTGCTCTCAAATTCAGATCCTCTCAATCTTCATTGCTCATTCCGGCATTGCCTGTTGCATTAGTCGTTCCACCAGTCGAACTAGTATCACTACTGCTTTCGAAGATTACCCTGCCCTTAAACGCCTTGTATAAACCATATTGAATTAACATATCCCTTACTTGCACTTGTCACAAGCCTAAGTTGATTTTCCCATCAAATTTCTCCACATCAAATCTGACTTTATTTGAAACTTTGCTTCCCACATTGTCTTGTGATACTTTGATGAATTTTACCGTAAACCTGAATAGTACACACTAAGTAAGCTCCCAGAAAATAGAGAATCTCTATCTTTCCTAGACAGAACTTCAAGATTCCGAGGAAAATTGGTTGGGTCACGCTGTCCCACTTAAATACCGATTTTCTAAGACAGAACCTCCTTAGTTAATATGTATTCGTTTGCCACACCAAAGTTTCACCGCAGAAAAGAATCTGGTTCTAATACCACTTGTTGGGAATTTGACCCTCAAATTCACCCACATGATCTGCACTTTCTATAGGAAAGAAAGCACCATGAGAAATAATAAAGACACAAGGATTTAACGTGGAAAACTCCCAAATCAGGAGAAAACCACCAGGACAAGAGAAAAAATACACTATATGTAAAATTATTACAAACACATAATTATCTTCTCACTCCAAAACACACCCACAAAGCTTTCCCACTAGCCACATGTTATAACTCACACGTCTCCCCTTACAAGAAAGACACCTAAAAAATCTTTTTTGATGTGCAAGTTCAGTCAAAGTTGCAATATACTAAGAATTTTACAAAACTCTACAAGCAGGAGAGGAACTTATCTAAAGCCAAAAGTTGATAGACAAGCTATTGACCGATGTATTTAAAACTGAATGCATAAACCTCTTTTTATAGTCAAATGAGTTGGCACTTTTTTCTTCTCCCATCGATGCGGGATTAGAAAAGCCCAACTTCAACATTTTGGGGGTGAAATCAGGTGTGGATTTAGAATTTAGTTTGAGTAGTATAAAACATTTAAAAAAGGGAAAAATATTTTCGGAGCGCAAAATACAATTTTAAGGAAACAATCTTCGATTTTGGATAGACAAAATGTAATTTTTGCGGTATTACAATTTTTTTTTGAAGGTGTGAAACGACATTAAACATAAAGTTTGAAATTTTATTAGCAACTTCACATTGATGGCACTGCTTCGCAGAATGGACACAATCATAAACAGAAACCTAATTTGGTTTGATTTTGGTTATCTTTATAACATACAGTTAAATTGAATATACCGGATTTCAAACTAATATTCAATATTTTTAAATAAACTTCTAGTTTTTTTAAATTTCATGAAATTTAACCGATTTTTTTTTTTACTTAACCGAAATGTGCCAAATTTTTCATCAAACTCATAAACCGAATCGAATCAAAATCAATTGTTTTGGTTTATATCCAAATTTTTGAAAAAAAATTAGATTTTTATTAGAAAATCTAATAAAAATTGAAGTCTGTTTAACCAATTTTATATAAAAAAAACCGACATCAAACATAATAAAACTTATTTTGTATTTTTATAAAAATTAGTTTTGTAAAAATAAGTTGCTTAAATACTACCCAATTTTTAAAGAAAGAAAATCATGTCAAAAATCTGGGGCAAGTATTTATTTATATTTATATGTTAAAAACTTTTAGGGGCTAAATTGCGAACTTGGAAAAAACTGTGTGACCAAAAGGTAAATTCACCCCTTACAGGGGTATAAAACTATTTGCCATTCATCGTGTGCAGAGGTATGCATTTTCTCCTCCTAATGTTGTTGGCGTCGCCTTGTTCGAAGCAAAGGACAGCCGAAGCTACCTTTTTTAGGGGTGGATAATTGAATATTCAGTTCGCCTTTCGAATTCTCACTTATATCTTCTTTGGATCGACTATACGTGAATCGATAGTGTGAGTTTCCAATCGACAGGGATAGATTATTATCTGATAAATATTATTGTTTTTGTTCATTGAATTTAGGGTTGGATTTTTCTTACTTTTTCTTTTTGGGTGATACTTCTGGTAATTTATATTTATCCTGGTTTTACCATCGATACGGTTCTTGCTTGATCCGAACCAATATTTTTTTATATATTTTATAAAAAAACGCTTGATTATAAGGACTTTAATTGTGCTCGATTTAAACGAGATTTTGTGTTTTTAATGTGTTACTCTTATTCATTTGTTTTTTCTCATTATTTTCTGGCGGATCACTTGTGGTTTTGGCCGAAATAGTTGCTAGAAAGAGCGTTTCAATTTGATTTTATGTTTTTTCACTTTCTGTAATTGGATTGTATTGCGTCATGTCTTTTTTGTCCTCTAATTCTCTTTGTTCGATCTGAGGCGTATGGGTGACTTAATTGATGGGAATGGATCAACACAATTTAATTATGGTAGTCCTTTTGCTTAACTTTGCATCGTAACAACTATAATTGGTGCCTTTGGTTGATAGAAAAGTTTTATTTCGTCGAGTTGTTGTTTTTGCAATGCTGCAGAACATGCATTCTTAAGAGTTGGAACAATTAAAACTACGGGTTCTATGACCTAATAGCTTTTTAGCTTATTTTTCATGTAGTGGATACTTGTCTCTGCAATGGATAAAGAAAAAAATCCTAGCTTATTTGTTAATGATGGATCTTTCATGGAGAGATTCAAACAGCTTCAACAGGAGAAGGAAAAGAAGAATGAAGTACCCGATAAATCTAAGGCAGTCTCGAGTATGTGTCTAAATTCAGCTCCAAAAACTGTCATTAGTAAAACGGACATGGAATTGAAGGCAAACTGCATCCAAAAAACAATTAAAACTCCTTCAAGTGGAAAACTTGCCTTTAGCTTGAAACAAAAGTCAAGACCTGTTGCACCCGCTGTTAAGCTTGGCGAAGACGAGGATGAAGATGATGATATAAATATCTCTGATGATGTCCCGATGAAGCGGCAGAAGTTGGGTCAGCCTGATGCATCTAATAGTTCACCTAAACAAGTTGATGTTGGTAATTACTCCCACCCGTTTATTTATGAGTTTATGCATACTGATTCTCAAGGTTGTCATTCGTTTCTGTAATTCCTGTTAGTTTATCACTTTATTTAGCTGTCTAGACTTGTAATTGATTCCTCAAATTAGACTTCCAGAAATTGTGTTTTTGCCCTGTGTTTGTCATTGTCAGCCTGACCCGTGATTTGTTTCAATTTGATATTTGTTGAGGTCATGATTTTCCTGAGTTACTTTAGATCACTATAGCTTTGTTGTTCTATACAGTATTCATTAAAGCACATGACTTGTTAGGCATAGTTGCTTGGATTTTTGCCTGAGCTGATAGAAGAGAGAGAGAGGGCAAGATATTTTTGAATTACTTTTATCTGATGAATGCAGCTTATATCTTAAGTCTCTGTCGACATGGGTGGGAAGAGATGTTCACTGAAAGATGTGGATATTGTGGCACGCCTGCTACAAGTGTAATTTGAATTCACTTGCATGCCCTTGAGTATTAATCAGTTCTTTAAGTACATGCAGCACCACCTTTTCCAAGTGACCCTACAGTGAGGAAAGTTGCAGACAAATTAGCAAGTTTTGTGGCCAAGAATGGCAGGCAGTTTGAGCATGTAACACGACAGAAAAATCCTGGAGATACTCCCTTCAAGTATGTAGTCTCTATTTCTGTTGACTAAATTTTTTGACATTTTGGTGGACTACGGTGGTTACACGAACTTATCTTTCTCATAACTATTTCGTTTGGAAACTTCTGAATCAAATTGTCTGTGTAGCTTTTTAACTTATTTCCCTAACCTTGTGGCTTTTCTAGGAATTAAATTTTGTGGTATTGCCTTGTGCAAGGCCTTGATTTCGGGTACAAGGCCTTGATTTCGGGTACAAGGCATTCCTCAGTTTAAGTTGTGGTTACTGCTAAAATATCCTTCTTACAGAGTATTATGAGTAGGCTTTCTTCTTGGAGCAAGATAGGCGTAATGCTACATTTTGGGTTTTTTAGATGCTGGGAAAGGATGTTTTTTATTTTTTATTTTTAATACAAAAAATTGTATATGGATTAAGTTTGTAACTCAAATTGTTTTGATTTTATTTCCTACAGGTTTTTATTTGATGAAAGTTGTTCAGATTTCAAGTACTATGAATATAGGCTTAGAGAAGAGCAAAAAGCTTTGTCCGAAACCAGGGATTCCCAATCATCACCTTGTGGTTAGTGTATTGGTTCCATAAGTTTTTCTTTTAAGTGATCCTCACAGATTTCGTTTTTAGTGGAACAAAATCTAAGGAAATTAAATTTAAATAGTACGAACTATTTGAAATTCTCGTGCATACGAAAAATACCTCCCATTATGTTGCATGTTGCTTTTCGGTGACAGGACCTAATGTTAGCTAAGATTTGAATCGAAGCTAAGTTTTGTTTGCGTATTATGGAGTTAGGAGTGACTGGATAAATGGAGTTTGAACGAGTTCAACTTATTATGTAAAACATACATTGGTTGCTTTTACTTTCATGTTAGATGAGATAAGAACATGATTTGCTTGCTGCAGCAGAATATTCATTTTCTATTAGTGGCATGAACAAACCATTTTTTGCCTTTTTGGATGATAAAACCATGAGCTTTTAGTTGAGAATAGTAATTATCAGTCAAAGAACTAATAGTCCACTATATACTTTCCTCATTTGCATTCAAAACTGTTCTCTTTTTAATCCTTCTTTTGCGAAATTTTCCAGTTGGATCTGTGGGTAACATAGGCAATGCAACACCCAATCCAATGAGTGGTTTTCAGGAATCATATCATCAGCATTCCAAGTATCAAACTCCTGCATCAGCTTTATATGAAGCTACTGAGAGTACTGTATCTACTCGTGCATCATTGCAGACAAGTGGAAGATATGGTATTTTTTGCATTTTCCCTTCCTTTTATCTAGTTTTGGTCTTCAAGTTCTAAATTAATCTCTTGTGGTGCATCAGTGAGTACATATTACAATATTGGGACAATCACAAAAAATACCCAGTGTGTAAAATTTCACATCCAAAAAATCTACGAAACAAATGTTTTATCTGTATACACATTTTGCAAAGTTTCATACCAAAAACTCGTTTGGTAAAAATCTAAAATTGTCTTCCTAAATTACCCTTATACATTTAATGTAATAATAAGTATGATAATGTGATTTAATAGAAAACTTGTTCGTAGATAAAAGTATTTTTAAATTTATTATTGTCTAAATGTTAACACATTTTCTAATTTTGTTTAGAAGATAAAATTTATGAATTATTATGTATTAAGATGTATATTTTAATATATCTCACTTTCTGAGAAGCTTAGGGTTGGTTAGGCTTCGTTCTTGTTTACTGGGATGGAAATAGTCATTTAATGTTTTGTGCAAGCATTTAGCAATGCCTGGCGTCTCATCTTCACCAATGCAACTGGTAGGTGAATCAAGCACACCTACTGGTTCGGACCCAATTGCAATGATGGAATATTACATGAAGAAGGCCGCTGCAGAAGAGATGCAGAGGCCCCCCAAAGCCTCGAAGGATGAGATGCCACCACCTGCTTCGTTCCAAGGTTGGCATCCATTTTATTGTTTATTTGAAGGACTTTTTCCTGTTTCTAGTTTGTCGATCACTTGTATGTTGGGAGCAGCATACAGATTTTAGTTGGGCCTATTATACATAGTTCTGCTCCTGTTTTTATATTCATGGTTTTTATAAATGCTTTATACAGTTCCTGTTGAGAAGGGGCATCACATGGGCGATTATATTCCTTCTGGAGAGCTGGAAAAGTTTTTGGCTACATGTAATGATGCATCTGCACAAAAAGCTTGGAAGGAAATGGCAGATAAAACAAAAATTCAGGCTGACAATGTCGGTCACAAACTTTTGTCTAAAATGGGCTGGAGAGAAGGTAAGTAGAATTGATCCTGCGCTTTGATATTTTTTTTTCTGGATGTTTTTTCTTGTTTTTAAAGATTTTGTGGGTACACTTGAATGGCTACTCAGAGTTAGTCTTCCTCCAGTTCTATTACTGGATACATAGTTCACGGTTATTTTTTCTGTGATGTCTTTTATTGCAAAAATCGCACTCAAGTTACCCTCTCTATCTCCATGTAAATGCAACTGTTTGTGTTACTGTAACTTGGTTGTAAACTGTAGGTGAGGGTCTGGGGAGTTCGAGAAGTGGGATTTCAGCTCCAATAATGTCAGGCGAAGTAAAAAAAGATCACCTGGGCGTTGGCGCTCATGCCCCAGGAGAGGTTACACCAGATGACGACATTTATGAGCAGTATAAGAAACGAATGATGCTTGGTTATCGTCACAGACCAAATCCATTGGTATTTGCTTCTGTACCATTTTTTTTTGGCTACACAGTTAAATTTGCAATTTGTTTTTATACTTGATGCCATTTTGTTCGATTCGCAGAATAATCCACGAAAAGCATATTATTAGGATGTTTTGGAAGTGAAGCATCAACTTCTGAACAATCAGAGCTATGTCTGTTTTCCTACAAGAATGATGGCCAGGTTTCTAAAACCGATACCAATTCTTATATTTCTTTTTAACAATTACTTGAAATTTTTACATCTTTGAGAGTGGAATTGTTTTGTTAATTGTTGCAGTATTGCCTGGTGATAAAATATGAGTCCCGTTTGTATTAATGATTCAATATTGTTTTATCTGTGTAATTTAGTACTTGTTTAAAGATTTTTTTTAAAATAAATGAGAATAAACCGTTAACAAACTAGTATGTGACTATTTTAGCTGAGAAAAGTTTCCATGGAGCCCTGAAATAGATTTTCTTCATATTCATTTTTTAGTTGCATAATAATTATTTTAAACTCAGTTATCATCATTTTTAAAATTCCTGATTATCACATTATATATATTTTGACTTAAAATATAATATTTAAAAATTGAAATATTATTTATCAAATTTCTGAGATTATTTAACGTGTACAATAATATTTATAGTTTCCTAAAACAAAACTATATATAATATTTGTTATTCAAAAATATATTCCACAATTCTTCCACGAAAACCTCGAAAAACGAAACCAAACAAGCCCACAAAATTCGAAATTGGAGAACCTTCTGGGTGTATATTTTATCATTTCAGAGTGCAGCATCTGAATGTTTTTTATCGAAGAACATCTTGAATTTTCAAATAAACAAAACCAATCATAATATTGCATTAAATTAACTTTTCTCATATCGCTTGACTTTTAAATTTTATAAATATAATTTTAAGGAGTAATCTCGAAGTCTTGAATAGAAAATAGCATTAACCATTATATTGAGTTTTGACTTGATATCCATTTTAAGACTTCTCTAACCTTAACTAAAGTGACGAGTTTACAACGAGATCTTAACCTAGTGTTTGTCATCTATTTCATAAGTAAAAGATCTCGGATTCGATTCATCCCTCTCTCTGATTAATTAAAAACAACAACAACTAAAGTGATGAGCACATGAAAATCTCATATTCATTTTAAGATCATTGCGATTGCAATATACTAAAATTACCTTCAAACCAGAATAACCAAAAAGACAGTAAAAACTAGAAAACATGAGGCATCAAATGTAAAACTTAATAAGTGGCCAAAGACCCTCATTAAGGCCACAAACTTATTCATGCACTTCTCCCGCGCTCTAACCTTCTCATTTTGCAATTTCACCTGCACAACCAAACATACATATCAAAACATATTACTAACAAGAATAATATAAATATACACTATTTATCAAAAAAAGAAAGGGATATGTAGTATATTATACATGGTTCAAAGTTTGCAATGCACTTCTCAGGGAGCTGCTTGGCAAGTTCACGGTCGACCCCTGAAATAGGGGGACCATTCACAAGTATGCACAAGCAAGGCTGGCCAAGTGCCTTGACTGCAGCACAGCAAGCCTCATTTGGTGGAATGGGGCTGAATATATTAACTGCTCCCCTGCAGGGAATGAGCTGAATGAGAGCTGAGAAGAACGTGCCACCGCATGGATGCGCCTTGCTCTCTTGAACTTGACATGTTATCAGCATTACAAGCATCAAAAAATGGAGAGTTTTGGAGATAGAAGCGTTCATTTTGGTTGGTTATTGGAATGGGATATTTGCTAGAAGATGTTGTGGTTTCTTGGTGTGGGGGTTGAATGTGGAAGTGTCTTGGATTTTATAGAAAGTTGAATTGGGGTGGATGTGTGTTTGGTGTTTTTTATCTAACTCTATGTTACAGTTGATTCATGTCTATGGTGAGCACATTATTTGGTTGAGCTGAGACATTGGGTTCATTTCAGCATATTGAATGATTTTGGTTATTGTAACATCAGCTATCCTTTAACAATTTCACTTTAAAACAAAAGTCGATCTAAGATATGAGCTGGTTTAGAAACAAATATTACATATTCAATTTTAAGCAGTGACCTGAATTTCAAATTGCACTTGATAGATTTTGAAACAACTTTCACGTCCAATAGATGTATAGAATCGGGACATATTATTTCTCGGTATATCTCCCAAACAGTTGTTACTAATGATATAATTCCTTCAAAACGATAGGGAAAAAAGACAAAGTAAGAATTACATCGATACGAAATGTATTTTGAGAAAATATATGATTTATGATTCTTTTGAGTCCAACAAATATTGATAATATAAAATAACAATAGATATTTAATAGTTAACAAATTTAAAAAGGCTGCTCCATTGGTAAGATTCAACCATCCAACATGTGGCATATTAATACTCTATATATGGTTGGATCTACTCCATATGGTAGCATAGAACAAATCGTCATAGTGTCGCTCCATCCTGTCTTTGTTAAGCCATCATCTGCAACAAAAACACGGGAAACACTTCATCTCTCTTAATATTCTCTCTGAGATTAAAGGTTTCTTGAGTTATTTCAATCTCCTTATGTGAGAATTGGTTGGTCCTACTTCCGGAAAAAGAGCTGTGAACAAAACAAAGGGAATGAGAGAATGATGTGAAGAAGGTGCGGAATATTAAGGAACTTGGGAGAGATTATAGTAGTGGGAATAGCAGCTATTTGGCTTTTAAACATTTACTATAAATACCAAGGGTTACAGATGCTAGGTTACTTTTCTGCTATCATTGACACTCTCCTTTTGTTCATAGTGGATTATCTCTTGCTGGGTGGCTGCCGTGGAGTAGGTATTGTTACTGAACCACGTAAATATTCTCCCCTATTTTCTTTATGTTTTGATCGGTGAATTTCATGCACAACCAAATTCGAAGGTCTTATTCACTTTCAAGTTACTGATTCTTTTTTGCGATTGATAACCTGGTGCGATTGTATATGAAACTCTGAAATCTTGTTTTCACACAATTCTTGAAAGAAAAATATTCACAACACATTCATCCAATCAAAAAGTTTATCCATCATGAACACAATACATGAATTTTTGTACTTACCAGATGTTTAGCATTTGCTAATGTTAAAATTTATCCCCAACACAATTGCCAAATTAGAAAATTTATACAAACTGATAAGAAAATTGAATAAAAGAAATTTTTGCAAGTCCCCATTAAAGCATGAGGATTTCTTTAACTTGATATAATGATTGCTGATTGAAGTACAATCAGCAATCATAAAATTCAAAATTCATCACCGCAACAAACCAAGAAAATAAGATTAAACATAAATCTTGAAGGCTTGAAATCACTGATCAGAAGCAGGAACATAAAGAATCAGACAAAAGAACAAGAACCAGATAATTATAACCAGAAAAGCTTCTAATTTCATCAAACTGAGAATTCATCACAATTAAAAACCATAGGTTTTTAAGCTAAGAACTATTCCTAATATTACAACCAACACAGAGAAAACATCATAAGCTTAAACAAAACAAGACACCAGACTATAACGACTGATTTTAAGCTCGTTCACCCCTGATTCTTCTAGCAAGCTGGATATCCTTAGGCATTATAGTAACCCTCTTAGCATGAATTGCACAGAGGTTAGTATCCTCAAACAGACCCACCAAATACGCTTCCGCTGCCTCTTGAAGTGCGGCCACGGCGGAGCTCTGGAATCTTAGATCAGTCTTGAAATCCTGCGCAATTTCTCGAACAAGCCTCTGGAATGGAAGCTTGCGAATCAAAAGTTCGGTGGATTTCTGATACTTACGGATCTCACGTAGTGCCACCGTTCCTGGGCGAAACCGGTGGGGCTTCTTCACTCCACCGGTGGCGGGGGCGGACTTCCTGGCGGCTTTGGTGGCAAGCTGCTTCCTCGGAGCCTTGCCTCCGGTGGACTTGCGAGCAGTCTGCTTCGTACGAGCCATTTCAAAGGCTAAAACTGTAACGAAGAAGCCCAAAAAATTTGAATAGATTTTGCAGATTCTTGCAACGACGATGAATGATTCGAAGTTGCGGTTCCGGGTATATAAAGAAGGTGGATGAGCGGGAGTAGTGAAAATTTTAAACAGGAGGATGGTAGGCCGTTGATTAGGAAATTGATTAGACTGTTGGGATTGGAGGAAATTAAGAACTTTGGATAGTGATCCTAGTGATAAGCCAAGTATCGAATGAAGAATTGCCACGTAAGATAGGGTGGATCTTCGTGAATTGTTCTTTGATTCAATCGTTTTTCTGGGTTCAAATCTTTTTTCTATGGTCAATTTATTGAGGTAATCAATTCTTTTTATAGCCAAAGCACCTATGTAAAATATAAGTATGTTTGCAAATGCTTTTGCAAAGTCTTTATCAGCTTTTTATATTAAAAAAATAGAATTTAAGTGTTTTATTTTCTTGATTCTACTATTGCTTCTCTAAAAATAAGTAGAAAAAAACAGAAGCTGAAAAGCATTTCATGGCATGCTTTTAACTTTTTTTAAGTTGTTTTGTGACAATTTTGTAATTAATTGAAGTTATTAAACTGATTTTTTATTTAAATAGCAAACACTCAATGCTTTTGTTTAAAGCAACTTTTTTCAACTTTAAGCAAAAGCAATAAAAAAGTGCTTTGAATAAACAATTGCAAATACATAAGAAAAAAAATCCACCCACATTTACTATCAACTTATCGCAGATTAAAATCTTGCTCATCCTAATGTTCTTTTTTTTCTACTTGCTTCTCGAGAAAGCACCTCAATAAGAAATTCGTACATGTGTAATCCTGGAGCTGCATATCAACGTGTTGTTTACCACTCTTATTCCAAATATTATATGCACATCATTTTTTCTGATTTTCATGGTGTATCATCCGAAAGGTGAAATCCTGAGATTCTCTGGTAAAGCAGCCAATGATTTTCTTTACTAACATGTCATGTTTCTATGTTGGAAAATATGGAGTTCAGTAGGGGCCATAATAATGCCATCCTTAGCACTTGGTTATATACCTACACCAAAACAACTATTGCTTAATATATATTTTTTTGTAAATGCATAGATATGCCATTTTTTGGTAGGAACTAGGAATAAGATGTTCAGTTCACCACTTACAACGTTAAATTATCATATTCGAATATAGTGAAATTCTCCTCGTTTGTTATTTATTGTAATTTTTAGTTGCTCATACCATAGTTGGTTAACTCTTTTATATGATGTTTTAAAAGATTATAAGAGTGCCAAATGTCACGGGCTCAGAGTTTTAGCGCAGACGACAACCCGTGCGGCTACCCCGGATCCCCATAACTCCGAGGTTAAGCCATATTTCATCTCAATGCCTACTGATTTCGCCATCCAATGGGCTCATCAGGGAAGCGGGAACATCTCCCAATAAATCTAGCGTCTGGAATGCTGGCCCTTCATCCTAGTCAGGTCCAAGACCAGCGACAAGCTCCCCAAACTCAATTGGGCGGCATGCCTAACTCAGGGCATACGAACATCTAAGACACGTACTCGACTCTATGAGACGTCCCACAATCCCACATTATAACTAACCAGCAAGCATCTCATGCATGTCACGATATTTGGTGCATGACATTCTACCCCACTCAATCCATGCACGCATGCACGGGCATGCGGGAGAACTCTTCCCTCTTTAATTTGGTCAGGATCCATGTGCGACCTTCCTGCCTACTCATCCTCGATTTTGAGAGCTTGGAAAAGTATCATTGTTGCTTCTTGCCTACTCGTCGGACCCACTTGCGAACACCCCCCCATTTGGGTGCGAGCAACCCACTTGCTCGTCCATTCCTCTTGGACCCACCAGTGCAGTGAGAAAGCGCTTGGCAACCAATGCAGTGTGCACACAAACCTAGCTATGATACCACTTGTCACGGGATGAGAGTTTCACCCAGAATTTCTCGAACCCGTGCGACACTTGACTAGTAACCCTGGGTTGCTACCAAGTCAGTCTTCCTCCCGAGTTGGTTGTTAAAATGTTAGAAATAGAGAACACAAAGAGATTTTAAGAGAATGTTTTGTATTGCTTGAATGCTCGATTGAAAACTTGATGATTACAAATGAGATCATACCCCCTTATATACAAGTTCACCTCCTCAATGGACGGTGATTATCGATTTGATCTAATGGCTAGAAATGATCTTCTATGATGTTCCACACATCCACAAGCTTCTACATTCTACTATGTACATATTTATAAGGTTCTAGAATGACTTACATGTACAAGAGATGTCTAGAATCTTCTAGGGTGCTCCAAAGTGTTCTTCAAGTTTCCGGAAGTTTCCGGATGTCCTATAACCTCTCGATGTATGTCGGGATCTTCTGGAAAGTTGCGGGTCGTGACACAAAGCTCTTAAAATTTGTATGTACTAATTTTGCATCAAGACATGCCATCTGTTGTCTTGACTGAATCTATAAAGCAACAACATATCATGGATAGGACTTTTAAACTAATGGTTGAGATCAGACATGAGACTAGTGGGAATCTGAACAGTAAATCTCCATTTAAAAAGGGAAGTTTTAGATTGATTTTGAAAAGTGTTACTAGTTTTGAATTTTAAAAAAAAAGTAAATTTGGTTGTTTGATTTTCTTGTTTCTTATATTGCTTTCTAAAAAAAAATAGATAAAAATTTAAGCAGAGAAGCAAATCATGAGATGTTTCTGACTATTTTAAGTTGAATGATGACTATTTTATAATAAATCGAAGTTCGTTAAACTGATTTTTTATTTTACTTTAATATCAAACATTCGTTTTTTTCTTCTCAAAAGCAGCTTTAATCAACTTAAATCAAAGATAACATGGGATTGTTTTAAATAACGAATCCAAAACACACATTAATTGCCTGTGATGCTACACATATCCTGAGGACATTTCCTTTGTGTTTTGGTATTTAAGAGGATTAGGAAGGTATGGAAACTGACAGCCTCGTGGCCTCTGTTTTTTAGGGCTGGAGCACGTCCAACAAAGATATTGTAGATGGCGCAGGTAGCTTTTGGGAGACCTTTTTGCTTCTATCCAACATTGTATTGCGCATGCACTAGCTCGTCCGTGTATGCAAATTAGGAGTAATATTGATGTTCAGGATCAAGGGCGGATGTACAGTGGGGCTGACCTGGGCTACAACCCGGGGTCAGCCCCACTGAATTATTACCTGCCCATGCTTAGCCTGCACTGATGGTGTTTTAGTTTGAATTATTTAGTTATCAGTTTGAGGACTTGTTCGTAAGCACAAGGTTTTTTATTGTTTAGTGTTGATTGTTTTGATAAAGTGGTTCATTTTTAGTTTGTACTGATGGCTCAATTTATATTCATTTTTTAGTTAGTTGCTAATATTAAGATTTCTAATCTCCATATGGTTTACGAGATGTTGAGATGTTGCTGAAGTAGGAATGGATCTTCTGGCCTATAATAATGGTTTTTGGGCTGAGTTATTGAGCTGTGTTTGCACTTGTGTACTCCATCAGTTTCTACATTTGATTTTGATATGCTTGTCATGAGTTCATGTCTAGATGTGATTTAGTGTTTTTACTTGATTTCTATAGCTACAATTGGCAATAACCTACCCAAAGAAGTAGTTTTTTTGGAGCAAACATAGAAGTATATTCAGTTTTGTGTAAATCGAAAATTCATTCCCACACTTGTTTTCAATCTACATTACCAATTCCTTCTACTCAAATTATAAGATCTCAAGTGTTAGTTATGTATTTATTTACATGATTCCTTCTACTCAAATTATAAGATCTCAAGTGTTAGTTATGTATTTATTTACATGATCCTTCCTCGTCTTGAAGAATTTTTTTATTAATACTTTATCTAAACAATTACGAGATGCACCTTTCTGCTTGATGGAAATTATATGGCTATGTTGTCATTATAATCTTTTCCTTTTACATTATATTTTCGATGCTAGAATGCAGATCATTTTTACATAGCAGTTTAGTTGTAGGCGACATTGTGGATTTGTTGTTCTTCAGTAACCTTCCATTGAGATGGCTAGAGGGAACACATCTAATCATTGTCTATGAAACAAATCAATTTTTGGATTATAAATTTCCCATGTTGATTATTTTGTATCATCATCATCTAGACACTTTCGTTGCTTTTGAGCATCATGGTTGATGTCGTTGGAACAAACTCCTGGCAATCAGTACCCATTGAAGCCTCGGAGATTGCAGACATATAGGCACTGTTTTCTTTGTCAGTCCAGAACGGATTTGAATCCTAGATCAGCCCTTCTTCAGGATGCTATTCCTTTTTCTTGAACAAAGTTGTATATCTTGACATGTTGTCTTGCTAATGGAATTTATCAAGTTTCCAATTTCCAAAACAAAAATAGAGGATAGGGATTGACCGAATGGATATCCATGTACATTTGCCCATCCAGAACTCGATCAAACCCAAAAAAAATGTAGAGAATGGCAATGGGTCGGAAGTTGGGTAGCTCATAGCTGACCCGAACTATTTGAACCCGGCCAACTAGGACCATGTCCCCTTATTTCTGTGTACAGCTAATGATTCGTAAATATTACTAGTTTATCGATTTACAGTGTATAATTGCGACATTTTTTTAATTTAAAACTAAATATTAGCCAAACTAATCAAAGCCACTAAGTCAAAGAAACCACACACTCTGTGTGCGTGTTGCATTAGTTTTATTTCTTAAAAAAGACGCGAATTAATGACATGCAAACCAATAAATGGTTGCTACTAAGGGTGGGCAAATTTCGGATAAACTAAATTAATCATTGAATCGAAATATTTCGAAAATTCAGTTCGATTAATTCAGTTTTGATTTTTAAAAAAACCCGATTAATTTGGTAAATTTGGTTCGATTTTAGTTTTCATTTTAAAAATATCTGTAAACCAAATAAACAAATTTTTAGTTTTTTTTATAAATATTTTGTAATATCTTTTTAAAAAGTTTAATTTATTTTAAAAGATTTTTTTTTAATTTTTTATAAAATTAATTACTCTTATTATTCTTTTATTTGATTTGATTTTTTTTCTTTTCAAAATTTTTAAAATCAAATTATCCAGTTACTTAGGTTATTCGTCTAAATAACAGATTTTAATTCGGTTCGGTTATTTCGATTTTTTATAAACTATCGGTGGATTCGCTTTGATAAAAATAAAATTCGGTTAATTCGATTTTAGTCTATTCGATTCGATCGGTTTTTATCGAGTGCATATCCCTATATGTTATGCATCAACCAATCATAAAACCTTCCTTGCTCAATACTCACCCGACACATTCCAATATTACACTATAAATACCCACCAACTCCAATAATATCACCAGAAAAGATTCTCGATATCATTTGTAAAAATTAAGCTACTATTTGTTTTAAAAGACACCCATCTCCTCATTAGGCCATCCAAAGCTCGAACATGGGTTTCTTCTCAAATCTCTTCAGCTGCTTCGTTCATTCGTCGTCACGTGTGTCTGATACAACTGCAAAAAACACAGTCAAAGTGAAGAATAAAGAGAAATCACCTCGTGCACCCATTCCGCTCTCTTACTTTCCGATAAACTCGCAAATTTCACGCTTATAAATAGTGTTTGGCCACTTTTGCTAAGAGGTCTTCTTATATATATATATGATGTGCAAGATCATGTTCCTTCGATATTTTTTGGGGCTATACCAATGTAACGTTTGGAGGATTGAACATGATTTTTAATGTTCTTGCATCATTTGAATAAATGATTTTTTATTTTGTTTTTGTGCATTTCAAATTTTATATATGCGTGACTTGATGTTACGTTGTTTGCAATTGCTTATTAAAGTACTTTTATGTTGCTTTTGCTTAAAATTGAAAAAAATTATCTTTAAGCAAAAAAATTGAGTATATTATTAAATTAAAAAAAAAGCTTAATGAACTTCATATTATTAGAAAATTGGCATCACACAAGTAAAAACAATGAAAAATATCTCAAGACTTACTTCTATGCTTCTGCTTTTATATGCTTATTTTTAGAAAATGAATATCCGAAACAATAAAATAAAACACTTAAAATCTATTTTTTTTTTGTCTGAAAAACAGATAAACAATTTTGAAAAGAAGTAATGACAAACATCCTTGATGTTGTACAAAATTTGCAATGCTTTTACATGGACAATTTTATTTTCAAATTTTTTTGGGAGTTGGCATTGTTTAGGTTGTTCACCTAGTTTATAAAGAGTATTTATAATTGGTCACATAATCAGAGATTTTAAATTAAAGATACTTTTGCAGGTACATATTTAATATGCGAGTATTTACTTGAAATCAATCAATCAAGTACTTATCTCATTAAGTGAAATCGGCCACATAAATATTCTCGATCCATGTATAAGAAAATTTGCCAGTATTTGTTGATTAATATATAGTATAAATTCGTCAATGAAACCTAATAGTATATATCACCCAAGACCACGACACAGTGCTGCAATTTAAGACACATCAAACTATAGAAAATTTGGTGAACATATCTAAATTTTGTTTTTTTAAAAAAAAAATCATTTTTTTGCTTCGCTAGGTCACTTCAAAATCATATACAGGCTGAATTTTTGCAAATTTAGTCAAACATAGAAGCTTATGAGGAAAGTCTGGACCTGTCTGTGTGTTTTTTTTATAATAAATAAATAAATAATGGTCGCTAGCCGTGGAATAAAAAATTATTAAAAATATAAAAATGGTCATACTCATACAGGTTTATGTCAATTACCTTGCAAAGGAAGCTGGTTGAAAATTTCACATGTCTATCATTCTTCTGGTTGAAAATTTGTCTGCCGTGATTTATATCTTTCCACCTTTTAACACGCCTCTTAATATGAGTCTCTTCGTGTTAGCCAATGAATGACATATGTCTTTGTTGCTAGTTTGGGCATTTGTTTCGTCGTTTCATAGTGATTTCGGCTATATTATACTTATTGGTTATGTAATTTAATTCAAGTTTATGATAGAAAAAAGAAAAAAGAAAATTGATACCACCACTAATTAAGTTGTTTTAGTAAAAAAAATTCCCACATTTACACCGTGGGTTACCTGCGAAATTGGAGAGCAATGATTTCAATAATTTATTGGTAGTTAGTTGTTTATTATATGAATTTTTATCATATTACTGAGCATGAGTACTTATACTAGGAAAAGGAAGGCTTTATTTCATATAACTGATAATATTATACTGATATGAAATTGTTGAATTTGTATAGAGCCTTCACGAGCAACAGTACAAAAGATGATGATATCTTTATCTTGATTATGGACAGTCAAGTTGATAAGGGTGAATTTTACGCTTATTTTGCAATGATTGTTACTGATTTTCGTGTTGATTCCTGGATGATGTTACGCTTTTTGGTATTTATTTGTTTTGTTTCAGAATTCTAGGTCGGAATTAGAAGAAGTAAGCTAGAATGATGAAAACGGACCAAATCGAGGCCAGAAGTGAAGAATTTGGACATTCACATGCTCGATCGATCGAGCGAGGCAGGCAATTTCATCAGCGAGAATGAGTGTTGCTCGATCGATCGGAACATATGCTCGATCGATCGATGCGCTTTATCGATCGATCGGCAGTTGATCTCGGTCGATCGATGCGCTTTATCGATCGATCAGCAGTTGATCTCGATCGATCGAGCGTGGCGGGGAATTTCATGGACGAAAATGTTGAGTGCTCGATCGATCGAGAGATTTTCTCGATCGATCGGTCGACAGAGTTTTCTGAAGAAAAAAATACCATATTGAGTTTGGTAAATTTGAAACACTTCTTTCCAACCTCTACCATATATATACCAGACCTAGGGCACGAATTTGGGGTTGTTCAACATCATATTTTACCCTACATAGCAGTCTCTTATCATCCTCCATCATCCACCAAGTTTAAGAGCGAAAATCCTTTGAAGTGCAAGGAAGGAAGCAAGAGAAGAAGCTACGTTGCGACGCACGAAATCGACTCCTTCGTTTATCGTACTTCTAAACTTTTGTTTTGTTTTTATTTTCGAATTCATGATGTTTATTTGGTTGAGAAACACTTATTCATCTTGTTATTTTGATTTGAATATGAACTAAGTTTATTTTATAAAGATTAGGGGAACTTGTGTTTGAGTTGATGATTTGAATGTTTCTTTAGTAGATTGATTCTTTTGTGCATGATTTATAACTTTAATGCTATCAAAGCTTTGCTAACTTTGATTGATTTGTGAGAATTATAATTTAGATTGGGAGATTAAATTATAATACACTTGAGTAAATCATGTTGTATGTTCAAGATTTAGATCGAGAGATTAAATCACATATGTGATAACTTTGGATGGAAAGATTTAAAGTTAGAGGTTTTCGTAGAGATCTATGCAATATTAAATTGGTGATTAAGTGAACGAAAGTTATTTGTTTCAATTTTATATTAGTTTCAATATAGCTTGAGAAAGTGTTTTGAATATTTTACGGGGACCCGTCACCTTAAGAATTAATTGGATAGTAATTGTTTTCACAAACGAATCATTGACAATAACACAAGTGACCCGACGTCTTTGATAAATTTTTCGAGTGGAATTCCTTCGCATCTTCAAAGTAGTTGATTTAATTTTCAGTTTTTAAGTATTTATTTTGATTAGTTAATTATTCATTTATTTCATAGGCTAAATATAATTTTTCTAATTTTATTATACTTATACGTTAGTATGTGGGTACGACATCTCTACTTTTAAATCATTATACTAAAACTTGGCACCGTGCACTTGCGGTATAATCGCGCTGCTTTGAAATTTTATTGTTTAAATAAATCGCGATCACAAGTACATAGAGACGTACAAAGTTCAACGGTAATTGTGTAATTGTGGTGGTTTAAACAAATATAGTTGAATGGTTAAAGTGTAGTTGTTATAGTAAAGCGGGGACAAAATGCCACTATTATAATTCAAAGCGGGGACAAAGTGCCGCTATTTGTTACAGTGCAGTTGTTATAACAAGCGTGTACAAAGTGCTGTTGTTATAATCAAAGCATGAGTGTGTTTGTTGTAGTTAAATGAGCAATGACATGATAATTGAGAAATATATGAAATTGAAAATTTATGTTGCATCATAATGATATGACTTCATGTTGATTATGAATTGTGTTAACCGGAACAATTGAAGAAAACTATATAAATGCGTAGAATACATGAGATATTTTATATTTGCGTTGTTATGCTTATATATATATATATTATAATTATTACTGATTGTGAATATGGTTGATATGCTCATAAAGTTTGGGGTTTGTTCTTGTAGGGGCTTATGTGTTGGTAGACTTTTGGAAAGACTTCAGGAATAGAGACAACATACCTAAAAAAATATCAGAAGAATTTTGATTTGAATAACATATCTTGTGAATTACAATGCAATGTATATAAATTTATAATGAGTCATTCTTATACTGAGAATTAATGACATGAATTCTATTATAATTAAGAAGTTTCTTAGATCTGAAAACCGCTTAACTGTATTATAAGATATGTACTTGTAACCCCTTATAAATCATTTTAAACTTTATATTTTGACCAATGTAAGATAAAGAGTATCACAAATGGTCAGTTGGATGGATCACTAACTCAAAATCCACAAGAAGTATTAGTTTAGTGAGCTCGTTCGTTCAATTACGTTTCTTAGATTTTATTTATTCAATTATTTGCTTCGTCAAAAACTCAAAGATTTGTTCAATAAAAAATAAAAATTAAAAAAGATTATGAATCCTGACAAAGCACATTTCAAAAAGATAATATAGAAAACCATATTCTAAATTTTTCAATAAAATATTTGATCAAATGGGTCGTTCATTTATTTCCTTGAACTCGGTCCCACCCACTAAAAAGACTCGCGAGTCAACTAAAAATTTAAATGTGACCAAGATGGAATTTTTTTCTTGCCCATCAAGTCGATTAAAGAAAGCACTAATTCAAGGATCAAGATCACGCCTATAAGTTAGCCCCATTTATTCCTTTATCAACCAAAAAAAATAAGCAATTGAAACACCTGTTCTTCATCAACCACATAAGTTTATTTACCGATCAACATAATATAATACAGAGGTTAACGCCGGTCAAAACCATATCACCCATCAAGGTTTTTTTTTGTTTCAAGAAACGACCATGTCATTCTTTTCATGGTTTTTGAGGCACTTCTTCAGGTCATTCACTTCACAAGCATCTGATGATTCCAGCATAAGCATTTGCCACACGAAATTACCATCTTCTGCTGTGGAAAAAGGTTGCACAAAATCTCAAAATGCTCCAATTTTAGTTCCTTATTTCCCAACAAATTCCAAGCATTCGTGCCTGTAAAGATGTTGATTGATTAAAGGGTAGCCGCCCTTAGAGGTGAACTGACATGAACCTCTCCTACTAGAAGTTTTTGAGTTCGAAATCAGGTTAAAACAAAAATCCCACCTCAATGTAATAAAAAAAGACGTTGATTAAAGTTGGTATGTTAGTGACGTATTTTCAGTCCATGAATTTGAGTTGAACAGAAGTAAACATTACTAGTCATTTTGATGAACGGTCTTGATTATATATACGTAATTCATTAATATTCAAATCATTTGAATTATTGGTCGCTCTAAATATTTTTGCATACTGTATGTATAATTGATATTGACTAGACGTGGAGTTAACGAATTAGATAAGAGTTGGTGGTTTAGAGCTTTGAACTCTATCCATATAAGAAGGCACTGACAAATCTATATCTTAGGTGAGGGCAACTGTCCCCTAAAAAAAAATAAACTTGTTTATTACCTTTAAAAAAATTATTTGTTAAAAAAAAAAACCGAATACTTTTTATTTACTTTATATAAAAATAATAAGCTGGCAAAAAAATGTCATGTTTGCAGACGTCTGCTTTGAAAAAATAATAAACAGGCAAAAAATTGTCATGTTCCTTAACGGACCGAACCGGTTCTGCGCTTAATGGATTCGGAACCGGCCGATTCCGGATCGGATCGGACCGGACCGATCCGATCCGTTAAGCACCCCTGGCTCCGGCACAGATCCATGCAAGCACGACTGTACATTGAGCTTATATAGCAACTACTTTGTATCCATCATCGCTATATTAAAATGGCTAACCCAAGTTGCTATAGGTGTTATGCCTCAAATTAATTGTTGCTTACATAATTGGGTTAGTGTATTTGTAGGATCGAGCGCTTACCGCTTTACTAATAACTATAGTTAAGGGTAATGACACAACATCAATCTTTTCAACCATACACTGGCACAAGCGTCACGTGTTTGACCAATCACAAAGCAGATGCAATTGTTGAACCCCAACAACCCCTCACCCAATAATTGCACTATCTGCAACTCATGGGAATGGAACACGCGACCTTGGCTCTGATACCAATTGTAGGATCGAGCGCTTACTGCTTTACTAATAACTATATTTAAGAGTAATGACACAACATCAATCTTTTCAACCATATACTGGCACAAGCGTCACGTGTTCGACCGATCACAAAACAGAGGCAATTGTTGAATGTCAGCAGTATTAAAAATGTGATAATTGTTGTTAGATTTAAATTATTGAATATTGTGTAGTGGAATGGTAATTGGAACAAATAATTGGGGTAAAGTTATAAGGTGGAATAAAGTTTAGGGACTAACTTGCAAAATGATAATACTATTTTCATCTTCCTCACACACATTTCACATTCTTGCACACACACTAAAATCAATTCTCTCCCCTTTCCCCATTTCCAATTTCTCCAATTTCTCACTCTTACAGTTTCAATGAACATTTTCATACTTTGGGCTCAGAATTTGTAAGGGTTTTGCTTGTGGTAAGTTATTTATACTTTGATGGTGTTTTTGTTGAGTATTGAGGTGATCATAGAGTTTTTACTTGTATTTGTTACTTGGAAATTTTGTAATGTAGTGATGGTCAGGGGTTAAACATTTGTGTTGGTTTATGAGTTAATGTTTGTAGTTGAGTTGGTGAAGAGTTTTGTATATAGATGATGTGAAGTTGTTGGTGCTTGTGAAAAAGAGGAGTTTGAAGAGATGAAAATGATATTTTTCGGATAACAGAATCAACCGATTGATAGGTAGAAACCCTCATATCGATCGGTAAAGTAAGAAAGGGAATCTGATATTTTTGGGCGTATATCGTTCTATCGATAACACCCGAGCGATTGATCGGTAGCATTTATCGATTGATCAGTATACATTTTCCGATCGGTCGGAAAAGTGCGAAGCTTGATGTTGAAATGTTGAGACTACCGATTGATCTGTAGCCTCCAACGTCCGATCGGTAGCTTTAAATTTTAAAGATTCTTTTCTTCAATGATTTGAATAATTTATTGGTAGTTAGTTGTTTATTACATGAATTTTTATCACATTATTGACCAGGAGTACTTATATTGGGAAAAGGAAGGCTTTATTTCATATAATTGATAAGTGATAATATTGTACTGATATGAAATTGTTGAATTTGTATAGAGTCTTCACGAACAACAGTAGAAAGATGAGGATAACTTTATCTTAATTCTATACAGTCAGGTAAATAGAGACGTACGAAGATCAACGGTAATTGTGTGATTGTGGTGGTTTAAACAAATATAGTTGAATGGTTAAAGTGTAGTTGTTATAGTAAAGCGGGTAGAAAGTGCCTCTATTATAATTCAAAACGGGGACAAAGTGTCGCTGTTAAAGTCAAAGCGGGACAAAGTGCCGTTGTTTGTTATAATGCAGTTGTTATAACAAGCAGGTACAAACTGCCGTTGTTATAATCAAAGCATGTATGTATTCGTTGTAGTTAAATGAGCAATGGTATGATAATTAAGAAATATATGTAATTGGAA
The DNA here is from genome assembly GCA_907163345.1 of Haberlea rhodopensis. NCBI lineage: Eukaryota > Viridiplantae > Streptophyta > Magnoliopsida > Lamiales > Gesneriaceae > Haberlea > Haberlea rhodopensis. The sequence continues at coordinate 493,116 of CAJQUN010000401.1, forward strand.
ATTTATGTTGCATTCTTATTATATGACTTTTGGGAAGACTTTAGGAATAGAGACAACATATCTAAAAAAATAAAAAATTCAAAAAGATTATGAATCCTGACAAAGCACATTTAAAAAAGATAATATAGAAAACCATATTCTAAATTTTTCAATAAAATATTTGATCAAATGGGTTGTTCATTTATTTCTTTGAACTAGGTCCCACCCATTAAAAAGACTCGCGAGTCAACTAAATATTTAAATGTGACCAAGAAGGAATTTTTTTCTTGCCCATCAAGTCGATTAAAGAAAGCACTAATTCAAGGATCAAGATCACGCCTATAAGGTAGCCCCATTTATTCCTTTATCAACCAAAAAAAAAAAAAAAAGCAATTGAAACACCTGTTCTTCATCAATCACATAAGTTTATTTACCGATCAACATAATATTTTATAGAGGTGAACGCCGGCCAAAACCACATCACCCATCAAGGTTTTCTTTTGTTTTAAGAAACGACCATGTCATTCTTTTCATGGTTTTTGAGGCACTTCTTCAGGTCATTCACTTCACAAGCATCTGATGATTCCAGCATAAGCATTTGCCACACGAAATTACCATCTTCTGCTGTGGAAAAAGGTTACACAAAATCTCAAAATGCTCCAATTTTAGTTCCTTATTTCCCAACAAATTCCAAGCATTCGTGCCTGTAAAGATGTTGATTGATTAAAGGGTCATCGCCCTTAGAGGTGAACTGACATAAACCTCTCCTGCTGGAAATGTTTGAGTTTGAAATCAGGTTAAAACAAAAATCCGACCCCATTGTAATAAAAAAAGACGTTTATTAAAGTTGGTATGTTAGTGACATATTTTCAGTCCATGAATATGAGTTGGGCAGAAGTAAACATTACTAGTCATTTTGATGAACGGTCTTGATTATATATACGTACATCAATAATATTCAAATCATTTGAATTATTGGTTGCTCTAAATATTTTTTGCATATTGTATGTATAATTGATATTGACTAAACTTGGAGTTGACGAATTAGATAAGAGTGGTGGTTTAGAGCTATGAACTCTATCCATATAAGAAGGCACTGACGAATCTATATCTTAGGTGGGGCAACTGTCCCCTAAAAAAAAATAAACTTGTTTATTACCTTAAAAAACTTTATTTGTAAAAAAAAAAACCGAATACTTTTATAAAAATAATAAGCAAAAAATTGTCATGTTTGCAGACGTCTGCTTTGAAAAAATAATAAACAGAAATAAGGATGAAAATTATTTACGAAAAGTAATTGTAAAAATTATAAAAAAGAGATTTATAAGTTAATTAAGGGGGAAAAAAGAATATAGGAGATCGTAAGCCCCGTTCGGTTGAGTTATAAGCTCCAAGTGTATAACTGTGACAATCGGCCAACGTTTCCGAAGTAGCCGGTTATGGGCTCCACACGTGTCTCAGCCCTTGAAACCAGCAAATTCGGAAGGACTCGTTTCCGAGCCCGCATCTCTGCGGCTTTACGGCCCGGGGACTTTCCTGAGCCCAACCCACTGAATGTGGGTGTAAGGCCCGTACACTCCGTCTCCTATATGTCTACAAATGACAGATTTTTCTTTTAAAAACTTGAGTAATAATACTTTTTATTCAATGTGGTACAGAAGCAATCAAAACCGACCAAGCGAAGAACCTTAGCCTTACGACGGCACTCCTGTGGCCATGCAATCCCCGTCACTATCGACGATCAATCCATGGCAGCAGCAACAGTGCGTGCCACCATCAGCTGTAGGGCCAGTGGTTCCGCTCCTATCGAAGTAATTGCACCAAGGAGACTACACATATAACTCTGAAAATCAAGAAGTACTTCTGGCATTAAACATCGGAAAGCAGCACGGAGCTCTGAGGCAGTATTGCGATGAGCTCCGTCGAACGAATGAGCCGGTGTTAAGCCATCAGGCAGGCGGAGGCGGCTATCAACGTGGAACTTCAGGAGGTGTACGAGAATGGAGAACCAAGCCCAACGAAATATGCATAGTAAGACCCATAACTAAAGGCAGCCCAAATCCATAATGAAGGGCCAAGCCCAACGAGAAATGACATTAATAACGGGAATAATAATGAAATGAATAATGTAAAATTATTATTAAAATATTTAATAAATCTTACTATCTTATAATGCATAAGCCCCTTATAATAACTACCTTGGTATGACAAATTTGAATTTACCAAACTATCCCTCCAATGGTTTGTTGTGGTTTTTTGTTGCATCTTTTGAATTGTAATATTAACCAATGTATATGTCTCATTTATTCATTACACGAATCAATTCATATGCATTATATATTATGTTACACACGCAACGCGTGTGCGTCGTCTACTAGTATTTATTATTTTTTAAATTCAATTACCGTAAAAAAAGAAGTTCCACTTCCAATGATAATTAAAAGTAAATTACCCTTTTAAAAATTTGAAATCAAACTATCACCCAAATTTCAAAAACCCAAAACCAATACAAAATCTCGCGCCAGCGTAACCTATGGCGCTCTCCGCCGCTCCTCCCCCACCCGATCCGCCTCCATCCCCCACCACAACCGCCACCGCCGCCACCTCCGCCTCCACCACCGCAACAGCTCGACCCCTTTTTCAAAATCCGTCGGGACTCTCAAACCCTCTCCCCTTTTACAGTCCTTCAACTAGACTCCCCTCCAATTTCAACCCTAATTATACACAAGTAGCCCCCAGACCCCCTCAGGAGCCTTCGCAGCCTCTCTATCCTGTCGCGTCCTCTGGACGTGGCTTCCTCCATAGACCAGTGACGATACCTGCATCACTACCAGTTTCGAGGCGGCCATTCTTGTTCCCTTATGCGGATCCGGGTCAAGGAAATTTGGGTTTCGTTAGACCCACCTACCTGCCCCACTGTCACATAGGATCTGCCCCTGGTTCTGTTGCTGTTGCCGCAGCGGTTTCACCGGCCTGTGGGACGGGTGGAGGGATGATTCCTGGCGTTGTCAAAGGAATTCCTGTCTCAACTTCCCATCAGCAAAAGGTTCTTCAGGTTTTATATTTGAAATATCATTCATGAGTTTTGTTTTTTTCTCGTTGTAATGGATGACCTAGCTGCTTGGCTCCGTATGGGTCATACCTTTTCATTTTAATATTAATATTGAGGGGCTGTCTGAAAAGAAATAGAGAACCGACATGAAATCTTATGTAACATATCTTTTTATTTATTCATTTGTGCCTAAGATATATCTTGTTGATTTTACATTATTCTTAGTAAGAGGAAATGCCCATTTTGAGTTAATGGCTTGAATGAAATTAGGAGTAATGCTTATCATGGACGTTACAAAAACAAAGCAAAGTTGGGTTTGGACGTTGGTGTATTTTTAATCAGTGTTGAGGTGTTAGTTTGAGTAAGGGCTTGTGATTCGTTTGTGAACAACACATGGTGGTTGAAAATCTGCTTTTCAGAATCTAAATAGGCATGAATAAGCAAGCATTTTTATGTATCAATTCCATAAGGTGCATTCTTTGATTGCTCTCGAGCCTTAAGATCTTGGCTTTATTCCTTCTATATTATAGGCTGCAACAATGCGCATTTGTCTCAGTGCCATCCCAATGCATGTTTGCGTGTGTGAGATATTGTAGCGAACTCATATATGTATCCAAAATGTGCTACAATTTTTATGATGCATTTATCTTAATTGTCTTTCATTAGTACCTTTCTGTACCTTATTAGGGTCTTCCTCCAGTTTCAGTATTGGATAGGCACAGCCACACAGACCCTAGGTGAATTTTTTACTTCTTGCTTTCTCATGTTTTTAGTTCTGGCCGCATTCCCTCTCTTTTTAAATTTTCACAGTTTGCTTTATTTGTTTGGTGGACAGAAACAAGGATGATACTTTTGCAGTTATCCTAGATCGGAAGGTAAAATGGTCATTACATTAAATATGCATCTCTGGATGTTGTTTCAGGCATACACATTTGTATATATATATATATCTTTTCAGATCTATTTGTTTCCACGAGAGAAATTGATGTTTCTTTTCCACAGGCAATGATTGGAATGCATACAGTATATTAAAAAAAATTCCAACGAATTTGTAACCATAGACAATAACTGGCCACTTACTCGCCAACTCTTGCCTAATATTTTTCTGTAATTTTTTTGTTGGTGAACATTTTGTCACAGGTCCGAATATCTGATAATGCTTCTCTTTATTCCCTCTGTCGGTCTTGGTTGAGGAATGGTTTTCCTGAAGAAACTCAGGCATGCTCCTGGAAACTCTCTGATTCCATTCTCATGCTTTGTTATGCATTTACTCCTTTAATTAGTTGTTGACACCAATAACCGGCACAAACTTTGAAAATGTTCCATCTGCCAGATAGATTAAGCTTCTTGCCCTTGTGGTGGGACAAACTTTTTCCCCACGTCATGGAGTTTTAAGTAAAGGCAGTTAAGTATTAATGGGGAATGAAATTTTCAGTCATATGCTGCAACTTTGCAATTTTGTTTTCTCAATATATTATAGTTTTGGGAAAAAAATGTTGCATAGAGGTTGTTTTCAATTTCATCTTGGAACTGAACCTGCAATGATACAAGTTTTTGATCCATACTTTTTCCTATCATCCTATGCATGAGATGAATTACGATGGTTTCTTGACCATCTTCCTTCTTTCCGCAGATTGACTATAATTTGTTTGAATATTTTATTCTTGAGGCACATAGTGCACCTTACCTTCATATTTTCCATCTTGAACATTATTTGTAAGAATGCGAAGAGGTCTTTAATCATTTGAGTTACTGGTTAATTTCAATGAATTCTTTAATCTGTTTTTATCTTTCAATAGCAGTCCCAGTATGTTGAGACTGAAAAGTCTCTTCCCAGACCTTTGCCTGCTGCTGCACTAGTTTTCGATTCTCCAGATAAGGAAGGAAATGCAGAAGAGGCGGATGAGGTTGGTGCTTGAAATTGATGTTATTGTACCTTAGAAATCATGTTCTCTCTATGTTTTCTAGAAATTCTTTTTATGTTACTTTGGTCAAAATAGCTTCATATTTATTCAATTAAAATTGTTTTGGAAAATTGTTGTGTGTTGATAATATAAGGGTGCATGTGGAAAAGAATTTGGAAGCTTAGAATTTCAAATAATCTACTGAAATCCACTCAACTTGTTTGGATGATTTTTTTTTATACATACGTTGGAGGTGGGGGAGACTAGAACCTATGACCTCTCTCTTAAATAGGAGAGTTGTGCCATCAAGCCATGAGGCTTTTGGCTGTTTGGATAATTTTCGAGTTCATAGATTTGGAATCCATTAATACTAATTTTGGTTGTTTTTCTTTCATATCAATGGATTCAATTCATTAAGTGATGATGTACTATTGAAATCAACTTCAAATCCTTTCCAAATTCTCCAAAACACAACCTATAAGGAATTTGATCCATAATTTTATTGATTTCAATTGCATGGAAAATTCTTGAGTGGTGCAACTTAATTTAGAAGCTGTTATGATAAGGTAATTGTTTGAGAACTATGAAGTATTTTTTATTGAATAATAGCTGCCCATGAACAGTCCTAAAGCATGACCATTCTTGAAATTTCATCTCCATGCATACAATATTCCTAAAGATGTAATGCATTATGTTTTCTTGTGAATTTAAAAAGGTTAGAAATTGCCTGTCATTAAATTTCAGGGTGAGGAATGTGTTGAGAATTTGTCAACGACTGAGCTGTTGCAGAGACATGTCAAACGTGCTAAGAGAGTTCGTTCTCGGTAAACTGTTTTTTATTTTTTTGGTTAATTTAAATAATGTTCACATGCGCATAGGGGCTTTCACAATGGAGAAGTAACTTTGTTGCTTTGCAACAGTATTGCTGAGGCATTACTACCTCTGGCATGTTCTTGTTTTTATCTTGAGAATACAAGTACATGCCTGTTTTATTAGTGTACAAGAGTTCAAGGTTCTGCACTGATAATGAGCTTGCCGCTCGGGGATTTAGTTTCTGGAATATTCATTATATATATTCTTGGTTGGTGCTTTTGGTTGTAATATATTCCAAAATTTTGACACTACTAGTTTTTACTTACGTTGTTTTGGAAAAAAAAAAAAGTTTTTTCATAATCCGTTGGCAAAGTCGTTCAAAAATGACTTTTGCAAGATCCGTTTTGTTATTAGTTGTTTGTCTTGTGATAGTATTCAACTTCACAGTGCTTTTGGTTGCTTACGTATTTTGATACACGATGACACTATTGACATCTTATATGCAGGTTAAAAGAAGAAAGGCTTAGACGAATTTCCAGATATAAAACCAGACTCGGTCTTCTTTTACCCCCAATGGGTGAACGTGAACAATCCTTAAAGAAATGATACCTTGAAGATGTGGGAAAGGTGAAGCTTCGTGATTTGCTGCATGACACAGCTGCTTTGGGTGCCAGCAGAGCTGATTCAAGTTTTTTTTTTGTTTTTCCATTCTCTTGTTTGTATTTTGATGGTTGGATTGAAATTGATGTACCAAAGAATGCTCTTTAGATGCTAAGAGAATATTTACCACTAAAATATATCGGGGAAATTGTAAGGAGGTAACCTTTGAAAAAAAGTTATTGCAAATAAATTTGAGGAAAAAAAAGCTTGCATCAAAATATATGAAGGTGAAAATTTTATTTAGATATGTACATTTTTTGAACTTTTTTTTACTAAAATACCTATGATTTAATATATTACATAATTAGGGTTTCAAACACATGAAATATCTCATATTACTCTTTTATTTCCACATCCACCACTTCTATGGTCATCACCAGTTTGATGCCGACGTCTTCACAAGCCGCCGTTGCCGCTGTCATAAGCCTCACAACCTTTTATGTGTGTATGCATGTCTATGTGTGTATATATGTGTGCATAGTGTGTCCATTTTCAAAATTTAATGTTTTTTAGTTGTGATTTATTGGTTATCGTGCTTGTTTGTCCATTTTCAAAATTTATAGTATGACAATAAGATATTGCAACGAAGAAGATGACCCAGAGAAAAAGTAATTGGTGCACGAAAATAAAAAAAGTAACCGATGCACGAAAATTTTAAAAAGTAACTGATGCACGAAAATATAGCACTGATGGATAAAAATACACTGGTGCACAAACTGTGTTAAATTTGCACAAACATAACTGGTGCACAAAATTAGATGGTTCGTGCATCACTTACTTTATTGTATGATTCGTGCATCACCCATTTGCGATTATGGTTCGTGCATCACATACTTTTTCAATGTTTCGTGCATCAGTTACTGATTTTAATTTTCGTGCATCAGTTACTTATTTTCATTTTTCGTGTATCAGTTACCGATTTTCAATTTCATGCATCACTTACTGATTTCAAATTTTCACAAAATTGCGAACACACTGAAGATCCGAAAACATGCACTGGATCACCGCGCAAAAAAAAATGTTCCGTTCGTAGACGTCCGACTTCCGTTCAACGAGCCCAATATACGAAAATGTTCACAATTCAATTGCCACCGTGAGTCGCCGTGGAATCACCGGAATTTGATCTGGAAGGGGCGAAATCGCATGATCTAGGTTTTCAGCTCTTGGGTTCGATTTTCGATCTATCCATGTGTTGGTCCGAGCACATACACTGGTTAGTTTTCCCTCACTATGGCTGAACGTTTGAGACCGGCCACCACCCATCTCGTCGCCGATAGTCTGAAACCCTAGGTCATGCGATTTGGCGGCTATTGGATTTTGAAACAAGAGTGAAAGCTGAAAATGTGAGTGCGAAAGATTAGAGATACTATTGTTATTTTAACTTCAAATGAACTTAAGTGATTGAAGAATTTTTTCCCTGACTAGGATGAATTAAGTTTTATAAAAATATACCGGCCTGGACTTTTCCCAAATATATTTGGTACATTCTTGTCCCTAAATGTTTTGAAAAATGGACGGCATTGGACTATTGATAGCTCGTATAAATAATTAACTAATCGGACTGAATTAGGCGATTTAAGCTTGTTTATGCCGTAATTTGAAGCTTGTTCAATTTTCTGCCTTGAACAACCATTTGTCTTTCCACAATTCAATCTATTTACTTCGCATTCTTTCAATTGGTAGGGGTTTGGTATATAACACCTAGTGTGATAACTTATCAAGAAACCGTGTCTCCCTGTAACGCTTAGGGTGATCATTTAATAAATCCAACACTTGCCCAACAAACCAAACGCAGCATTAGAAGTACAAATACGAGTGAAAAAACAGCCTCATTTCAATGAGGTGGACAAACTACGAAGCCAACAAACCACGTAATAAATCCAACACTTGCCCAACAAACCAAACGCAGCATTAGAAGTACAAATACGAGTGAAAAAACAGCCTCATTTCAATGAGGTGGACAAACTACGAAGCCAACAAACCACGTAACAATGGTTCCAAGGATCCAACACAAGCCAAAGAAGACTACAAAACCTGCCAAAATGGTGAGGAATGGAGGCCCTCGAGCTGTGTCCCTGGTTTTCGCTCTGTTCGATTCCTCTGGGAGATTAGTATTTGATGCAAATATAGGACACCACCTGTCTTTTACTTTAATCCTTGCTTCGTTCTTGAACCTGAGTGGGAGCAGCAATGTCAACCAACAAGCTCAATACTACAATGAGATTGATATAATGAGGCATAGCTAGGTTTTTTGATGTCCTCTTAAAATACTATTCAAATGAATGGTCCATTACAACTTTAACGACTATTTGATACACTTTTGGTGGGATAGACACAAAATCATCAACGCCATGACAAACCTTAAATAGCTTTTCTCACTATCCCTAATTATTCTACATTCTTGAACTAGTTTTGGTGTGATTGGACTTCAGAAGATGGCATTTACAAAGAAAAATAACAGCATGCCCATGGTTGAGGGACAGAACCAGGATTTGGCTTAGGTGAAGCGAATAAAGTTTCTTGTGTAATACACAAGTAATTGAAGAGACAATCTTTGCACAAGAAAGGATTGGAAGGATACATTAAGCTCTCGTATTACTAAATTCCCTCCATAATGCAACTTGAAACCATATTTCTTCATTGCAAATTTCCCACTAATCTATTTTTTTCCTTGTAAAAGGAGGATTAAATCTTTTTCCCAAATTCAAACAAGATGATTAGAACCACCGTTATAAAGGTTGTGGGTGTAAAATGCTTAATAACTGGCCACAGCTGTCTTGTCTCCAGTAATCTAGTTTATATTGTTGGTTATCTTTTTAAAAACGAAGATATACAGCAATGTATCATCCATACACTAACCTTCATGATTTATAGTCAGCAAATCATTCCGCGAAACAAGGTGGTGAAATGTCATCAAACCTCAAACAACATGAATTAGTCACTCTTGGAAGAGCGGAAGTAGAGAAGGATCAGTAAGAACAATCGCCTCAAATTCAAAAATTCAAATCCAATATGTCAAATTGAAAATTAAAGTTCTGCCCATCCAAGTACACTACGTACATCGCATTCAGGATTTGAGTAATCACATTAATAAATTGGTTCCCAACAGCCTCTTTCAGCTCAACTTGTCAAAACTGAAATTCAAACGCTGACAACTTCGAACACCAGCCATACATTGGAAATAAACATAAAAACCTATGCTTGAATCACCAAACCCAGAAGCTTATAAATTCAGGTAAATTATCACGCTGAATCTAGCTAAATTTGAGGGCAAAAATAGTGACAAATGTACCTTAAATTCATGTGGGCTAGAGATGTATAGTGACCAGGAATGAAGAAGTAAACGGATGTCGCGGCCTGTGTTCCGGCGGAGAGACGACAGAGGGCCCCAACAGAGCGAGACGCTGGTGCAAGAAAATGTAGAGAAGCCATAAATTTGTTCTCTTCCAGAAAATGTCGCACAAAACGGCCTAAGTGGAGAATATAATATATATTTTCACAATTATTTTCAATTTTCAAATATGCTTTTAAACCCTTCCTCCTTCTGAGATCATATATTATATTCTTCTCTATTTTTTTCTTCTTAATGAAATTTGAGCAATCTTTATCAGAATGAATTGAGATTTGTAAGTGGACGGACAATTTTTTTAATAAGAGGAGAGGCTTCCGTATACCGCGGACTTGAATACGAATCTAAGCTTTGTCCAAATCGACAAGACCGAAAGCTCATAAATAAACAAATTTAGAAAATGTAACAAAAATTTGGGAAGACTTTGGCACCCGATTCAACGAGAAATACTAGTATGCATCAGATTTGGACCACATTTATACACAAACTCAATATTAAAATACAATATTTTTAAATAAAAAAACACACACCTATCACACGAGCTGCTCAAACTTCTTGAAGGCCTTAGACAATTTATACAAATGAGGTTTTTACTGAAAAAAATAAAATAAATACTAAACTAAAATCTTACTCTTACCTATTTGATGCAAAATCACTTGTAAAATTTTTGTATTCATATTAAGCAATTAATTAGGGCATTATAACAACTTCTATTATATATATATATATTTTATCAAAGTAATCCATTAATATTTAGATAGTATATAAAAAAAAATTAATGAAATGTCTCCAGTCATATGTTAATTTGGGGAAAAAAATTATCTATATATTAATGTCTATAATTAATAAACCTAGAATTTGGGGCCTTATTGAAATCGGAGGCCTAAAGTAAATATTTTAACAACTTAGTGGTTGAGCCACCCCATTAACTAATATGCGAAGCATTTTAGATCAATCATTTTGAGTTGAGACCCCAATTCAACAACGAGGATGGGGCGAAAAGTAGCAACCAATTTTATGACGATTCGTGATAAGTAAATCCTTTCATTGCTAACATGCACTACCGATACCACCATCATTTTTTTTGTTAACAATCGTGGGAGGGGTTTCTAATTCGAACGCGAGTAGATACGATATATTTTTCAAATTTCTTGATAACATTTGCTTATCCACCAATATGAAATAATAAATCGAACATTGTTTTCAAACTAGCCGATTGTCAGTGAAATGTATATAAATATACATATATCGTAACAAAATCTAATAGTTATATTTTACTAATTTTTTATGATTTTATTTGTAACAAAATCATAAAATGACGAAACCGCTACGCGATAGTTGGTTGGAAACCAAGGGAAGGAACATCATATTTTAGCAAGAACAAGATCGAAGAAATGTGTTCGACATATCTCAACAACCCATGCAGTTCTTTCAGCAGCCACAACCAAGAAACTTTGGTGAGAGTAATCTAGGTCTCGAGTAACAAGTGATCAGGCTCTTGAACGATTCCTTAGATTTAGACTACCTATGTTTCCAATCACCCCAGCACGTGGAATCATTAATCACCAAATTAGAGAAAGTTTTCCCCACTCTTGATTACTCCGAAGAACAAAATGTGAATTTTGCATTCCATCCATTCGAAGAAGCAACACATAATTGATGGCAAGTCAAAGAACATCAGTGGAGGAGAAACGACACCTCGAAGACTTGGGCCAACTTCCTGCAGAAATTCCAAGGTAGGTATATAATTCAAATAATACTCAACACTCGAGAACAAGAATTTTCTTCTTTTGCTTAAGGCACCATGACAATGGCAGGATACGAAGTTGAATTCAATAACTAACTACGATCCTCAATACATCAAAGATAAGCTCTGAAGGACGAAGAATTTTCCCAAGGCTTAAATTTAGACATTTGTTGGGCAACTTATCTAGCGAACTTGTAGACTTTAGCTCCACCGCTAATTAAGCGCTACGACTTGGCGTGGAGACCAAAATCAAACCTCTGCCCAAAAAGAGAAGAGGATAAAGAAAACACAAAAGACTTCGAGAATCAGACTCAACACAACAAGCATGAAGAACCTTCGAGCAGAGGACTTCGAGAAGACCGATGGAAAAATCATAAGGTATGTGAAGCTCAAGCTGCTTTCTTGCAGTAATTTTCAAGCCACTCCATTGTGACACTCTTTGGCCTCTCCAGTGCCAATCCAAGAGCACGGTCCCAGATTAGCTAAATGATAAAAAAAAAGAGTTCAGGGAACTCCGGGTACTTTGGCAAGACGACGACAGTGAGAATGAAGAGAACAAACCTGAGCACAAATGCCAATAGACCTCGACACTCCGAAGAGAACAGTATAGTACCTGTTGACAATATTGGTCAAAATGATAATGCTCGTATCAGTTTTCTTTATCTTCTTTGGGAAGATATAAGTATTTAGCATAAAAGTTTATAAATTTCATACCTTGCCTCTGTTAAACCATAATGATTGAGCAACACTCCACTATGAGCATCTACATTTGGCCATGGGTTTTTCACCTACAAAACTCAGATTCAAGAAAAAAATAGTCAGGTCGAACAATGATGATAAGAGTAATATGAAACACTCACTAGTACAGTAGCGTGAGCCCAGAATGGGTCATTCGGTTGGGATTTTCTCTCGTATCTTCTTTTTAATAAATAAGTTCGGTCTGTTTTTTTCTGTTTTCCACCAATTTTTGGAATCACATATCAAATCTTCAGTTTCAAACAAAATAACTACCCAATCACTGAATTTCTTCTACTATTATCAAAATACCAATCACTGAATCTGTTCTACTATTATCAATGTTTCTCATATAAACAATCATCCCTTACCTTGCCTAGTTCCAACAGAATAGGTGGCACAACTTCATAAAGATTTGACACCTGCAAGGAATATGAACAGAATAAAGCAAAAAATTGGACAGTCACAACAGAAGAAAGTATAACTACATCAATGTGCCGAGGCTAAAAAAAGTAACCAGTTTAAATAGTGGATCTTCAGGCAAGTGCTTCAGAGCAAATTCTCTCTGACATGTGTATCTTGGATCTGTCTTACGCAGAACTCCATGTCCAAATCCAGGAACAACCTGTCGTATCAAAGTGAAAGACGAGAACATCATAATTCAAGATATTTAAATGGTGAAGTTTTTTTTCGTCGTTTTTCTATTCAAAAGATTCCCACCTTCCCCAACCCACAAATAATGGAGGAAAAAGAGAAAAAAAGAAGTGATTAACACAGAGATAATGACAAACAAAGAAAGCTAAAGCACTGAAGGGATTTTCGAAGGCTGAGGTGGGGACCCCTCAGGATTCATCCATAATAACAAAGATACAAAACACTGTCTACAAGGCAAACCCATGTGTCTGTGTGACTGAGCATGTTAAAGGTAGATAGACTAGCCATTCTGTGCTCCAAAACTAATAATAAAGCTGCGTCACTAATCTGTTGCTCAGTCATACATACTGCCAAACATTACAAATTGATACAAATCAAAATAAATTTTCCCAGAAAGTTCAGTTAGTTCGTGCAGCATCCGCAGAAAATGGAAAAGGTTTAGTTGCGATGCCAAAGAAGGCCAGGAAAGGCATAGAATAAAACCAATCAGAGGTGCTATAATTTGATAAAGAGAAAATTGCTATAAAACTGCAGTCACAACCTATCAACTCAAGTAATGGGCAATGGCACATTTCTTACATATAATAGTCAATGATAAACAATGTACACGGAGATTTAGAAAATGCCATCTGCAGTATCATACTACCTTGCCACTATTCAATGTTTTCCAAACATAATCTTGCAAATGCTCCTTGCTGACATGCTCCCACATTCTTCTAATACAGATTTAATCCAAATTAAGACTTCCTGTAATAACACCAAAATAAAAGCAAGTGTAAACACCAGAAACATTGTATTTTGTACGTAGAGAGAGAGAGAGAGAGAGAGAGAGAGTTTTTAAACACCTGATTTGCCAAGCCATGAAGTGGACCAGCTAAACCATTAATGCAGCAGCAAATGATAGATAAGGATCTGAAAGGGCACTGGCAACCTGAGCAAGTAAAATCAGGTGTCAGAGCAATACACCAAACTTCAATTTCCACATGCCATATTGATTTGCCAAGCCATGAAGTGGACCAACTAAATATTTTTAAGGATGTCAAAGAATCATGCACCATAACAGCCCATGGAGGCAACTTGAACAACACACAAGCATTTGCATGTCGTTTGTTCAGTAGCACTTACAAAAGATCATAGAGGAGTAAAGTCACTTACTAGGTGACCGGTATGGGCACTAACATTCCCGCCTTCATGATCACTACAACAAATTAAAAATGTCCAATGAATAAAAGATTCTAGATTTAATAGGAACCTATTATATGTTTCAACACATGTGAGACTAAATACAAAAACACACCTATGAATGGTAAGATAAAGCCTCATAAGCTCCAGCATGGCAGGATTATCAAAACCTAGCATGTGGGCAAAATTTCCACCATAATCTAGAGAGTCATCCATTGGTACAACTTCTCCTTTTTTGTACATCCTTCACAAGTTCAAAAGAGTAAAAAAGATCATTTGAATGTGTGATATAATATGGAGAAAACTGGCACGAAAGTTTTATTCTGGCACACGGTGTTTATAATCCAATAACCTGTGGTAGACATAAGAAGCCACAATTGGAACTTGAGCAATCAAACTAAGGGAGTCCTCGAATGTTGGTTCCCAATACCTACAAAGGGCAACCCGTGAATAAAGAACAATTTATTTTTAGCCAGAACCAAATTCTGATTAAACACTCACTTCGATTTGTGAATACCCTTCTCGTATGCTTTCTGAAATTCACTTTGAACCTTGACCAGTCAAGAGTAATGTAATTACTCAGTCAATAACTACTTTGACAAAATCAAGAACATAAACCTTTTACATAATTTCATACTTTGACATCAATAAACATGATCAACAGTTACACTGGATTGAAACGACAAGAACACAACAAAAAGCAACTTAATAACGTAAACCTACACACATGGAAAGAAACATGATCAAAAGAACACATTGAAAAGAAGGGACACACTCTAATGATGGTCATCATTTACGTGTTCTGGCTAAAGGATATATAAGTCCATTGTCAATCCAAGAGAACAGTAAGTTGGCAAGAAAATAGGCCGCGGATATTGAGACATTCTAAAAATATGTTGGACTTTGTAAACTAAAAAATAAGTGAGCAAAAGCCGGTACGATAATTAAACCAACTCATTTTGGATATATAGGAAACAAACGGTGCACACTCGAGGAAAAAAAGATTAATTGACCGAGGAAATTACTGCCAAAATAAAAGTTTGTTCCCAACTACGAATTGAAGTTTTTGCGTAATCACTTCCTAAAGGAATCAGTTACAGCATGGCTCAGACACAAACATCAGCAACTCCATAAGTCGTAAGACATAACCAGACTGATACTAATACAAATCGAATAATTCTTTTATTTCAACAAGTCAATCCGAATCCCCTACATCAATACAGAATATTCCCCAGTTCTCTCAAGTTTGTGTAACTGCTTCTTTTTCTTTTTCACTCTTCGGCTTCAGAAAGTTGAGGGAGAAAGACCTAATAATAGCTTAAAAAACAAGATCACTTTCAAAATTCTTTTATTTTTGTTACAAAATATGAGATATTGGAAAAAATCTCTATTATAAATTGACATTGATTTGAAGAAAAATAATGAAGTATTTATACAAAGAAAAAACAACCAAGAAACCTAGTTTTAAACAATCTCTTTAAATCTAAACTTATCATTATCTCCTAATCTAATATCTCTAATAAATAATAAAGTTAAATTTTATCTAATATGATAATTATCTAATTATCTCCAACACTCCCCCTCAAGCTAGAGAATATATATTTATCATTCCTAGCTTGCTTGTCAATTGATTGAATGCTGCCTTTGATAAACTCTTCGTTAGAATATCTGCAACTTGATGTCCTGAAGGAACATAAATCATACATACACTTTTATCCTCAATTTTTTCTTTGATAAAGTGTCTGTCGATCTCAACATGCTTTGTTCTATCATGATGGACTGGGTTATGAGCAATGTTTACTGCTGCCTTGTTGTCACAGTAGAGTTTCATAGGCTCTTTGTTAAAAAACTTCAATTCCTCCATTAATCTAGATAGCCAAATACATTCACAGAGTCCTTGAGCAACAGCTCGAAATTCTGCTTCTGCACTGCTTCTAGACACAACTGATTGTTTCTTACTTCTCCAAGTAACAAGGTTACCCCATACATAAGTACAATAACCTGTAATTGATCGTCTATCCATTACTGATCCAGCCCAGTCAGCATCAGTGTATACCTCAATACCACGTTTTTTATTTTTTTCGAAAAACATGCCTTTACCAGGATTTCCTTTGAGATACCTCAGAATCCGTCGTACTGCCTCAAGATGTTGGTTGCATGGGGAATGCATGAACTGACTTACAACACTCACAACAAACGCAATATCTGGTATCGTGTGAGAAAGATAGATTAATTTTCTACCATACGTTGGTAACTTTCTCGATCCACTTTATTAGTGTCATCATTTAACCCGAGTTTCAGATTCTGTTCCATAGGTGTCTCGGCTGGTTTGCAGCCTAGCATACCTGTTTCCTTAGTAAGTCCAGTGTAAAGACCCGGAAATTTGAGGTATTCATTAAATTAAAATATTTTGGTTCAAGTTAAAACTTTAATTATTATATTATTATTAAATGATATAGCATGACTTAAACTTTATTATTTAGTTCCTTGTAGAATTAATTACTCATAGGATCTTTACCTACCAACTCAAGCTACTCATTATTGTTATCATGATCTAAGACAATTAATTAGGATTTTCCATCCTATTTTAGCATCACCATAACCGAACCAAATCTATCATTGAACCAAGAATTATGGAAGGTTTTTAATCTTCAAGCAACTCAAAGGATTTGGATGGAAATCTCAATTTTAATTACACTTTGTTACCATGGAAATCATTACCATAATTTTCATCAAATCTACACCTTGTTTGTCATCAAGAAAATCGAAAATTTCATTTTTAAATCAAGAGTTTTGGAAAGATTTTTTAGACCATAATTTTCAAGGATTTTAACCTCCTTATTTTCGAAAATTATGCATCTTATTTTCATCAAATCTCCACCCATTTAGCAATAAAATCTGCACATATTTTATACCATTGATTCAAGAATTTGCATCCTTATTTCGAAAAAATCTGCACCATTCTTTTATCAACAAAATCTGCATGTTTTTAACACAAAAAATCTGCACAGATTTTTTGGCCTTAATTTCGAAAATGTTCATCTTTAATCTTCAGATTTTGTACCAAAATTATATAGTTGAGTTGAACCATTAAATAGTGTATCTAGCACCAACCTTTCCTCTCCATTATTTTTGCTCCAATCTGTTTCGAAAACTCACTATATTAAGTTATAAGTTCTGCACAAACCTAGCCACTATTTTTGTTCGAAATTATTCATCATAGAGCCGTAAGCTATACCCCAAATTCTACCAAAAATTCGACCACTTCAAGGCTTAGGAAGGAAGGGATTTCGTGTCGTTTTCGCACCCTTAATCGTTCAAACATCTATAATCGTTGTAAGTGTGTTTTTGCTAGTTATTCGTTTCGTTTTCTAAAAATGATTGTATGTATGCTTTTAAAATCTCAATCGATATGAATTTATTTTGAAATTATGCAAGTAGTATTTTTTTTAAAGCACTTTAAACTTTGAAATCTGATTGGAAGTGGATTCCTTTATGACCCTGATGCGGTGGGATATAACCGTTTACATGACCTTATACGGTGGTTAACCGTTGTTTCTGGAATGTCCAGACCCTTTATTCGTGGGTAAGGCCGATGCATGACCTCTTCTCTAGGAGGGATAATTCTAGAGACTGATATCAGTACCAAGAGGAAACTAGAAATTTACTGTGCTTAAGTATATGAAAATTATGAACGATTGATATGTTATGATTATTGCTCGATGGAGCAATTATGTTAAGATGCATTCATATCAATATATGTTTGATTACGAATTACGTTTTGGAAAATTATGAAAACTATATTATTGTCATATCGATTGGCCCCCGCTTGCTGAGTGTTTTCCAAAACACTCACCCCTTACTCTACATCCCCAGATAAAGCTGAGGAAGAAGTTGAAGCTGAAGAAGAACACCAATTCTGGGGTTGGTGATTTGTCCGCTGCGTTATCTTAAATTTAGTTCCCAAGAGTTCATCATTAAGTACGATTTTAATTCGCTCAGTTTGTTAAGTTTTAATTTCGCGTTTTAATTCAATGTAAGACAATGGTTATTTATTTATGGAAAATAGACTTGTTTTCGTTTGTTACGATATTACGAGGCTTATTGGTTTTCTAGTTGTATTGGAAATCAATGCCGGTGTTATTGACCCCGGTCTCAGGGCGTGACATCCAGTGTATATTTCCTTTGGGATATCGTGATTCCTACTTTGCTCCGTGCTACTTCCATTCCCAAGAAATATCGCATGTTTCCCAGATCCTTAACTTCGAATTCAGTAGCTAGAAATTCCTTCAGTTTTCGAGCTTCTTCTATATTATCACCTGTTAAGATAATATCATCCACATATACTATCAAGATAGTTATTTTCCATCATCCAAGTGTTTGTAGAATAAAGTATGGTCAGGTCTGTGATTGAGAGTATCCATTTCCTTTGATTGCTTTACTGAACTTCTCAAACCAAGCCCTGGGAGATTGTTTCAGACCGTAAAGAGCATTTTTCAGTTTGCATACTTGATCAGCTTCATTATCTATCTCCAAATCCAGGTGGAAGTTCCATGTATACCTCTTCATTTAGATCCCCATTCAAGAATGCATTCTTAATATCTAGCTGTTGTAATGGCCAATCAAGATTAGTAGCTAAAGATAGCAGCACCCTTACTGTATTTAATTTTGCTACTGGAGCAAAAGTCTCCTGATAATCAATGCCTGCTGTTTGAGTGAATCCTCTGGCTACCAATCTAGCTTTATACCTTTCAATACTCCCATCTGCTTTGTATTTAATAGTGAAAACCCATTTGCACCCTACTGTTTTCTTGTCTTTAGGTAAAGATGTAATCTCCCAAGTATCATTTTTATTTAACGCATTTATCTCCTCAACCACAGCCATTGTCTCCATTCTGGAATAACAACTGCCTCATTGATATCCCTAGGAATCTCAATGCTCGACAGATGACATGTAAAATCTCGAAATTTGGGAGACAAAGTAATTGTAGGAAATGAATTTGCTATAGGGTGAGCTGTGCATTGTCTTACCTCCTTTACGAAGTGCAATAGGAATATCAAGGTCTGAGGGAATTACCTCTGATGTCAGTGGTTTTGTTGAGCAGGATTTGGTTCGACTTCATGGTTTTGTTGAGCATCGGTCGGTTCTATACCTTGAATCTTGTTCCGTCGTGAATAAACAATGAAATCAGGTCGAGTTTCATCTCCCCCTGCCTCAAATTCGTTGAGTAGTGGTTATGGGCAGCGTATTTGAGGCTGGGAAGTCCAATATTGGAAGGCTGTGGTAGCATATTTTGAGGCTGTAAGTGAATACTGGAAGGCTGATTAGAAGACTGGTCAAATGGATCTGGTGTACCTGATTGGAACTGAGCTTCAACCGTGTTCTCCCCCCCTGAAGCGAAGTGTTTGGAAAAAAGGTTGGTTTTCGAAAAAAGTCACATCCATTGACACAAAAAAAATTGTGGAAAATTGGAACGAAAATCCAAATATAAAGAGGGGTGAGCAAAATATTATCATATCTTTCACATGATAATAGGATATGTATTGCAAAATCAATGTTTTTATTTTAATGACAGGAAAAACCACGTACATACTATCAAATTTAGACAAACATATCTTGTACGCATGTTGGGGGACACAGGGCCGGCTGAGGTTGTCACACTTCATCCTAATCCAGTTCCGTTCATTTCAGATATAACTAAGGGATAGAAAGTGGAATGATCATAATTTGCTTTCAACATGCGGCCCTATATCTCCATGATTGCTGAATTGAAGTCGGGTTAAGAAATTCAGATCTGTAAGTTCTTCTTTCCCTTATTTTCTTTTCCAATTTTCTTTGACTGTTTTCTGTTGCATTTTATTCTAGTGAAACATAGCAGAAATATTGCTTTGATTGGGCCTTGAACAGGAACGGTTGCTAATAATATTTTCGAAAATTTGAATAAAACGAAATATTGTTTTTTTTTGTTGATTCTATTCTGGAGTAAAAGGGTTTTTCCTTGAGTTCATGTGATGATGGTAAATGGTCCTTGTATTTATGAATTTATTGATTTTTTTCTAATTTAATCTTGAATTTTGATTTATAAATTCTTTGTGTTGGTGGTACTGTTTTCTGTTTGGTGTAATTAATGCGAATTTAAAAATTGATAGGAAAAGAGTCTAAATTAACAGGTTCTTGCTTGTAATTTCGAAGTTAATTATCCAAGTTAATCGCCTAGTTCTTATGCACTGCTACATGTACGATAGGCTGTATTTACGCTGCAGAAGGCACCTGCCTATCCGCATGCCCTTTAATGTACTGGCCTGTTGGGGACGCCTTAAAG